>WAAD01028264.1:86504-284540 GCA_013389945.1 Fregata magnificens
GGCCGGGGCTCGCCCCGGGACAACGATAAAAGTCCTCCCAGCTTAATTTCCCAGAAAAAGAGTTCTCTGTTTTTCTTATTAGTTGGCAGTAATGGTCAAAACTTATTTTGAGGTGGCTTTTTTCTTTTCCCCCTTCGTATGGTAATTGCAGAAATTAAACTTCTACTCAAAGGATTTTTTTTGTTTTATTCCAACAGTTCTTAAATACTCTCAAACTCATAGAAATACTAATGAGTTTCGGTAGAAATATTTTGCTAAATAATTTCCCTTCTCTCATTTTAAAATGAAGTCAACTTTCATATAAAGCCTGTCTGGTTTTGTACGTTATTAAATAATACAGAAAACGTTTTATGCCTCCTTAGTCAAGGGTGTTACTTTTTTTTTTTGTTACCCTAATAAGTCTAGACTGTGAATTATTACGAAAGAAGTAAATCAAGTGGTCGGGGTGGTGAAGGCAAACCATTAATCGATAGGTCTGTGTTAGTCCACGGAGCTGTGCGTGCAGACGGTACCTTCTGTTCCCTGTTTGTGCAGCTCCTAGCACAAGGGGGCTCCGGTCGTCATGAGGAGTTCTGGGGACACCGAGTAATTACAGTAATTACTAAATTGGAAGGACTACTGGTCTAACAAGGTGCGGATTCAGTGGACCCAGTTTTTACATTCTGTTGTTGTTGTGAATCACCACTGACTACCAGAGGAATTTGATCCTCGGGTTATGAGGACGCAGTGCAGAATCCTCAGTATTTTGATAGTGAAAATGATATACAGACATGCTAAAAAAGTGCATCTGTTTTCAAAGATAGGAAAGTCTCTGCCTGTTAGGTTTGCAGCATGTGGACATATTTAGATAGATGCACTGTAACCTGGGGGTTGTATTTATTTATTTACAGTTAGATGTTAAATCTTTCCTTATCCTTCCAGTCAGGAGATACTGTTGAAACTTCAGGGGTAAATGGAGGGCAGGTGGCAGGAAACTTTCTTCATGATTTTTCTTTGCTTTGCCTCATTTTAAAAAAAAAAAAATGTTAGTGTTGTAGATTAGACTGAGACGGTTTTTTCCACGTGAGTTTTAAAAAGTTACTACTGTCCTCTGTAAATACGTGTAAGGTTACTGTGGTTTTCAGCTGTGCAGAGGCAGCAGTAGTATGGTACAAAGTCAGGGTGTCATTACTTTTGTTGATAGAACAATCCAAATTTTTAATGTTTTATAGGCTATTGTGTTGACATTATTTCCAATGGCTATTTGGCATAGCAGGCATATACATCCTGGCTGAGGTAGCATGTTAAAACATCACTGCTGTGGATAAGAATAAACTTGAGCAGCACTTGTCCCAAAGCACAAATGTAGAGGACTTTTAATTGTGTATCTAAGTCCAATTGTGTGGCAACAGCGCAGAACGCTTCTTTACAAAGGCAGATTTTTAGATTCTCAAGTGACTAGATTGCCTCATATGTGAGATCTGTTTACAAACCTTCTTGTTACTATGAAGACAAAACAGAGAGCCATATGCATTCATGTGGTCCTTGCTGAATAATGGTACATGTGTCTGCTTGAGTGTTTGGCAGTATATCATGTTTAGTTTATGTGGTGGCACCCTACAAGGCCATTCTTTTTTGACTTTTAACTATTTCTAATACCATTGGCCGGACTCAGTTATATGAGTAAACTTATGACAGTGGTCCACATGTTTGTAACTACGTTGGAAGCTTTTAAAGCAGGACATTTATTGTTGAGCATTTTGCCAAACTCCTTTGTTTATTCATTTATTTAGGTGCTTGTTTTTAAAAGAATTAAGGTGAATTGGGTTTAAACAAAAGTGGAAGTAATGAGTGCCATTTTGCATATCCTTCTCGTCATTTTCGAGTCATCAACAGGGGCAGTTACTCTTACTACTTTTGAAAATTAACCATATTGGGTAAGGTAATGGAAATATGGGAGCTGTGTGTCTGGCAGAAGTGGTTTACTTAGTGGAATACTGCAATACTTACCCATCAAATAGAAAAATGCTTGCTTTTTAAGAGTATTACTGCAGAGTATACAAGTCACAGTTAGGTGACTTGTATTATGAAATATGGCAGGCTGTCTTTCAGATTTGAGTATGGTGGGGCTTTGTAATAAGCTGTGGTTGCTTATATTGATAGCTGTCCGTCCAGCTCTGTAAGTAGAGCTCAGCAAGTACTACTTCCCTGTAGTTCTTGCTTGGTTCTGTATAAGAATTCCAGGTAAATTGCTAGAGCTGAGAACTAACTTTCTCTGCCTGTCTTGGGTCCTAACATAAATCAGGCCCAGCGAAAGTTGGTTCTTCATGTCAATGGCCTTCACACAGGGTAAAGAGAGGAAAATATTTTATCCATCTTACCTCAATCATAGAGAAGAGGTGAACCTGACAGTATGTGGTTTTAAATTATTGTTCCTCCTAGCAGGAGGAATACATGATTATTATTAGATCTGATGGGTTAAAGTCTTCAGCAAGAGTTAATTGCTAATACTTTTGGGAGCTCCACAGAAGTGTTGAGTGCAGAGGCTGCATACCTTTGTTATTTGAAAAAGGTCTGATAAGTTATGAGGAAAGAGCTTTAAAAATTCTTTTATTTAAAGAGGCAGGTTATTTTTTCTTGACAGATTTCTTAAACAGAATGTCTGAAGTAGTATGTTACAGATTAAAATAATTATTTTTGAAGTTATTTGGTTTTCTCCTGTAATTTAACTGGTTTTTTTTTTTCCCCTCTTCAGTAGAAGGAACTATCTAGCAGTTCCTGAAGAAGTGAAGAAACAGCAAGGGGAAGTGTAAGCTAGATGGAAAATGGAGAATAGTATTTTTCACATGTTTCAATCAGTAATTTTGGATGCTACATTTAATTAAAGTAGCACAGAATTATCACAGAAGAATGACAGTTTCGAGCTGGCTGTGCCATTTTAATAGGAAATAGCAGCGTTGTACAGTTTTGTTTCTCTCTGGGGCTTAAACATTTTTTTATCAGACTTTGCAACAACTGTTCTATTTCAGCAGGAAATATTAAAAAGCAATTCATTGGGGCCATATATTTAATTCTCAAGTGAAATTAGGACTTGTAAAACTGCTGGTCTGACAGGCTGAGAGCAAAAATCCATTGTATATAGAAGTATTAGAAGTTTTTCCATGATAACCAACCAGCGAGCCCCTACTTGGACCTTAAGAAATCATCAGTGAATTTAAAGAATGTGTTGATCTCTGGAAACATCTGATTTTTGGGATATTTACTGAAATAGCAAGTGGGAGGCACCACATACGTTTTATTTTAGCATTCTGAACTTCTGTTCATAAATTAAACAGTTGACTTTACCCTAACCACTCATTTGTAGTAGGTTGCCCCCAGTAAGATTTGTCCCCAGAAATCTCTCTCGCAAAGCTATGAACATGGAAACGGGGTGAGAGGGTATGGGTACGAGAAACAATCTGATGCGGTGTTTCCAAATCCCCAATGTGAAATAATCAGAAGACATACAAGTATCATATGCAACTTTGCCTGTCAAATTAAAAGTCTCTTGCCTTTTTTTTAATTGTCTTGTGGTTAATTTCTCACCATCATTAATATGATCTAAACATAAGAGTTTCTTCTTGCTCTGAGGAAGTTTTGTGGATTCTGGGTGCTTATTTTCATTTGTCTTGCAGGCACATTTTGTACATCTGCAAAATGGTCACTCTCTGTTCTCTGTATGCCAGGGTAATAGCAGCCGAGTGTGGACCACAGCTGTTTATGGTCACAACATTGCTTGTGTTTCTGTATGTCCTTGTTCTGCCCTGGGCATGCCTCTTTTACTGTTTCTTGAAACTGAATATTGCCTTTTACTTTTTCATAGATTTATGTATGAGTAAGCAAAAAGCTATACGTGGGGTTTTTTCTCCACTTTCTCTGGATGGCGGTCTCAGGGCATACTTACCAAAAAAGTGTACCACTTAGATGGTAGTATTCTTGAAGTAATACAGTGTACCAACGTGGATGTAATTATCTGATATAAATTCCCCTGGTACATGGTTATGCTGATAAGACTAGTTTGTATAGTGATTATATCCATTTTTCTGAGTTTGTTTATGCACGTTCTACCTCTGTCAGCAGAGACTTAGTCTCAACAGAAAAGTTCTTTCTGATGTAGAAACCACAAGTAATGTAATAACGTAGTTGGTAATGGCCTTATGGCCACTTCATGCGCACGTGGATTTGTTTTGTTGCACCTCAGTTTGTGTTTAACAGAAAGTTATTTTATTTTGTTCTTTTCTTGTGATTGACAGTTCTGTCCTAGTATGCTTCCAGAGTCTGAAAAATGCAACTCTTAATATACAAGAAATTCCAGCCTACGCAAAAAAATTGTAAAGAATATCTCTGTTCTGAAAAATGTAAGTTCACTTCATTGCAACTTAAGTTGTAATAAACTGCTGCAGGTCTGGCTAAATTCTCTGATTTATGTAAGCTGCCAAAGGGGGGAAAAAAGGATGTACGGTATTTTTTGAAAGGCATGCTTTAATTGCTGTTGTGTCATACAGGAGGAACTCAAGGTTCGATTGGTACAGAAAGTTTCTTTTTCAGGTAGTAGTTTGTTGGAAATCCCATACAAAGGAAAGCAGTTAGATAATTTGCATGTATAGTTCAGTTTAATAGAAAAGGGAAAATTAGAGGAGGTAAAGGGAATTGAAATTACAGCGTCAGGTGACATTTTGAAGGTAATACAGTAAAGTAGGGTTTGACCCTCTTCAGAAGAAAGTGCTCACGAAAAAAGCAGAAAAATGCCAGATTATTTTCTGTAATTTATAGTGAAGTTTAGACTTTTTTTGGCTACAGAGGTTAGTATTGCTGCTGGCCTGACTGGGCTAACTTAATCCTCCCTGCCTCCCCAAACCCTGGAGGTGTGCCTGGAATTTTCCTCTGCTGGGCTTGGTGGTGGGCTGTCAGAAATTAGGTGCACTCCTTATCAAGTGATTTATGAATGTAGAGTAATACTGGATGTTTTCTAATAAGCAATTTAAAAAGCAGAAAGAAATGTCTAATTACATGTTGTAGGACATAATATAATCTCAGAGAATTTAGTAGAGCAGAATGCTTAATTTTGTTGAAATAATATTATTTAAAGAGCAGTTTTCCCATAGAGTAATATCTGCGCTTAGGCAGAAAGGAGCTTTATGTTTAAAAAAAAAGTAACAGGATAGATCAGGATTATCAGAATTAGTCTTACTAGACAGTGGGGTTTTCTTGCACATTGTTTTTTTCATTTAAATAAGATAAATGGCCCAATCTCTGTATTTATGTATTTTGTATTTGTGGTTTGCATTAAAACAAAACACGTATAGTGTGTCAAGAAAGAATAGCATGAAGTAATAACTGGGGTTACCCTTCCTTGACAACAAGACATGACTTTATTTCATTAGAGCAAAAACTACTTAGTTTAGACCAAAGTCAGTATTCAACAGAGTCTAAGTTGTTCGCATCTATTAGCAGTCTTCATAACTCAGTGTAGTTCATTTCGAGTGTAGTCTGTTCACAAAAGTCATAAAAGTATGTGGAGTTTCATGTTCCTTGTCTTTCAAAGACAGCTAAAATAGTTCAGTTAGCTGGAAAATATATCTTTATTTGCTCTAACTGTTGTCAGTTTATGTGGGGTTTGAAAGTGATTTTATTTGTTTCTGTACAAGTATTAGCAATGAATGAGATGCTCTAGAGAGTAACACAGGCCCCTGGTTAGCTGACATCTGTGCATGCTGACAGGGTTTAGCTGAGTCCTCTGTGACACCTGTGAACACTTATTCATCCTTAGAGTTGACTTTCTAAAACTATTTTGTTACCGTTGTAGAAGAGAGAATCGAGTACAATTCGTGGTCTTCTGTAACAACAGAGATAGATAGACTAATTTTGACTTTTTCGCATTTAAAATCAGTTATGTTTATGAACACAGCTTCTGAAAGGTTTTTTTCCCCTGCATTTGTCTCGAGACAAAGTAATTCTTTAGTGAAAAAGGTATTTCTCTTTGGCTGGACATTCATAGACTCCTACAACCAAATTCCCGATCCTGTTTAAGTCAATAAAAGTTTCTGCACTTCGGTAAAGGTAGGATTTAGCTATGAACTTTGAGACCATAAAGTTGGACATCTTGATGCCGTGTGATATGATAGTCTACTTTGATCACCAGGAGGGGTTGTGATAGCAGGCTCTTAGAGTAAAGAGATTTTTGCTTTAAAATCTCTGCAAAGCTATGCAAATATAATTTCTTCCAACATTCTTAGAAAAATTGTGTCAAACAGAACTTGCGCCTGTTCCATTATTTTGTGGTTGGTCCTACAATACTAGTAAAATTCCTCTAAAAGGTAGTGGATATTTTCACAGTGCTGCTTGGCTAGAATCTGTGTTTTCTTAAGGCTTAAATAATGGATAAGATCCATGTATTTAATTTTGTGAGGTACAGCTGAATTTCGATAAGGGCTTAGCAAGATGTTGCTAATATATCTGAAAAAAATTGTGATAAGTGTAAGGGTAGGAGTCATTTATATAATACGCTTGAGTAGGAAATGATGTTAGTGAAATGATGTTAGTGATGTTAGCATGATGTTAGTAAAATACAAACTCATAGGAAGATGTTTGTTTTAGAGCTAGAGTGATGCCAAATACAGTGTTGCTACCTCTGCAGTAGGTTGGTATGGTGGCAAAATGTTGGGATGGAGAGGGCAACAAAGTTGGTCTAGTAAGTTATCTGTCACGGTTGATACATGTCATATCTTTTTTAGTTTCTTAATATCTGATTTACTTAATTACTAATTAAAAAAATACACAAATTGTACTCACCTTTGACCTAATTTGTCGTAGTGGGTAATGTTAATTATTGGTGAAAAACTTCAGAATCAGCCATGCATTAGTAAAACTACTGCATAATTTGGAGTAATTAGTAGGGCAGTTTTGAGTCAGCTATGTTTTTGTAAAGGAGTAAGGTTGTAAGTTGGAATTGATACACAGTAGTACAAAGGCTCCCATAGCACCTTTCTTTGGTCTGATTTGTCATTGACAGGACTTTGGCCCGTGAAATGTTGGGAAACAAAAGGATGACATATAGTACCTTCATTTTCTCTGCTTTGTTTTTAGCTCAGCTCGCTAATAGTTGAAAACTGTTACCATGTAGCTGTTCAGTGATTCCATTAAATTAGTTAGTGATCTCTTTGTGGACAAAAATTCATCACTCTGTGTGTTGCTCTTATGAACAGGCTTGACAGAGAGGTGAGAAAGTAATAGACAAGGAAATGGAAACATATCAGATCCTCCAAAACTTCTCTTCTGGAGCAAGGACAAGGTGCGTTTATACAGCACCTTGGAAATGCTTGTTTTGCTTCTGGGTTGTACAGATTTCAGCATCCAGAGTTGATAAACCTGAACCTTCCGTGGTGGCAGGTTGGCCTGGACACATTCAGTTGTAAAAGATAAATGTACGAGGAGAAGAACCTCTGCTTTAGTTTTGGTCTGTGTCCTCTATGTGATGCTTTTTAGTGGTGTGCCTGGGGTCTCTGCTTGTTCTTCTGTAGTAACAGCAAAGTAGCTTTCAGTAGATATACCCTGACTTTCCTTCCCTTGCTCCCCAGATCACCCTCTGCATGGCAGGAAAGAGAAAGACACATGGGATGATGGAGTTCCTTTACGCACACCTCTCCAAAGCTTCAGTGCAGCATATTTTCCACAAAAGGAGTGACTATGAGAGAAACCTTTTAATTTTCTTTCTCTTTCTCTCTCACAGCCTTAGTAATTAAAGAAGAAAACAAGGATGCTAAATACACATTTTTGGATGTATGCTGGTTGAGAATGAGGCTTAGAGGGGAAGATAAATAAGGTGGGGAGGGGAGGTTTGAATGTGACTGATAGTGGATTATAATTGCCTACAAGAAGTTATTTTTATCAGATCAAGTCTCACTCTAACATTAAGTCCTCAACCTGAAGAATTTTAGTACTACAGCCTTTAAAATCCCTGTCCAGTCGCAAGTCGTACAAGCATGTCTTGAGGAATAACTAAGAGCCGATAGAAGGCACCATCTTGGATACAGTAGTAGCATCCTCTAACTTCTATTGTTTGACTTCTTCACAGACAATTCACACACGATGTACACACAGAATACGATGCCTTCTTATCTTGCTCAATGCTTGCAGGTATTTGTCTTTACACTTGCTTATGCACTGTTTTGATGTAATTTAGTTGCAGTATCATTTGATCCTGGTCAATAGTTCAACCCACTTAACTAGCAAGCAGGGGAATAAATGAAACCAATTTTGACTAACTCTTTCTCAGTCAAGTGGGTTGTCTGGCAAGCCAAGAGTGTAATAAATAGATTTTGTGGCTATTTACAGACTCACACACTAGAAAACAGATAGCTGTGTTTCCCAGTTTCATGACATCATTCAGACACTGTCACATCCAGATGATGGGATTGCACCTGTGTTTTTATCTTGGCCAAAAATGCATTTTTTTGGCTCCTGCTTTGATGTTTTCCCATAAAAATAAACAGATTACACCAGAAAATTGAGGGGTTTTGCTATATTGTGTGAAGAAATATTTAAGCATGCATGTATAAGTATATGCATATACACTTAACGTACATTTATGTGATCGTAGCTTTTGCCTCCAGCCATGTTCTGTCTCCTTCATACCTGG
The DNA here is from genome assembly GCA_013389945.1 of Fregata magnificens. NCBI lineage: Eukaryota > Metazoa > Chordata > Aves > Suliformes > Fregatidae > Fregata > Fregata magnificens. The sequence continues at coordinate 95,161 of WAAD01028264.1, forward strand.
AATAACTTCATGAGAGCTCGTGGTTGCAGGTCTGGCTTGTTTGTCACTGAGAGGAAGATTTGTCCTAGATTCAATGTAGGTTCAACTTCTGCTGCTATTTAAATATCAAAGAAAATATTTCAAATAAATAAACTTATTTGCATTATTTATGTGTGAGTATTAGCATTTATTTCACAAGTGTGTATATAGATGTGTATACACAGCCACATTTCGTTAAACAGGTGAAAAAATCATATTAGTTCTCTATGATGAACTGCTGTGGTTTGACTTCGGTGCAGTGAGTGTCAGAATCTGCCCAGGTGATCTTTCTAAAGTGTTCCTGGTACATTGCTGGTACGATGATGGCAGCAAAGTCAGTAACTGAGTGTGGCCCATTTTATTGCCTGTGACTGATTCAGCCAAGGTCATGTCTTGTTGGACCCTGAAGATGTTTGCTTTCTAAGTTGAAGCACTTCGAATTCCTTTTATGTCCTCTTGTTTCCGAAGGACATAACTGTATCACTCTTAGTCTAGCCAGATGGTTAAAGAATCGTTTCTGAGGCCCTGTTATTGGTGGTGCATGACAGTCAACTTGTGTGTTGTGCTCATTAACCCTCACTCCTCTGGTAGCACCCACTTCAGCACCATGGCCGAACTAGTGGTGCCAGGTCTCGTGGCTGGAGAAATGTGACCAGAAAGTCAGTCCATGAACAGACTACCTGTGTAAATAGATTATGTAAAAGAAAGCTATCGTAAAAACCACTTGTGTCATGCCAGCACTAGTTATGTTGTTGCTTGACCTTCACTTTCACAAAACCATCTTGCCCTCATCTCACAGTTTTCTAATCAGTGCCCCACAGCTGAGAAGATGACACCAAACTCTGCTCGGCACAGCTCGTGTTACCGTGTGAACTGCCTCATCTCTTGTGAATAAAAAGAAAACTCTGTCATTTTGGATCAAATCCTGACTTCAATAAAAGTGCAGCATGGCAAGTTGTTAAGGGTTTTTCATGAGGCCAGGATTTTGCCATTAGATGTAGAATAGGGCTTGTACTGCTGAAACAGTGCTCCTTGTGACAGTCTCAGCCTATAAATGGAAACCTCCAGCATGCAAGGTTTGCTGTTCATTGGATATAGTAACACTAGGTGAGAATATTGGAAAAACTGTGTACGTGGAAACAGCCTCTGGATACTTCAGGCAGAGAAGACATAAAACAAAAGGCACTCTGAACAGCAATGATTGTTACATTGCCAGATGGTATAAGGTAATTTGGAGAGAAAGAATAAAGATGTATTACCTACCCCAAGGTGCTTTCATTGTGATTTGAATATAAAATGCGTGAAGTCTTAGGTACAAGTATTGAAACTGACAGTGGCTTACAGCTGTGGTTTTAGCTTTTTTTTTTTTTTTTTTTAGTTTTAACCCATCTGAGAAAGGAACTTGCTGCGTTCCTGAGGGCATCGTAGTTCCAGCAGAGTTTGTGAGCTTGGAGTCTGAACTGTACCTTACGTGTCCTGTATGCTTATTTCCCCAGTGAAATCCCATTATCTGGGTTTGGAACTGCTTGTTAAGATGTGAGAGACTTGTATTTCATTTCAGTTTGTGCATGATGTCATTTTGGGTTTGGTTTTTTTTTTAATGAGGTCTGATACCTTCTTGTTTCAAGTGGCATAATTTCAGAGATTTCTTTTTTTTCCTGCTTCTGGTACAGTTCAGCATAAAAAAGACATGAAAACAATGTTTACAATAGGTTTGCAAGGTTCTAGTATGATGTTTCATTCTAGTGTAGCCTACCTGTTGTATGTATCTAGTCCTCCTTCTGAAGCCCAGTAGCACGGAACTGAATTGGCTTATCACTGATAACTGGGTTTCTCTTTGCATTTTCCCATTTTTAGATGTAATTTTGAAAGAATCTTGCACCTGATGGGTTGATTAGAGGGGAGATGGGCTATTTTTTTTAAATACTACAAACAAAAAAGGAAGAGGAAAAACCCCAGATCAACCAAAGCTTATGACATCATTTTAGAATGCATAACCTTGGGCAAAAAGGGCCAGTTATTGGAGTAGTTCTTGAGTAACCTAATTGCTTGATAAGGATCCTTGCCTGTTTAAGTTGTTGTTGGTTGTTGGAAACGGTCCATTTCTAAATTTGTGCCTTACTGCATACCCTCAGGTATGTGTACAACCCACTGTAATTGCACAGTTTATTATTTTATTAATGAGAGCTATGATAATGTGTTGGCTCATGAATTCCCTCCAGTCCAGGTATGGTCTCCTAATTGCGCAGAGTTCTGCGATTCCATCATTTGTTCCGGGGATGGTGATGGAGAGCAAAAGCAAAGCCTTTACAAGCATGGTTTAAAGAACTCAGACCTTGCCCTAAAGCCCGTATTTGGTGTGATACTGCAACCAAAGGCTGGAAAGGTAGGATACCTTTTTAACACACACCTAATGAATAATAATAGAAGCAGCAGAAGTAAATTCTTACTACATAATCCTGAGTGAGACTTTGCCAGCTGGAAGGAGAGGGACGCACACCTTAATTGGCCTTCCTAACCATAACAGAGCACCCCTTAGTAATTATTTGATCTGGGTCTCTCCTGCCTGCCTCTTTGCCTGAGTGGCTGGAAGACGCGTACTTCATTTGCTGTAAGGCACACAACAGTGAGCAAGCATCTGGCATGCAGCAGCAGCTCCTATTTTTAATGAGCCTCTGGGTTAGCAGGCGTACTAGGGTGCCCATTCCCATGTTCTGGAATCTATTTCTGTGTGCAGATACTAGATATGTAGTACAAGAGCAGGGAGCAGCATCAATGGAGGTGCGGGCTGTGGAGGAGTTGGGGAAATCCAGTTTACTGTGTCTGTAACTCTGGAGACAGAACTTTCCTGTAAAAAGCCATGGCAAAACACCACAACCTCAACAACCAGCCCTTGCTCCTCAGCACCGCCTGGCTTTACTGGTACGCTGTAAACCTCTGACCCTGGGCTTGCAAGATCCAGGGAGCGCTCTGAGGACGTCGTGGCAGACCGGGTCACCCCAGCCTGTGGGACAGGGGGATGGCAAGTTCCCACTGAGTGTGTCGCAGGCTGCCTCCTTACTGTGGTGGCTGGTATGGTTTTCCACAGCTTCTGAAACTGCTTATTACAGCGCTTGGCTCTTCTACAAGGGCTTTTCATAGCTGTAGCCCCTGTGGCTTGCTGCAGCTTGGTTTTCTGGTGGAACAGATGGTATATTACGTAGAAAGTTACTGTATTTTTGTATCACTGATTTTTATTTATTTATTTCACTGTTTGTCTCCCTTTTTGTTTTTTTAAAGTGGGCATATAGCATAAGTGCAGAATTTGGAATTGGTATTGGATTTGCCTTTGATTTACTAATCTTTATATTTCTGTATGTGTGCAGTATTTTGCACTAAGTAGTGTGTGCTTTCTGAAGTGTTAGTGAACAGATTTTCATTATTTGAATTGAAATTAGTTCAAAATACTTTAAGGGAAAAAAGCCTATGAAAGAAGATCTTTGAAAGGAAAAGTAAATGTCTTAAACAAGCTTCGTACTCACTGGAGTACTGTTTTGTTTTTAAGTCAGTAGATGTGTTTTCTGTATCTAATCTTTGTTTTTTTAATTGATATCATCTGGTCAATTTGAGTGAAAATGCTATTCCCATAAGAAAAATATTTATTCTAAATATTATTGTTGCCTAGGATCTTGTTGAATTCATGAGATACAGAAGCAGTCAAGTTGATTTAATATTTTTAACATTTTTATAGTGTTTTCTCATTGTTTCCATGAAAGCAATTTCAATAAATATTTTAGCAATTGCTTTTGGTTTCTTGAAATTAGGTTACCTATTGTTGAAAACTGCAGGTTCTTAAACATGGGTTTCAGATCTGCTTTGTCTTGATTAGACATTTGAAATAAAACGTAAATACTTGAGCAAGCCCCAAAACAAGGTCTTGCCTTTCCCCCCCAAGTAGTTTCCAGGACTTAATGTGTTTTGTCCAAAGAATCTCCATAAGTTGTTACTTATAAAAGATAGTTACAATCAGAGGGTTTTGGTTCCACTTAGCCAAATCACTTTCATGTGTTAACTTCTATTTTTTATGTGTGTGTATATGTATATATTATATATACACACATACATATGTATTATTTTATCTATATACACTCACACATACATGAGTGTATGTATGTACATATGTATACACACACAACACACACATATACACTCACATTATATGTCTACGGGCACTCGCACACACCTGAAACATATGGGATCATCCCATTTGAAACGTAAGGTTTATGTTTTCATCCCAAACCCGATCCTTACCACATAATCGCAGTAGTGTTTTTCTCTTTGCAATGTAGCGTTTTATCCAGTCGCTTCTGAACGGGAGGCTGTGCGTCCTCGTGTCTGGAGACCCCCTGAGGTATGTGGGGGGAGAGACCAGTGCTGGTGGTGGAGTCCTCCTGGGGCAGGAGAGCATGGCACGGGGCAGCTGAGTGCGTTAGATGAGAAGACAGATGATGAGGGATATTTCAGGAATTTCTGATTGCTGGTGGTTGGATTGTGTCCTTCAGCGGTGGGCAGTCTCTCATGCTGCATCCCACGTACTGCCATATTTAGGCTGGGTACCAGGTTCACAGTGAAAAACAAGCCCTCCGCTTCTGTCTTCTACCACATGTATTTTGAAGATAAATAATTACCTGCTATCAGGTGTTTGGCAGCTTGGACCTTGTCTTCTTTATTTGCCTTGTTTTCCCATAAAAGTGGCACAGGATATTTTAATTATCTGTTTATAGGATTGCTTGAGAGAATTCCCTTAGTGATAAGACAGTTCAACAACAAATCTCAAGATAATGTGTTTTCCAATTGCACTTCTCAAATGTTCGTTCACATGGAAGTCAAAGAATTATAAAAACCTTGTACGTAGTTTAAATTCCGAAGTGATACAATATAGTGGCTTTGTTCTAAGTATTACACAGATGGTTTGTAGGGGGTGAAAGTATAACTGAGTGTGTGGGAATCTGTAAAGGTGTTAAATATTTTGTAGGTAGCCAACTTTGTTTAAGAGTTGTTTTCCATATGTATTTGTACAACCAACTGCTATTCTGGAGTGGAAAAGCACATGTTTTCATCAGCTTACCAAGGGCACTGACAGTGAGGCCAGTTCACAGTTTGCATCTGTCCCTTTCCTTTAAGTTTCAAACTTCAAGTGAAAAAACCCAACACCACCAAATCAGCTCTTTTAAAAATATTAGGGTCATACTTGGATACAAAGTATACTGCAGAGAACATACGGCACTTTCTCATGTCAAACCACGGTAGAGATGATTCAATACCATTCTTCACCTAACGGAACAGTAAGACGTAGTTACCTGAAGATTAACTCTCAGGATGTGGATGGGTGTGTGAAAACACTGCTGTTCCTTATTATATTCTGTGCCCTTTAACAGACACTATTGCAACAGGCAGCCATAGATGTATGAAAAATGCCTATTGCATTACTCTGTGCTGGTGCTGAATGGCTACACAGCCTGGCTGTGTGCTGCTATTGTGCCATGCGGCAATTGTCTCAGTACGGTCAAAAGTACAAACGGTGGGTGCATTTCTTTCGTTCTCGGATATGGGGCTAAAAATAGTTGACCAAGCTTATTCTGAGTGAGTGTGGTACTTTATGGTCAGATTTCAGAAAATCGAATGGCTCTCAGGTGTTGTTTAGGATGCTGTGCACAGTGGAAGCGTTCTTATGGTACTTTGAAGGTTTCGTCCCCTTTTTCCTTCTCTCAGGAGAACGTCACTACTTACACCCATCGTTGTGTATGATATGGGCTGGATTCTGATCCAGCACCCACATTTTTAAGGGCTGGGTTCTGACCACTTTACTCTGATGGAACTAATCCAAACTGTCTTTGCTAAAGTTAATGCTTCTTTGATTTGATGCAGAGTTAAAATGAGATTTTCTTCCTCAGACTGTGTATTGCAAATCATTGCCAATACCAAAGACTCATTTGTCTGCTTTTTTCATATTGAAAAGAGTCCTAATGACTAGTGTCAGACTGACAACCTTCAGAATTAAGTCTTCAAGCTAATGTCAGGACAAGAAGCAGTACAGGTTTCTTCATGGGCTAACTGGGCAGTGAATCTTCAAGATAAGCTGTCTTTGAAAAATTTACCTCTAAAGAAATGGGTAGAAAACAACCAAACCAGCTCATATCCTTGTAGAAGAATATGTTTTTAAAAGTATATCCAAAATGTTTAGTTTATAAATAATTAAAAATATTATCTTTGACCTTCTTTTAGTAAAATGAACAGCTTTGGTAAGCCAGTGGCATTGCATATGTCCCACAAAAGATACCATTTCTTAATTCTCCAAGATACAGACTGGTGGTTCCCTAGTTTCAGCTCTAACGCTCCAAATTACTAGGGCTGAAAGGCTGGCTTCAGTTCCTGGTGTGACCACAGGGTGGTTATTGCAGAAACACGGCAAAAATACTCCTCTTCAGCTAGTGATGGTAGTATGAGATGAGAATCCGCAAAAGCATTTTCCAAACTCCTTGTAACCTTTTTCATTGAGGTTTGTTGAATTAACTGCCTCTATTTGAAAATCAGCTTTTATCAAGCAGAGCACTGCTACCCCATCTGTAGCCAATCTACCCAATCTCATTCAGTGTACAGAGGAAAAGTCTAAGGTCCCGGACACCAGAGGTTGTTGCTGGGACATGCTCATTGTGGAATGACTGTGTTTGTCACTGTATTTTGACATGTCATTTAGACACTAACGAAAATGGGTCTAGAATGTGTCTCATGAGTGAGAGTGTACTGTAAGCCTGTCCATCCTCCTGCCCCAGGGGAGAATCGCCTATAGCCAAACCATTTCCTACGGGTGGTTGTTCACTCTGCTCTTTAAAACTTCCAGTGATGGAGACTCTGAAACCTCCTGGATGGTCTCATTTGGATTCTTAATGATGCTTTCCGTTAAAAAAGTCTTTCTAATGTTTAACTGAAGAAGGTAGTAATGGTGAGTAGGACTGCAATCCAGGTTCTCCCTATACTTGCCAGGTAAATACATGAATGATTTACTTGGGGTCAGGTGGACAGCCTGTGAGACAATCAGTTACCAAATGCTGAACTCCCACGTGCCATTACCCAACTCCTGCGCCTTCACCCTTTTCCTTACCCTGGGCCCTTATCTGCTTCAGAAAGGCAGGGGCAAAATTGAAAAGAAGCATCTGTATTCGCTTTGCTGGGTTGTCAGCCGTATCTGACAAGGGAATCCTGTAGTTTTACACTCTAGTTGTGCCCCAAATGCATTCACAAAACATGTTTTACTCCATGGGATCCAAAAATATGTAAGGCTTGATTTCGAGATGCTTGCAGAAGCATGGGCTGTAGCGAGAGCTTAGTGCATTTCTATATTGTAGTAATATTCTTACACAAGCTGTATAAGAAAAATAAGAGCAGCACGGCTCCTAAGCAAATATTGTTTCTAGTCACATACGATACTTTGCAGCTGAGCCTGGTAACATGCTGCTTAGCTGTTTTGCTATGCAAGTGCGGAGAACGCTGTTAGCAATAAAGCCACTGCTGGTTTCTCCTCCAAAACCTCCCTCCTTGCAGTGCATTGGAAATGACTGAACTTTGGCCCTCAATCTGCTGACACCCTGAGGGAGTGTAAATGTAATGACGTCTTTGCTTGTTTCAGCTGCACAACAGGAAACGCTCATGGCCTCCCCTTCTTCCTGCTCTGAGAAAGTGCTGCCTTTTTTTTTTTTTTCTCCTCCCTTCCCCTGCAGTCGAGCGGGCTGAGACCTAGTTTCAGGTCTGGGCTCGGCAGCCAGCCGGTGCTCGCACAGGGCCCCCATTGCTGCTGCCTTGTCGCCGGGGCAGCCGATAGCTCCCTATTGCTCTGCTGTGGTGGTGATGCCAGAAATACGAGTGTTTTAATTTTTTTTCTTTTTTTTTCCCCTGGAGAAGTGGCTGAGAAGAGAATACAATTATGTGGCAATGGCTTGCTCCACAGAGCATGTCGCTGGATACAGCTCAGCTGCAAAGACCAGGATGGTCAGGTGATGATTTGCCTTGGGGAGACCACATCACTTGCATAATATAGAGGACAGACTGTCAGGTGGGCATTCAGGGATCCCGCAATATGGTCCCAATAGTGCTGAATAATGCTGGATATACAGGGCCTGAACAGATTTCTTTGCTTTGCTGGAATACGGAGGCTTGCTTCTTGCAGAGCACTGACAGGAAACCTGTTTAACCCTCTCCGGCTGCTGCTTTTATACTTCGTAACCAAAACAGGGGTGTGAGTAAGAATGGTTATTGAGAAACACAAGCATTGTGCAGCTAACTCATGGAGGAGGATTTTGTCTCATCAAAGTCAGCCAAAACATTAAAGCAATACAGTGTTCTTGCGAGTGAAATTAGTTGGTTCAATATTCAACTGTTATTCTCTAATGATTGGGGCGGCAGGTCACTCTTTTAAAAAATAAAACGCATATGTACTAGGGAGTTTGCATATTGTGGTGTGAGGGGAGGCACTGGGTAGTCTAGAGTACAGTATCCTGAATCTGAAAGATTTAATTAACTTTGAATGTAAACAGTGCTGGTGCAGTTGCTTATTCATTTGTTTAATGTTGCACCGGCATATTATTTGAGGAGCAGCTTTCGTCTGGGTTCTGTAATAAGCAAGTTCTGGATTTACCTCATTAATCTATCACACTACCTAGCTAAATAATTGTTGTTTTTAACAAGCTGGAGTTATGTAACATGAATCATGCCTGGCGAGAAAAGCAAGATAGGCAAAGAAATAACAGCACTCAGCCTTTTGCGGAGTAGGATATGACTGGGTTCTGAAATTAAATACTCTGTGTTGGTACTCTCAGCCGTACAGACAAGGTCCAGCTATTCATTATGAGGACGTGTCTTGAAACAAACTCTTGGGATGGAAATGTTTAACAGACAGGAGAGTGAATTTGCTTAGGCATGTGCAGTCCTTGGGGGGTTTTTTATATGTGCATGCCAAATTCCACCCCGCTCCCCTCCCCCCCACCCCCCCTGTTGTTCTTCCTCTGGAAAAGCACTGTAGAAAAATAAATGGGAAAAGTCTCTTAAATGGGACAGGTTTCACGTGTAAAAGAAAATAACTTGATGAGCTGTGATTGCCCCTATAAAATGTTACATAAATCTCTTCTCTTCTTTTAAATATGCCCCGATAGGGTCATTTGGCAAGTATATACTACAATAGTCCCCTGTCCCAAGGGATTTTACAACCAGTTTATGGAAGAGGGGAAGCAAGTAGTTCTATGAATGCATTAGAATAAAAGCAATTGATTTTAAGTTAAATCTTCCTGTAATAATATTTCCTTGACAATTTCTCTGCTGTTACTCAGTTTTGATCTTCAGAGTCATGCTGAGTTGCTAAGCCTGGGATGACCTTTTGCTTTGGTGGCATAGATACAAATATTAAATAATAATATTAAGAAATAAAGGCATGAGAATAACAGGTCTTTAGTAGAGGAGTGGGAATAAAGACTATTTCGGAAAGGAATGGTTTAGTGCTCTTGAATTCCCCTTCAAACTGTCCTGCTCCCTCTCATTTTGACCAAATTATTCTGTATTTTTTCTTCCTTTCCTCTATAGATGAAATAGCTGTAAACTGTGGTGTCGGGTTATTAACTACTGTATTTTGAGATTTTATTGTTATAATGACAAATATTCAAAAATGAATGCTGATATTTATGGTCTTCTCTTATATACTACCATACGTGCATACGTACACAGTGGCTGATTATGTGTTAGTACAGACAACAGCTGAGATGTTATAATGAGAAACAGTTACATCTGTAAGTTACTTCTGTAGCTAGCACCGTTGCTGATAATCTCAGCACAGAGAAGAGGAGATCAACAAACACAGAGGGAAACATGTATTTTCTCACACAGGAGGCCATTCAGGTCACGGCCAAGGGATGTTGAAAAGGCACTATAAGGAAGTGGACCGTGTTGCTCTCATAATGTCCTTATTTTCCAAACAAATGCAGGATTTTGCTTGGACTGCCAGCGCAACATCCTTCAGAAGGAACTTGCTTTTTATGAAAATTTAAATTTCAGTCTTCGGGAAAATTTTCATTTATTGTACTGAATTGACTTAGTTTTGTGTAGTCATGTGTTACTGTTACAGCAGCAGAAGCTCAGAGCTGGGGATCTAAGTAGTGGTGTATAAGGACACCAAGATCTTGTAGGTGGAGAAGGACCTTTTCCTGAATCTGCATGGTTATAACCAAATACAGAGTTCATCAGATGCTTTCTATTTGTATCAACTCCAATGCTCTTTACTTTTGACTCCCTAGTAGTTGTTGGCTGGCTAACAGTAATGTCCTTTCTGCAATTCCATGATTTTCTTAATGCAGATGAATATTATATAGGGGCATCATATAAAATTGTTGAAATTTTTTGCACACTGTCAATAGTAGCATGGGTGCAATTTTCTGATGTGGTTAATTAGGAGGGTTTGAGTGTCCTTTACTGAAATTTCCCTTACTCTTTTGGATGAGAAGTCCTGTTGGTTTTGTTAAGAGATGAGACTTGTAAGGCCAGGAGGGTAGGAGGGAGCACCGTGGCGCCAACGGGAGTCTTCACCCCACATTTTGGTAGAGTCGTATGGGATGGGCATAGCTGCAAAGGGGGTTGTTGTGGCTGCTTGTTGTGTTACATTGTCTGGTGAAAGCCTGTGCTTGCAGGCCTTCGCTGGGGGGTGAACAGGGGCGGGCTGAGAGCTCCCGGGGCGTGAGCCGTGGCTGTGCGGGCACCAGCAGGAGCCGTGGCAGAAGGGCAGTGCTGGGCTCGGCGCCCAGCAGGAGCGAGGGTTGTTCACTGTCTGCCGTGGGAGGTGTGGGGTGGCCTTGATTTCTGGTAGAATTTCTGTTGAAATCAGTGTGATCTGAGTGAGCGGAGTAGGGCGAGAAAGTAATTGCCGTGAGTGACACTGATGCACGAGCAGAGAGGGGGTGTATCTGTGTGTGTGTACAGGCAGTGGCTTGCTCAGGAGTAAACTCTCACATCCTGAGGTCCTTGAATAGATCTTCAGAGGTTAATAGTCCCGGTCATAACGCTCTGCAGAGAGGGATTTCTTGCCCTGCAAGTTGCTGTACACAGTTGTTCCATTTTCCTTGCTTTTGTTAAAAGCCCGTGTATCTTGTCCGTTCAAGCCCTGAAGTGTCTTCAGGTTATTGAGTTGTTCCTGTATTATAGCAAAACTTGAAATAATTACCAACTCACTTTCACCATTTTTGCCAGTTAAAAACAGGTGAAATTTAATTTACACTAATTATTTAACTACATGAGATGCTCAGCATGAAAATGACTAGGTGCAAATTAAGATTAAATAAGTAAAGGAGAAAAATACATTGTGCATTACATTTTTCATATTTAATGTTCTATTTGTATTTCATTACCAGTCCATCTGCAAGAAGACGTCTCTTAGCAGATTGAAGCATTTTTTCAGGCAAAAAAGCAAATGTACAGTTAGGTTGATAAAAACAAAGTTTTAGTCTGAATAGATTAAGGTGGGAGAGTTTTAATAAAATCTTCTCATTATTGCAAGCTTACTTTCTCTTAACTCTGGTTACACTATGTGCCTTGGTATGATCTCCAGAGCCGTGCAGTGGCCATACTTCCTCCAGGTTGCCTCGCTGAAACACAAACATTTTGTAGCCTCCCCAAAGCTATTGTGTGTGTGAAATCAGCCCTTAGGTAATACCGAACTTTGTATAACACATAACCTGAGCAGGTACATGGTCTTAGCTCCTTGTCACAGGAATGGATTTCAGAGCGTTTGCCTGGTTCCTGTAGTTGTGCTTGTTGCAGTCCTGCTACCCCACAGCCTGTCTCTTGTGAACATGCCACTGCTTTGGGAGAGACAGATCACGAGTCACGATGGCTCTGCTATTTGTGGGGATGAGAAGCAAAACTTTTGTGCAGTTGTAGGCAAGACTAGCCGTGGAGGTGGGTTGAGAGCACCACCAGTCTTACTTACTAAGGTGAGTTCAACACTGTAGTGGTGTTGCCATGGTACGTTTCTTTGGAAGCACCAATACAACACACTTCTGTATTGTCAAGAACTTGTTTCACCATCCAAAAATACGTGTGCTGTCTTTCTTTACCTCAGCTGACCCTGGCTTTGAACCTTCCCAAACTTTGGGGATGTTTGTAGCGAGACTTTCCTTTCTGAATGGAATTTGCAAGTGCCGCATGAAAGGTTTGGTTTATTTGCATGGACCATGCTTGCTTGAGCAGTTGCTTTCCACAGTGCAGCCCTTGTAGATTAAAAGCCTTTCTGTTGTGGTTCTGCCAGTTCAATTCCTTCTTCAGCAAGTCAGTTTTGCTGGCGTACTGCAGTGAGGTGTCTGTTTGCATTAGTGAGAAAGGAAATTTTTCATTTCTGCTGATGTGTCATTCTTGTAGCTTCAAAATGGTAATGACAATTTTCTAAAACAATTTTTTAAAGATACTCTGAAAACTCTCTGCTTTAACATATATTTTAGTTCACCTGTAAAACTGCTTTTAATTCATGCATTTGCACTTGGAATTTTAACGCTTTGCATGGAAAATAGAAATGACAGTGTCATATGCATGGGATAGACCTTTTGGTTTATGGTGGCATGTTTTACTGTCTGTGGTGTGTGATCACACAAGCTCAACAGTACACAGCTGACTTGACGTATTTACTGTAATTCTCTACCTGAGGAAATACGGTCTAGTGACTAGCAGGCTAGGTGGGGACTTAATACCCATAGGTTCAATTCCTGGTTCTGCTACACAGTTCATGAGTTTGGGGTAAGATTCACAACACCTTACACTGATTTTCATGTGAATTATATTCATAAATATGAGTTAGGCACAAAAATACCATTGTTGGGCAGTATTCTCTTTATGTCAGTTCCATTTCCTTATTTTATGGAGATGTCCTGTAGACAGATGCTGTATTCTGCTATTGATCCATCGGGAGCCAGTAGGAGTTTTGTGCTAAAGCTGACTGCAGGATTTGAACCTTAATTTTTTTTTGTTTGTGTGTCTGTTTTTAAGTGACCGTTGTCAGAGCGATCAATAGTTGCACTATTTGCTATGAGCACCTCTGCTCACAGTATTTATGCTATTAAAGATCATTCACAGAAGTCAGGCTACATGCTGCTCTGGAGTCCAGTTCTGTCACCTTTACTTAAGAGCAAAAATAGCCCGACTAAGGTACAGTCAGCAGGTAAGGCGTTGAAGAAGGGCAGCGTGCATAGACCTGGATCCAGATGTTAAATACTGTGTTTTGAAGAAGAAAGGGTAAATTTTCCTCCCAAACAAACTGGTGAAATTCAAGGTGAAAATTTGTAACGTAAGATGTTGTATTGCGGTGAGTGTTAGAGTGAGTAGCAGCTTTGCAGAATGGAGGGAAGAGATACTTCTGCTGTTGAGTGGGTGCATGTGGGCAGTGCAGAACACGCCGGTTTTACTCTGGCTTTGTGCAACTTTGTGAAATTTGCATTTTGAAGTACCTGGGCAATTCAAAGAGAAATTGCTTGAGCAAAGTCTTGCTTAAGATAGCTATTGGGCACACTACAAAATGTTTTGGGGTCTGTAGGGCACAGCAGTGCTCCCTAAACCAGCACAGTGCCCATGGGGATGCTCTCAGCCTCGCCTGCGCTAAACCTTTGGGAGGCGTGAATCAGCTCGGTGCCATGGACATCCTGAAGGCCACCCCGATTTATGCCAGGTGATGATCTGTCCCTCTGCGTCTGAAGAGAGCATAGTTGCTGTGGTTTTTGTCCTGATCCGGGATGTTGTGACCGAGCTCTGTAAATGTCTGCGGTGGGAGTGTTCAGGAGACCTGCGGGTGGGGCTGGTTTTACACAGTACACGTAACCTTTACCATGTCCACTCGTTAGCAACACGCACTTCTCACTAACGGACATTTCTGAGAAAATGTTCATCATCATTGCTACATGCACAGACCTCATAGTCTTTCACAACCGTACTCTGGTGGCTGAGAGCGGGCGATGCCAGGGGACTGTGGTGCCCGGCTGCTCCCAGCTGCCCGGGTCATGGTGGTCAGCCTTGGACCTCACCAGCGAGAGAAGGCAGACTGCCAGTGGCCTTGTCTTCTATCTCCCACAGGGTTTTTTTCCCCCTGTTTGCTAGTTTAAAACTTAAACAGGAAGAATTTAAGTAATTAAACTTATGCTCTCGATACTGCTTGTGTTCCTCTGTGTTGTCGGTGATGCTTCTGGTGTACTTGGGAGGATGTCCTGCCTGTTTGCAGTCCTTTCTGCTTGTCTCGTCCTCTGCCCGGCAACTTTTGTTGCTTGGATACCTCCTACGTGCAGCTAGGCCCATCTTTGCCAGTTTGGTGAGCGCATTGCTTTTAGCAAATGAAGAAAATGCTATGGCAGGTGGAAAATGTACCACACAGACCCAGTGAAAAGAGGAGCCCATAAATACCTGCCAGATGTATCTGGTGCTTACTTAGCAAAACCCCTCAGTGCAACTTTAATTTCGGGCAGATTCCGAAGCTGTCGTGAAATCACTGAGTCCTACACATGCTGCTGAAGTTAAGTATATGCTTATATACTTTGTGAATAGAAATGGCTTATTGAGCTGGAGCCAGCGTGGGGAATTTTGGGACTCCTGCTGTTCTGCTTACAGTATTTTGCAGAGAGTTTAAGGCTGTAGAATGACACCAGCTGGATCCACAGAACAATCTGCTCCTGTTCCCGTGAACTCCAAATTATTTTCCTTCTCACATGCAAAGTTGTACCAAGAGCTGCATTTAAAAACCCATCTGTTGTCCATATTATATCAATAGGAAGAAAAATTTTAGACTTCTAAAATATTCTGGTTATGTGTTGCATCCTGCTGTCATCTGTCTTTCAACCACAAGCCATTTCTTGTAGTTGCACTTACTTCTAGCCGCTCAGATCTTTTCCCTCCCACCAACAGATGAAACTGAGTTGCCTAAACTGCAGAAGTGGAAGCAGGATGCTTACAAACTGGTAGTGGAAAGAAATGACCGCTTTCAAAATAAGATGCTTTTGATAGTATAAAATAAATAAATTAATATAGTAGTTTTTTCTTATCAAGTGTGGGAATAAGTAATAAATTACTTTAAAAGTTGTTTCTTCATATTTTTCATTACACAGATAGTATATTTGAAGTATCATCAACATCTATATGTGTTTTAATATAATTTGCGACACAAATATGTGATGTGTAACAAAATACAGCAATTTTTCATTTTTTTTAAATTTTTACAGCAAAATAAGATTATAATTCTAGTGCCGCTGATTATAATTCACCTGCTGCTGATCCCACTTCTCTGTGTTGCAGTGGCAGTAGCACAAACATACTTCTCGGCAGATACACTGCTTTTCCACAGGGCAGCAGTGAAGTTCAGCTGTCTTGTTTATTTTAGTTTTGTTGTTACATTTTGGTAAAACAGCCAATTGTGACAGAACTAGAGAGACAATATCGTATCTGTTCAGGTTTGCAAGGTTTTCTTTGCAACTGTAATGAGTTCTCAGGGGTCTGTGCGTGTGTGTGTGTATTTACATCTGTTACAGCTTTGTGGCTTTTCCCCCACCATTTTCCAAGCAGCAGCTTCTCATGGAGGGCTTCAGGATTTTTCAAATACTGCATTGTGTCCTCCCTGGAAAACTCCATGGGAAACACTCAGGTGATGGGAGCTTTGTAGCCTTTTCCCAGTGAGATATAGATCACAAACTCATAAACTGTTCATCTCATGATGGTTGGATAGCTAGGCCATAGACCTCTGTTCATGAGAAATTCAGTGCTGACACCTGTCTATTCCTCGTCAATCCCCTACAAGGATTCGTGCTCAATATTAGAGCAGCGTCTGTGTTGGGAGGTGACCAGTCTTGTTCAGTTGTTCCCCAGTATGAAGAACACAAAAGCCTTCACCATGTGTGGTTAATTATCTGCTAAACAGCTCATCTTACCAGGACTTCTGTTTCCAGTACCTAAAACCTAGACTGTTATCCTGGTCTCTCTTCAACGATTTAGTATTTCCAAGGATTCAGTTGAATGGTACCTCTCTTGAAACCATCCCTTTGGAAATGGAAGGTCCCTGATGGGGGAGCATTTGGCAGGAGCCATTCTTTACCAGGTTAATGTATGGCCCAAGAGGATCCCATTGATGTCTGTTCACAGATTCCCAGTCTTACAGAGGTCACTTTCTGGGATTAGGTAATGGAGGTGAATCACTCAGAGAAAAGTCCTGATATGGAAGGTTTCTCCCCATACAGAAAGATTTTGAGGATGAGATTTGGACTAGGGATAATCCCACACAGAGCGACTGACAGATTTGAGACTTCAGCGAGGGAATAACTAGCTCCTGAATTTAAATGCTTGGGTCAAAGGGCAACACTGGTTTCCTTTGTTTATCAGGACATTGAATAAGAGTAGTTCAGTTTTAGACAAGTGATTGGTAGGACCCCTGTTGCGATGCTGCTGGAATGTGGGAGGAAGGTCTCAGGATAAAGCGTTGGTGGAAACAGTGGATGAAAAGGACTTAAGGCAGACCACTGAAAGGAAGATATAATTAATATAGCTGTGGAGTTCTGGTGCGGTAATATGTTGTCCAATATTTACCTGATACTTTCAAAGAAGCCTAGAGATGTCACGGACCTTTCTGGTACCAAATTTCAGTCTTGAACATTTGTGGGTAGAGAACTGTAAACCAGCGAGCGTTTTCACAGCTCTTTCTGGGTGATATATATTTCTATAAAATAAACTCTATGTGCTGTTTATTGATTTGTCTTCTGAATGTAAAGGCTCTAAAGTTTGGAAGTATGCACGGGTTACTGTTTTTAAATGTATAATGAGTACTAGGTATAGGATGTGTAGGAAGCAAACCGGTGTCTGCAGTAGTAGATTTTTGTGGCAATAATATGAGACTCAGAAGAGACTATTTTGGAGTGCCTGGTGTGGAGGGACATGGAAGCAGGAAGGGGGCCGTGGGGAGGGCTGGGCACTCGGTCTGAAGCAGCCGCGCGCTGGGCAGCAAAGCTCAACTCCAGAAACAGCTCTAGCAGGGATATCGCCCAGTCGGTACTTTTATGTGTCTTGACTTACGGCACCGGCATTCGAATTCAGGTCAAAGATGGAAGAGTGGTGGCACAGAAGGTCAGCGAGGAGTTGCTGTGAGGCAATGGTATGTGTGTGTATCTGCAAACCTTCCCACTTCCCTGGTTTTCTGCTCCTTCAGTACTGCACCCACCAGATGCAATAGAAAACGCTGCCAGTTTTTTGGTGTGCAGCAGAAATCGTGAACCTCAGCTTCCTGTAAGTGCCTGTCTTTTGGATGCAGTCCCTGGCTGTGTTTGGACTGCTGTGCAAAAGGAGGCAAAGGACTGGCCCTTGAACTGACGGCCAGGTCGCACTGGGCTAGGTCACATCCGCACTGCTAAGGCAGCCCTCCTGACAGCAGACTCGTCTTGTGGGGAGATGGCTGGAGTGGTCCAAAAACACGCAGAAGGCAAGCTATCGAGCAGTGTGCTGCAGTCCTCAAACTTGCTTCCTTTCCGACTTTTATTTAGCCATATGGGTGCACCTGTGGTTGTGAACTTCAGCCTTCAGCACAGTTTTGCATCTCCGTACATCTATTTTACCTGCGGATTCTGCGCTGTCTTGTAAGTCAACATGGAAGGTTTTTCCCTTAATGCGGACGCTGATTGTCTCTCTCTTGTCTCTGAGCACAAGTTGGAATCGGAAGGAGCTTCTGGCAACTGAGTAATTCTGAGATTGCTACCTCTCTGTTAAATGTCTTTAGAGAGATTATTAGGGGAAGACAGACAGACACAGGCGTGACGTTACACACAGTGTGTGATTGCAGGTTTTTTTTACATAGGAAACATGGATACAAAAGAGATCTTGGGAGGAAGGCAGAATTTATTCCTTTGAGAATACTTTCCAGATACGAAGCTGTGTGAAAATGGTAAAATGTTGGAATTGTGTGATATAAGTGATTTTTTATTATGGTGGCTATTATTTTCCCTGTGGTTATGTCTAAAGGCTTCTGTGAAGATGTAGGCTTCCTTGTCTTTACACCTTCAGACACACTGAATTTACAATATAAGTATCTGATAGATGAAGATAAAGAGAGGAAAGAAATGTTATCACAGGGATCAAAGACAGAGCCAAATTGTGAGATGCCCTCCATGGTTGGATATGAAATCTGTGGCAGCGAAGAGCTCAGGCTGTTTCTGAAGTCCTATGAGCTGGTAGCACTCCCAGCACCATACATCGCTTAGCAGCACAGAGGTGAACCTTGCGATACTGTGCGGGTCCTTAGCTCCATGTCAAACCTTCAGCAAACCTTTTTCCAGTGAAGCTTTTGACATATTTAAAGTTTATTACCTGTATCTTTGTGTTGTGATTCAGACCTAAGTTTGTTTTATTCTGAAGTTTAAAGGTCCCATCTGACATAAAGCACATTGATTTTGGGGAAGATTTATGGAATAATGTCAGATGCAGCTATTTTAAAAAATGTTTCTGCCTTGCAAAAGTGAATTTCTTGTTTCTTTGTCTAGTAACGTATTCAGAGCACTTGAAAGGAAGTTTTGGAATAAGGAGATTTCTGCCCTGGGGGGGGTAGTATCCTGTGCTTTCGTTAGGTCATGTCAGGCCATTGTTTTGCTTTTCTTATCATAAAGATCTTGTGTCTTTATTCGTGCTCAGCTGTGGACTTGAGTTTCCTGGAAAAGAGTGAAATAATTAAGAATTAATACTACAAAATCATATGTTCTCTGTTTTAGCTATGTTGTTTAGTGAAGGCAGTTCTTATCTGTAGTTCTGTATAGTAATAGGTGGTGTAGATACATACCAGTAATAAGTAGTATCTTGTATCTGTGGTTCTCAGTATAGCTGAAAAGAAATGCGATTATTCTCTATAACTATGAGAAAACATAGACTGAGAGATTCAAGGTCACCCATCAAATGGCTAGTAAAACTGGGGTCTCTTGTTCCTTGCTAGTTTTCACCCCTAACTGCCAGCTGATGTTCTCAGTGGCTTTGCCTCTGCTAGTGGATTACACAGTGGCAGGGTATGGGAAAGGCCATGTTTAATTTATTGGTGTAGATGCAGTCGCTGGGGAGGACGGTTAGGTACGCAGGGTGGTTTATCAGAAGAAGTCATTAAAGTAGGGTGATTAATGTGGTGCCAGAGAAGGGCATGCGGTGTGTTGTGCTTGCTCTTAAAATCTGTGAACTACTACGCAAGGACATGCAGCCTAAGTACAGTCCTGGTGAGAGGAGTCGGGGGAGGAAGAAGGGCACTGCCAGCCTAAATTGGGAGCTTATATTGCTGTGCAGTTGTGTCATGTGATGGAGGAACACCTCCCTGATGACTTGCTAATGGGATGGCCAAAGCTTCTCTGTCTTGCCTGGTAAATCTGGCTTGGTTCTGATGTGACAGAGCTGAGACATTAAGTGATGTGAGCAATAGCTTCCCTGGTCATGGCCTGGGATGCATGCACCTGCTTTGCAAATAAGCAGAATTTGTAACACTGACAGTGAGATGCCTTTCCCCAGAACTAAATTTACCATTAAATAGAATAGAATAGCTTGTTAAGTCTCATATGCATGGGACTCTTGCTTTGAAATGTGTTATTCCATTTCCTCCAAGTCTTCCTCGGGGAAACACTTAATTTGTATTTCCTATGCATTTTACCATCGATTCTTCAGTTGTCACTATGTGCCTCTAGATTATAGCCATAGTTTTTGTCTACTTTATTCTCTGTCAACCACTCTGCTTGCAGGCTGCATTGTGACGCATAGGTTGTATGCTGTGTAAAGAAGAAGGCAGAAGTCTTGGTAGATCATAGAATCATAGAATCGTTTAGGTTGGAAAAGACCTTTAAGATCATCAGGTCCAACCATTAACCTAACACTGCCAAGTCCACCACTAAACCATGTCCGTAAGCACCACATCTACAGGTCTTTTAAGTACCTCCAGGGATGGTGACTCGACCGCTTCCCTGGGCAGCCTGTTCCAATGCTTGATAACCCTTTTTGTGAAGAAATTTTTCCTAATATCCAATCTAAACCAGACGATAGGTGCACAGCAGCTGGCAGATCTGGCAGCCTGCCAGGTTAGCACAGAAACTGCCTCCTGCACAGACCTCGTTTTTTAACTAAGGACCAACATGCTCTCATACAAACAAAAATGAATAAATTGCACCTAGGGTATTGCAGTCTTTCCAGGGGACAGCTCTGACTGAGAGAAGTTGGAGAAAAAACTCCTGGCAGAAGTTATACTGAGGCCTTTTCACATAAGTGGCAACATTAGAAAGAGGTGAAGCTGCATAGCTGTATGAATAAATGTGCAGAATCTAAAACTTGCACTTCTGGCTCATCTATCATATACCATGCTTTTATAGTGCGAGATGAAATGTCCAGCACCAACTTTAAGCGGCCCTCAGCAGATGCACCATTACCTTCTGTCTCAGTGCATGGCCGTAATCTCATCCTGAAAAATAAGATTTTACCTTCCACTTACCCTTCTGGAGACAGCTTGTCAGAACAACATGGTACCACAAACTTATCCTGCTTAATGTCAGCTAATTAAATTCATTTTTGAATATAGTACTAAGCCAATTTAATTCTGTCTTTCAGAGCCTGCAGAAACAGTTGTGACTCTCAGATGGGTTTCTGTTTCTGATTAGTGATCAAATCTCTTTGTGCTTTTTTAGGCTGACTCTCTGTCTGTCTTTTTCTGCGTGTGTCTCACCTGTACTGGTGATGTTAGGGAACAAAGTGTTTTTTCCCATGCTTTCATAGCCCCAGCACCTACTGTCACATTTGACAACATACTCTGTTTAATGATTTTTGTTCTCTGAAATGATTTTTGTTCTCTGAAATGAAAGTTTCATTACTGCTACTGGAACAGAAATAGAAATGATTGTGAAATACTCAGTAGTGTTACTCACTAGTGTTAGATTTTGATTTCAGAGGTTGTTTTTGTAAAGTGTTGATCCTTGGAGGGATGGGTATTCGAGTGACCTTCTAACTCTGAGCTCATATACCAGCCACCAGATGATCATCCACATCGTAGTCCAAGTGCAACAGCCTCCAGTAATGTTTACTGTCTGTCACTCTCAATATATTTTGTGATCACTAACATTTATGCAAATGAGGGGCAGAATTAAAAAAAAAAATTAGTCAAAAAAAGAGAAAGGTCACAGCAAGTCATAGTGTGGAAAAGAACAATACACTTGATTAATTAAGCAGTGCTGGTGAAGTGTATCATGCCAGAGACAATCTGATGAGTACTTTTTTATTTTAAATGCTCTCTGTGCAGGTTATCAAAGAAAGTCAAAGAAAAAATATTGTTTGTCTGGAGATTTTCATGCATTATTTTTTCTACTGCTCTGGCATGTCCCTCACTCATTTCGTGCAGCTTTGTGCCAGGGAGTACCTCTGATCTGCCGTTTCTAAATCCCCTGATGCTGTCGGACGGCAGATCAGTGTGCATCACCGTGGAACCTCCTGCTGCAGTTTACCCCGTTTGCAGCTGCATTTTCTTTCTCTCATTCTGTTCTCACTTCCTGTCCCACTTGTTGATGCAGCTTATTTGTGTTTGGACATTACAAGCTGTCATGGTTTAACCCCAGCCGGCAGCTAAGCACCACCCAGCCACTCGCTCACTCACTCCCCCCCGGTGGGATGGGGGAGAGAATCAGAAAAGTGAGAAAACTCGTGGGTTGAGATAAAGACAGTTTAATAGGTAAAGCAAAAGCTGTGCACAAGCAAAGCAAAACAAGGAATTCATTCACTACTTCCCATCGGCAGGCAGGTGTTCAGGCATCTCCAGGAAAGC
This sequence comes from Fregata magnificens, assembly GCA_013389945.1. Classification (NCBI taxonomy): domain Eukaryota; kingdom Metazoa; phylum Chordata; class Aves; order Suliformes; family Fregatidae; genus Fregata; species Fregata magnificens. Next base: position 117,023 of record WAAD01028264.1, read on the forward strand.
ACGTAATGGTTACTTGCGAAGACAAACGCCATCGCTCCAAATGTCCCCCCCACCTTCCTTCTGCTTCCCCCAACTTGATATGCTGAACTTGACGTCATACAGTATGAAATATCCCTTAGGTCAGTTGGGGTCAGCTGTCCCGGCTGTGTCCCCTCCCAACTCCTTGTGCACCCCCAGCCTACTCACTGGTGGGGTGGGGGGAGAAGCCGAAAAGGCCTTGACTCTGTGTAAGCACTGCTCAGCAATAACGAAAACATCCCTGTACTATCAACACTTTTCATCACAAATCCAAAAAACATGGCCCCATACAGGCTACTATGAAGAAAATTACCCCAGCCAAAACCAGCACACAAGCGCAGAACTGAATTGCTGTTATCAGCAATGTAATTCCAGGTTACTGAAAAGCTACTGCTCTTGTTCCTTCCAGGGTATAGCTGGAGTGTGTGGGGAGACATGATTTGAGAAGAAGCTTGTATCATCATTGTGCACCGTGCTTGTTGTGTGGGGACAAGAGGGCTTCAGTCTGCATGGATGTCAGTCTGACATATTTTACAGGCAGTTGATTCATCCATCCATTTTTTGTGTTGCATAGTAAAGTACACAAGTGCTGTCATGTCTGTAATGTAGCTTCTGATGTCAGAGAGAACTAAATACCAGCTTTCTCAACCTTTATTGAAATAATGCTGAAGTTCTGAAACAGAAAGAGAGATGCCAGGAAGGTAAGACTTTGAGAAGTGTAATTTTTTTCTTAATTCCTTAAATTTATTGAGAGGAAAGAAGAGGCAAGTTTTTTTCAGATCATTAATTACATTTTTTCTTTCATTTTAAAATACATTTTTCTGAAAGTTTATGCATAGGTATATCTTTTTGAAATTAGAAGCTATAGTTTTTTTAAAATTCATAATAAATAATCTGTATCTATCTGGGGAGATTTTTAGGCTTAATACTTAGACCTGATTTTAGTAAACAATTCAATGCCTGTATCTTATCAGTCTAAGCATTTGGTTTAGATACTTTGTCCATTTTGTAAGTCCTTGTTCATTTTTCAAATGAGGAAATAGTATTTATTGAAAGTAGAGAAAGAATTGCCAAAACCCTGCTAAGTCCTAGAGCACAGCAGTGGTTTTATAGGCACTTTCTAAATACTCTTCAGCTCTGTTGGTGTGAATATGCTGTGTGCATTAATATGAATATCTATAATGCAGAAGATTTGCATATTTGCTTCTTCGGTGCTGTACTTTGTTGTAAGAAAGGAGTTCTTTGGGGTGAGAGAGTAACTTATCTGTAGTTCAGGACATATAAATACAGTTTTAGGATTGTCTTAAGAATGATAGACCCACTTTTGAGAAGTGATGGCACACGTATGTGCAAGTAAGTTGGCAGCAAAAATTATGTTTCAGCTTCCATTAATTTTTCTAACTGTGCCTAATGTTTACATTTCCTTAAAACATTGCTTGTGAAAATGAAGGTCTTACTTGATGGCACTGGAGATTACCACTGTCTAGCCATAGAAAATAGGCAGTTTGGACAAGAACTGTGTGTATGTTCTTACAATTCCCTCTTTCTGTAGAGACTATATTGCTTTGTATGTTTAGTTCCCAATCTTTCTCCCACCATGATTTTAAGTGCTGGGTCCCCAGTGTATTCCTGTCAACACTAGCTATTTCCATAATTGCCAGAACCATGTACTTAAATACCTCCCATATAATTTCCATTTTCAGATTTCACAACAGCTTCCATGCTTCTGCTTCACCTAGAAAGACTTTGCCTTTGCCTTAAAGAGGCTCTTCTAGGACTTGCAATTTCTAAGTGTATTTTGGGGACTTTGGTGTTTCTTTCTCACCGAAGGAAAGGCACTAGGAAGTCTCTGCCAGAAAGATCTTTGTGAAAGATCTTGAAAGTTGTCAGGTTCATGAGTAGTTCAGTTGACTCTTAGCAGCTGCTCCTTAGTCCCTCCTGCTCTGCCAGAAGAAGTGGTTTGTTTTGAGCAGTTTTGGCTTTCTCTTACCTGGTCTTCAGGATCCCTCCATCTCAACTGTGAGCAGAGAGGCAGTAAGCACTGAAAATGGAGCATGACTTGTGGCCTTGAAAATCTGGACCATGGCTTTGACCTGGCCAAAGAAGAGGATAAAGACTCAGTAAAGGAATCTGAGCAAAAGGGAATCAAATGGAGGATTACAAGCTCATTTCCTACAGGACACTGAACAGCAGGAAGCCTATGGTAGCTGGTGATGGCTACCAACCTGAATTAGGTTTGAACTAATTCACTAGAGATGAAAGACTGCATTTCACTTGGTTCCATGTGTTGCGACACATTTCTGTTCATGATGTAGCTACTTTGTGGTCATTCTTTTCAATTCATGTGGTCATTTAGGACTTTTGTTTTCGAGTATTCATTTTCCAAGAGTTAACAGGCAGCAAGAAAAAAGAAAGGAAAAATGTTTAAATAAATTATTCACCTGAAAAGTTCTGGTAGTTTTTTAAAAGTAGATGAAGTGATAAAAGGTAAATGATAAGGTACAGTCATTAGGGACAGATTGATTGAATGACTCCAAATAAATCTGCAAGCAGAAAAAGAATGAGTTGCATGCAGTCTTGCTGTATTTTCCTGTTGAAGAGAGCCGGCCATGTTTAGCAGCATCCTTTTGTGGGGAGGATGCTACAAATTATTTCTCTGGGCGGGAAGATTCTGTTTAAGCCTTCAATGGCTTGAGAAAGAATTACTTTTGTAGGTAAAACAGAGTTATTAGGAAGCAAAATTTAAGCAGTTCAATAGAATGGATCTATCTAACACTCAGAAAAATGTCTGTTTTAGGGACACTCATTTATAACATCAAGCCTGGATGTGAAGTTAGGGATGCATGTTCCTTAAAAATTCTGAGTGTACTTTGTAAGTTAAAGCTGTCCACCAAATGTGGATAATGCTTTCTTATTCTTTTGTACCTACGTGTATCTGGGAATGCAGATACCGGGTCATCTTTTGGCATTTCTGAAAACGAGGGACTGGTGAGCCCTCGGCATGTACTCTCTGGCAGAATCCCCAGGCAGCTGAGTGGTTTTCACATGTTCGTGCTCTGTTTGTTAGGTCAAAAGTGCTGCGAGTTTTTGCAGTTTCAGCCGTGCTGTGAGCACTCGCAGCCAGCCTGTTCAGCTCGTGCCGGATCCCCAGCCCATCCGGAGGTGCAGCCCTGCCAGCGTGCGTTTGCTTGGTCCTCCCTGTGTCAGCCAATGTGTGCACTTACTGGTAGCCCCAAGCTGGATTCACATACGTCAGACATCCACGGGTTTCCCGGTGAGCCATGTGTTGCTTGAGCAGCCAGAAGTGGCTGTGAGTGAAAGGAAAGGAATCACTGCTGGGGTTACAGAGTGGAGGCGGGTGAATGAGTGAGATGGTGCCTCAGCCAGCGTGCTGCAATTGGGCAGCGTAGGAACTCCCCGGCCCCAGCACAGAGCTAGAGGAGCTGCCTGCCTGCCGGGAGGGACGGGGCTCTTCCCGATGAAGGGGAGCGCTGCTGAAATCCCAGTGATGGGGCATGGCAGAGCACCATGCCTTCTGCCAGCCGGGGCTGCCTCTGGGTACTGTTAGCAGTCACTGCTCCGCCGTCTTGCTCACTACTGCTGGATCCCATGCTGTGGCTCAGCAACTCACCTGTGTCTGACATTTAAGTATGCGCATACTTAAATGTATGTCCTCTACTCTGTGCTGATTCTGTTTGTTTTTTTTTTTCTTGTTTTGGACCACGGAGTATGTTCTTCCTAACTTAATCTTTACAAAGTTTTATGCTCGTTATTGAAGACAAAATACAGAGTATAGGAGACACTGGCTTGCTTAGGTGGCAGCAAATGAAGACGTACATGGTGCTAGTGAACTGTGTGACGTTGTGGCTGGCCAGTGAAGCCTAATAAAGGCAAGAGCCAAGCCACTTTGGAGGTATGAAGAGTCAAAGAAGCATTAGAGCAATTTAAAAAATGTAAACTGTGGCTAAAATCTAAAACCATCATTTCTTTAAAATTCTTTGTTATTTACCAGACTTCCCTCCTGAAAACCTCTTACCCTACGATGAGATGCAGCTCGTAGAGCAGGGGGAAGATCAGCTCCTGTTTGGGGAGGCTTGATTTAAAAAGATATGACCCCAGCTTTATCTCTGATGTGACTTCTCATCGCTGTGGGTGTGTCTGTATGTGTGTGTGTCTGGGTATATTTCTGAGTATCCTGTAACTCATATTATTCACATTTTCAAAATAAAGAGAACCCAATTAATCTGTCTTTTTTATCAGTAACTGTGTTTTATAGCTTTATCCACATCCTCATGCATCGCAGGATGAGTCAATACAATTAACAAGTAAGAGTTTGTTGTTTCAAACACTTATTTACAGGGATACACAGTCCACGCGAGTTTTCTTTATTTAATGCTGTAGACTTTTAGGTTGCCTGAACCTACATTTTTTTCAATCAGCGGTGGTTTTACCATTAGTTTTAGCTCTTAAATTGCAAAGTTTGTTTGCTGCCATGTGTCTTGTCATCGGAGACAACGCTGCTAGTACAAGCTCATTTTCCATATCTGCATTGGTTACCTGCAATATATATCGAAATATTTAAAAGCAGACTCACCTGTCAAGTAATTTGAAATGATCGAATGATTATAAATAAGGTGCTTGTAGTCACCAATAAGAAAGAAATGCTTTTTTGAGACCCCTTGATGTCAAGAGAATAGTTCACAAGGGAGCTCCAATGTTGTGTCTTCTTCTAAACCAGTGATTTTCAATGTTAGAAAAAGAAAGAAAAAAAGAAGGGTAGAGCCAAACTGACAGTGCACTGCCGAAAGGACTTACGTGCTTGTCAAGGACCCAACAAATGGGAAATCTGAAATTCTGTATCTGCCCTCCAGACCATTACAGCTTCTGCATTAACGTTGAAAACTAGTTTTTGTTGCTTTGATAGCATGCCTGATACCTGGTCTGGAGCAGTGGGCCAAAACAGTCTGGCTACAGCAGGAAACTTTTACTTGCCATTGTGAACAGCAAAATGTTTTTTGTCAGCCTGGGAAGAGCACAGACCCTGTTAATGCAGAGGAAGAATATGTGAAAACACAAAAATCTATTAGCAGAGTTGGATGTAAACCTCTGAATATGATGAACTTATTATCTGGATTTGTTATGTTTTCAGGTGGGACCCTCTTCTGATATGTGATCTACAGAGAGCTACTTTGAATCATACGATGACAATGTTATCACTGCCACATCTCTGGGAACCAGTTATTCATAAGTATACGGTATGTGAACGTCTGCATCTTACATTAACCATTGCTTGTTGGAACAACGTGGTAACAAGAACACGAAGGTGCTAAAAGTCATTGAAGTAAATGTTAAGCCACATGTACAATCAATTACACCGAGCTGTTCCAGCAGATGTTTTTCTGCTAGGCCTGGTCTGTATGTGGAATAGTGACCTGTTTTAACTTGAAAATGTATTTATTTACAGGTATTGGTAGAGACATTCTACCAATGCTTCCTTTGGATGAAGTTATACTGGTACAGTGATGATATGTAGATATACAGACTATTATTCTGTTCCTCAAGCAGGAGGGGTTGGTAGCAGTAGCGTGAAGGGTTCTGTACTTTAACTGTATCACTGCGCTTAAAGCAGTACTATTTTTGCATTTAGGAAAGGTCTTTAATTGCTTTTCTCCTTTGTTCCATTTTCAATTTCTGGTCCATCTAAATTAGATTAATTTCACACACCAGTGAATCCCTAAAGAAGTGTAAATTAACTCCATTTTACCAAACTCAGCCAGATGATGGCAGTTATTCCCTTGATGTTTAGCTTTACATCACCCACCATCTTTGACCAAGATTGCAATAGGAATTAAATCCATATATTGAGCCTTTTTTCCTCATCCAGTATACAGAATTGGAGACTGAGACCCACATCTAGTGAAGGGAGGCTATTTAATTTATGGCCTATGAGGCCAAAAATGTACGGTTACTGATAGCTGGCATGTTTTTCTTTTCTACTATTCTGGTTTGCAGTTGTTAACACACACTCAGGTCCTGTAAAACCATGAGCAAACTGGTTTTATGAGAGTGGTTACATCATTTTTTATGTTCTGAAGCAGTTCTTAGCACACCACATAACCGTTAGTGTGGAGCATCTTCATCTGATTTATGGCCCCAATGCAACTCCCGCTGAAGCTGGTGGAAAAACATTTCTTCATGCTGATGGGAGTTGAATTGCACTGCACGTAACACCTGAGACTTTTGTTTAAGTAATGTTCCCTGCGTGGAATTTTTTTTACTGATTAGCCACTTTTTAGAGATTAAGTATTAAAGATATAAGCATAAAACAGAATTACAAGGGAATGGATTGCCAAAATAACCTAAAAGAGGACTCAGTTATTGAAAAAGCTTGTCTAGCTTCAAAAGTTATAAAGTCAAGAGGAGAGATGACTGTTTGCTCCGAAAGTATATATCTGGGTTTAATGCACTGTATTTTTATATATAATTTTGAAGACAATGTTTGTCAGAAATGTGAATGATTTGCTGCTACATCAGTGACGTGAGAGAGGGAAAGCAAGATAAAAGTCTTGCAGGCAGCGGGGAGAGAAAGGTCATGCTTCATCGATGAATTTAGTGTGTTTTGGGAGAGCAGTTCACAACTCGGGTAACTTGTGTGCTGAATGGTGAAGAGGTTTCCAAATCTGGGTGGACTCTGTGTCAGTTCAAAGGGAAGCTCCCAGAGGTGACATCTCCCACTGAAGGGAGAGAGCGTTGATCCTGCTTGCGCTGGCAGGGCTTCTGGCATGCCTGTGTAGCCACCCTCAGTAACCCCTGCCGGCCAAATACCATTAACGCGACCCTTTGCAGACTTTTTCTATGCATTTGTTCAGATGTCTCCTCTATCATCCATATCTAAGCACATTTTCAGGAGGGATATAGGAACAATAATCTCTGTTTCTCTTGTTTCTTCTGAGTTGATTAATTTTTAAATGTTCAGAATTGTTTGTTGATGTATGTTTATGTAAATAAGTTGTTTTGGTGTGTGTGGGAGCATTGGTAATGGGAAGCTGGTCTGAAGAAGAGTTTTACGTTCTGCAGGGGCAGAGGTCTGGAAAGGACCCAGCAGGCCAGCTGGTCTGCTTTCCTGCTGTCACAGGTATCTTGCCATGAAAAGCATGAATGCATCTTGGTTGACATTTTCACTTTTTTGATGGAATGCGGCTTTTCGCTGGTGGAGGGGACCTCTCAGAGAGCCGAGGGCAGGTGGCGGGGAGAGGCGGTTGTCGGAGTGGTGACTGCTTACAGTTCTCCATGTTCCCTGGTCACAAAGACCAAGCAGCCGTCTCGCTGCTGTGCTTTTGATGAGCTGTAGAGCAAGGGATGCTGTGTCTTGCACCTTGTGAGGCTGCTTCTGATATGCAGTAATAACCTTCATGGATTTGCCATCTACCCAAATCAAAATGAAATTTCCTTTGACCGGTGAATGCAGGAGTCAGAAGGAAGTAAAGGTTTTCATGTTTGTTTTTCCTTTTGGGTGTTATTTTGGTTTTCCTCTTTTGCCAGTTCTCATATAGCATTGCAAACATTTCAGGAAACTAATCTGCAGGAGCACAGCTCATAAAAGATCGGCCTGCTGGAGGAAGAGGCTCTGCTCATTACAGAAAAGCTTCTGAGACAGTCACAGTTGAAAAGATTACACACTTGCACAGGAAATTAAATTTGATGTAATATAGTGAAAGAATGACAAAGTGGAAAGGGTGTATATAACGTACTGGTGATTATTAAGTGGTAGAAAAATGAAAACTTGAGATCCAATAAAGTGCATGTAATTTAGATATCGATACAAAATTCCCAACAGGTTTTTAAAAATTTGGCCCTCCACCTTCTTTTGCCCTCTCTCATTGTTATTATCTCAATGTGGAAAATTATTAGCATCTTGTAAAATTCTGTCAACTTTTGGGCATGTTACATTATAAAGCATTTAAAACAAGTTTCAGAGCAGTCCTGTGGAGTCCAGTTAGGTTGCGTTCTTCAGCAGAAGGTGCATATGTGACACCAGACTGGGAATGAGAGGCAAGCGCTTCCTTCTTTGCTTCGTCCTTCTCCCGTGTGGATGTGCACTGACGACAGAGAAGGAAGCTTTCCTTCCCTGTCTGCCCGTGCCCCTCGCTGAGGCGCAGTGTGGTGCTCAATGGTGGGTGGAAGTCCCGGCCCCGTCCCAGCTGCTGAGCGGATGCTGGTGTCGCAGGTGCGGTCAGGCTGCAGACCTGCTGGGGACCGTTCAGGTAACACACAAGCTGAAGAAATCTGTTGGTACTGAGGTCCTTGCTGCTCGCCCAAGGCATGGGCGGGTGACGGGTCCCCTCTTCCCCTTCTCCTCGGGGTCAGTGTAGGTGCAGTGATGAGCCGGCTTTCTCCTGGCCAGGTGCTTCACGGCAAAACGTGGGTTTTCTTTCAAAGGGGACAGTAATAACTTGCAACATTTTAATAATTTTTCCTATGAGATCTGGTTACCTGCAATTGGAAAGAATAAACAGGACTCTGGCAGATTTAACTTTATTAACCATCATAAATCCTTTCCCTTTTGACTCTAATCAGTCCCTGGAGTCCTTTTAATGTTCTTGACATTGCACTGGCCTTTCATCACAGCACAATATACATTTTCCTGTAACTAGAAAACTGATGGCGAGAGCCTTACGTAAACCTGAGGTAGCGGAAGCAGCGATGGGGACGTGTGACTGTCAGATGCTTGCTGCCGGTGAAAGGAGGAGAGGGAGCTTGTTCTGCCAGCACAGCTCTTCCCTCAACGGGGGGAAGGAGAGGGGACCTGAAGGCGCAGGCGCTCGCGGGGTCTAGCGTGCACCCGCTAGCACCCAGGAACGGGGGACCAGCCGCTTCGCTCTGGCCCATACAGACAGACAGACAGAGACAGTGGTGCTTTTGTGTCTTTTGCTGGCAAGCGGGGGGATGCCGGGGGCCAAACCTTGCCTCAGAAAGCCTCTCTATGAGCAGTCCCCAGCTGATGTCCCCAGGGCAGTGAGCTGCTTGGAGCTTGCTAGCAGCCGGCAGGCTGACCCAGCTGCCCGGAGCTGCTGGCCAGGAGGAGGTCGCTTGTGGCACAGGGATTGAGCAAACCTGCTCGGACGGAGGCGCTGGGTGAATGGATCTTTTCTGAGCCGGGGACAGTGCTAAAAGGAAGGAGTGTTACCAGGTGGTCGAGGGGCAGGCACCTAAGCAACAAACACCTTCTTCATAAAATAACTACCTGGGTTATTGCCTTTCTGTCCAGCGTGTGCACAAAATCCTCTGGAAGGCGAGAGGGGAATTCCCCGGTCGGTAGTCTGTCTGTCTCTCTGCTGTCCAGGAATTCATGGGATGGAGAAGGCATCCCAAGAATCTGCCCCCGTGTGCAGGGAAGCTAAATTCCCTCTTGTTTTTCCGTATACACAAGTCAGCAAGTTTCTTCAGCAAATGCTTTAATTCTAAGCTTAATACTATGCAAATATTTAACTTTGGACAAAAAAGCCTCAAGTTGGCTTCAGACCATGGACTGGCTTCCAGCTCTTTCTGCAGGTACAGATCCAGTGTTTACATACACAAATGGTTATTTGTTTGTTTGTTTGTTTATTTATTATGGTAATCTTTTTATAATGAACTTGGATATTTGTGTACCCTGTTTTTGCTTTGAACATAAAAATCTATGTATTTGCAATGTGTGTACAGCCATTTTTAGAAGCTTTGGCAAAAAGCTCAGATCTGCTGAAGATAATCACTGTAGGCTGAATCTTTAGATGACACAGAGTTGCACTGACTAATTTTTTCTCTAACTGAAGTGCCCAAAGCTGTGCTCACCATTGAAAGCTCTCCAGCCTAGGTTATAAAAAAAAGGTGTGGAAAGATCTGGGGCCTGCTGCAGGAGCTTTATACTGTAATTTGGTTATCCGGACAAATGGGTACAAAAGAATATTCAGAAGGAGTGTCAAGAGTGTTAGCGATAAATATGTTAACTAGGTTTCAAAAATCTGCTTAAATGCTACCTTGATATATAATACTTTGCTGTATCCACATATATTCCTATACATGTGCTTTCTCCAGCCCTCGTCTCAGCTGCTGCATGCCTGCAGACAGCCTCTTATTAAAAAGGGAAAGTCCGTAGTCTTGTGGACCTTCTATAATGTGCTCAGTGTGTGAGCTATTGACTTCACAAAGACGAGAATAGGTATGTCAAATGCGTTTCATTTGCATGTGGCAAGATAGAAAAAGCAAACTCTGTGTGAAGACGAGCAGACAAGACAGACACCAAATGCCTTAAATACTAAGGGAGTTAATGCTATGCAGTGATTTTGCTTCTGTTATAGGAAGTGTAAGAACAGTATGCTTCCTGGCATACATCACCATCTAAACTGCAAAGGTTTCAGTTCCATGGCAACACAAAGAGCCCGATTGTGCTGAAGGTGTATGTATTAATGCATTCAGAGTGAGGGGTTGGGAGTGGGCTGGGGAAAAATAAAACATGCCAAATGTTTCCTGTTTATTTATTTATATATAAAGTAAAGCTTTTGTTCTTAGAAAATCAGAACTTACATGAATGCACGCGCCTCCCCCCAATTCTCTCAGATTCTTTTTTTACATGTGTTCTTCTCAGGCAAAAAGCAAATGAAGAGGCTGTTTTCCTGGGTTTTTTTTATAAGACTCTAAGTGCAGCAGCACTTGAACGTTGCAAGAAAATGCTATTAATTCCTGAGACTGTTGTATATCCCTGGAGAAAAAGACTTGGGGGGGGAGGTCTTTTTTCCAAGATGTACTGCTTTACAGAGCAGAGTGAAGCAGTGTTTGGGTTTTTTATTATTATTATTATTTTCCTTGATCTTTTTGATCTGCCCTCTTTCTGCCTTTCTCTACATCCACCTCCAGTTTCCCCCATCTTCCCTGGTCGAGGAGCAGGAAACAAGACTGAGCTCTGTTTCCTGACATCCAAAGAAATATAAAAGTACAAGGAAACGGCGTATTTTGTTTTGCCAGCCAACTTGGATTTGCAGACCTGCACTAGGAAGGCACCTGCTCCCAGACAGGGTCAGGAGTCACCGTCCGGAGCAACTGGGCAATTGGCCAGGGAATAACCGAGAGCTGAATTTTGTTTGATCTGCTCGGTTGGCTGTGTGAAGGTAGGATGGAGGATTGTGACAAAGGTATTTTGCTCAGGGTGAATAACTACCTGAGGCTGGTCCTGCCAGCTGTGCTGATGGGTGGATGAATTGCAGATTTCCAAGGTTTAAAGTCAGACTGGGTGGTGGGGGAACCTCCAGATGTTGGTATTTCTGAGGCTAACAGCAGTGCTAATCTGGCATGGTAAAGCTGACAGAAATTGGCAAGTTAAACTGGATTTACAGCTGCTTTGCATTGCTAAAACAGGCAAAGCAGCCAGAACATATCAGTGGATCTGGCCGATAGGTTTCAGCAAGGTTTCTCTGTTTAACTGGGGAGAGAATATAGCTCTGCAGTTGGAAGTTGGTCAACCGCTCTCCTCTTGCTGTGCCAGGAGGAATAAAATTTGTCTTTCTCTTATCTGTGTCTTTTTTTTTTTCGACTAGCAACAAGAATATTTTTTTTCTTAAAAACAAGGCTTGCTTTCATTGAAGTGGGAACCCTGTCTTTGAGATTCTACTTGGGAGAAATTTGTCCATGTTCAGGAGACCAGTGCAACGTGGGTAAATCTTTTCTAAGGGAATAAAGAGAATTGAAATGATTAAATGACCCTGTCTTGGCATTCTACAAAGGGTGGACTTCACCCTCGAGGCAGCAGGACTGCAAAGTAAGAAGGTGTCATTTTTAAACAGCCACTTTCTGAGGGAGAGCAGCACTGGTAAGCCTGAGCCACTTGCTAATGCTGCATTTGACACTCCCAAATTTTTTGTTGTTGTTGTGGCTTCTAGTTTCTGCACAGCCCCCCCAAAACAAAAAAACAGATGTAGCTCATTAACTAAGAGCATATGCTTCCCAAATTATGTGGCACCTTCATTTTCCTGACTTTTGACAAAGGGACTGTCCATACAACCCTGAATGAAGAGGAAGAATCACTCCAGCCAACAGCATAGTAAGGGAGGTGAAGGATTCCTGTGTAGGTGTTCCGACTTGGCATAACCCTCCAAACAGGCTAGCTGCTGTTTGCAAGCACCTTCCCAGTGGAGCACCTCATTCAGCTTGGCAGGAAGGATGAAGAGAAAGCACCAAGAGGAACATCAAAGAAAGAAGAAAAAGAGGAGAGAAATCAAGGACAGGAAGAGTGAGGAAACAGAGCAGAGGCAGAAGGGTGAGCAGGGAAACAACAGGGGGCTGGGAAGAGCACAACACAGGAAAGAGATGATGCTCTGGTGCCTATGAGGGAAAAGTTGTTTTTCAGACCAAAAAAAAAAAAAAAAAGCGCAGTAAAGTTAAAATACGTGAAATTGGAGAGGATATCAGCGATGAGACAGGAGAATTCAGTCACCGGTCCAGCCAATTTTACATAGTAGCTGCTAAGTTTGTAGCGTCAAGAACTTGTGACATTCTCCATATGGAGGTTTTGGGGGCTCGTGGGGAGCAGCAAGGCCACATTGGGAGGGTGCTGCAGGCACCAGAGTGGGTGGTGGCAGGCAGATCTCTTCTGTGCACCTTGGCTGGAAGGCTAAAGCCAGTATGAATATCCCTGAAGAAAATTGCCCATCCTGCATTTGAAGACTGGCAGTCAGAAAAATGTGTCGGGTTCTCTCTGAAGGTATCTGAGGAAGGGCTGTTGCTATGCAGGCAGGGATAAGGGCTCCCGCTAGATCCCTCCTCTTCTACTTGTTCAAGCTATCTAGGCTACCAGAAATAAACAGCTGAATGGAAATTTTTTTCTGGCTGTGAAAAGAAGCTTTTGAATGAATTCTACATCAAATAATGAATGTCTTCTTTCCTCCTCCTCTCCACCTACCTTGTTCCTAAACATTAACATTTCATGTTACTTGAGCTAAGTTCAGTGTCAGACTCACCAGATACTGCTGAAAAAATACACCCCTCTTTTGTGGCAAGCCAGAGAAGATGACAGGCTTGGGGTGTTTTTCCTTCTCAATCTCTGCTCCACTGGGAGAAGCAGCTAAGGCTGTGTGAAGTGGTCTCCTTCCCACTCTCTTAAACTTCGCTCCTAAAAATGCTTCTCCCTTAATGGCTTTGCTGCTTCTCTGAAGGAAGCATGGCTTGGCCCACTTAGTGCCATCGTTTGCCAGGGGATGTTTTCTCAGATTGCAGTGATTTTCATCATGATAGGAGGCTGAAGAAGATATTGCTGTGGAGTAAGTCACGGGCACCGCTGGCTGTGCCATTTGAAAATGGTTACTTAAGCATGAAAGAGGAGAAAAGGATGAGGAATTATGAGATGTAACCCTGCTCGAAGCCCCAAACCTCCAAATAATTTCTGCCATTTCTGCTTCCTGTTTTCTAAACACTTGGGCTGTATTTGTGTTATATTTTTAAACTTTCCTCCAGAACCGCAAAGGTGAGAAATACTCTTTCTCTGAAATAGGTTGTTTTGTGGGCAGTGGTACCAGTGTGTGTTCTCCTGTGGCCCTTTACACCCCAGGACTTCTCACCCACCTCCTTTATGTTGCTGCCAGCAGGGGGGAGGCTGCAGGCTGCCCGGCCAGACTGAGGCTGTGCACCCCTGCTCGCTACCAGGGTGGCCGTGCAACACCCGAGGGCTGAGCTCAGGGCATCTGTCTGGCTTTCCTCCTCAGAGCCAGCTACCCATTTTCTTGAGGCTTGTGAGAATGTAATTACTAAAATTTAGTGAAATTTGTTGTCTAGGAGAGAAGATATGAATGTCTGCAGAGGTGGAGAAATGTGCATTCAAATAGTGGGTTTGTTGTACAAGAAGGGGAATGGTTCTCACTGGGCAGTCGTGTCTGAAATACTCTGCAGTATGTTGGTAGTATTTACGATAAAGATGAATGCTTTTATGGTAAAAGTGTGGGGACCTGAGCTTACCTGGAGACCGTAATAATTTTTCCTACTATAGAGAAAGCAAGTGGTGAAGAGGCACAAGAAGGAAATATTGGTGAAAACAGACCTTTTGACAGTGAGCACAGTCTCACCATGTTTGGTGGATTGAGTAGGGATGTTCCTGTATCGCACTGTATTTATGCAGACATGTGCTGATACTTGCTTATTTTGATCAGTGCTGAAAAACAGAAGCAAAAAATTGAATGTGGCTTTGGGGTGCTGTAATACAAGGCCGAATCACCTGAAATCAAAAGCGGTGCAAGGTGGAAATACGATGGCTGATGTTTGTGTAACCCCAAATCTCTCAACCTGTACCTGAATTTACTTCTCAGATGTTAGAGAAGAATCACCCTTTCCACAGATGCCATGCGAGCAGGGCAGCCATTTCTACACGACAGGAGGAGGTTTTTTCCCTTTTCTCACCTTGGTGACCAGTCCAGCAATTAGGAATCAGATTTAACCCTCAGTGTTTGTTTCAGGCCCTGTGAGTCTAATTCTTTTCCAGCAGCAAAACAATTATTTTTGATAGACACACTAGTTGTTTGTTAATTTGTTTATAATCAGTTTTCCAAGAGGTTGCTTTGATGTGGGAGGAACTGAATTCTTTGGGTGCACATGCTCACTGCTGACTCTTTTCTTAGTCATTAAGAGATGTTTTTCACATTAAGGCACCTTTACTTTTAAGGGAAAATGTCAAGCATCTTCTGATACCAGACTTACGAAATGTGTGGTTGTCTAAACAGAAACCATTTGCGGAGCTGCAGCACGTGAGGGCAGGATCGGCCAAGACCAGCCCAAGCCTTCGCCAGCCTCCTGGGGAGAGGCTGAACCGCCCCCCATCCCCTCTGGCTGCTCTGCTGCTGCAGCTGCCTGCACCAGCCCCCAGGACCTGAGACCCCATGGGTGCTGGTTCCAGCTACCGACCTACATCCCTGCCGATATGCCTCCACGCTAAAAGATGTCACTGTTCTTTTCCAAAAAGAACGTGTCTTTTTTTTTTTAATTCCCTTGCCACCTTTTTGTATTTTCCAAATGCAGATCTTTTAAGGCTCCCTGCCTCTGCAGTTCTTGCCTTTGTATAGGTTATTTTTGGAAACTGGGGAACCAGGAGGAGGGATGAAATTTAGGGGAGTTAACTGCAGTAGAAGTAGAAAGCTCTTTCCCTTGGTGTGCTCTTTCTTCCCTCTCCTTTCTTCTCATGACCTCCGTGGTCTGACCCCCATCACATCGCTCGTTCCAGGGCAAGCCGTAGCCGATGCTCTTTGTGCCCAGTGAGCAACTTCTTCCCGTGCAGAGGCGTGCTGGTTTGCAAGCTGTACTTGATGCTTCCTCCCTGCAGCGGCCATCGTTTCTCTTCTGCTTTTCTGGGTCAGCCAGTTGGCCAAAAAGTGGTAGGTGGTCGAGCAGAGTTCTGAGAGCTGTGAAATACTGGTAGCACTTGGGAGGTTATGTGCCATAGGGTAAATTGTACGCAGAGAAGAATGTATTTCCTTCATTATTTCCTCAGTGGGGCAGCCCCATCAAGGTGGTTGGCTTTTTCTCGAAATGTCAGCGTGTTTTTACATCAGAAGTGTTACATGCCCGTTGCCAAACTTTGCAAGAAAAAAAAAAATTTTTTGGAAGACTGGGGAATAGCAACTGAAACTTGATCTGGTGGGGGGACCAGGAGCTCACCTTTCGGCTCTGGGGCATGGGGCAGGTGGTGGTGAGCCCGGACCCCCAAACCACCTGAGCTGCTCTGCATGGGGGCGATCACTTCACGTCTTTCCTTTTGAATGCAAAAATGTAAGGAGAAAATTTCCATGAAGGAGCACCCAAGGACTTTCTTTTTTCTGTGTAGGTTTTCTAAAATCACTAGCGCATAGAAACCATACAGTAGGTCAGGCTGCCCTTTTGATAACTGAGACAGTATTCGGATAATTGAGATGCCTGTGATTGCCCATGAAAATTTGCTGATGTTTACACTGCTGTCAGGTATTGAAGTCACACCATAATATTTATTGTGGGATCTTGCAATGGATTTTAAAATAGATCGATATCACAGCACAAAGTGGGAATTTTCCTCATTTTTTGTGCGGTTATGAAAATGCCTAAATAGCAGTACAGTGCAGTAAATGTTAAACATTAAAAGCTGGTTTTGTGTGTACTGATGAGAGTAGGCTGGTAGAGGAGGAAGTAACTTGAGTTTGGTTAGTAAACCTGATAGGAGTATGGTGGAAATCAAAGCGGGGGATGATTGTAGACTCAAAGCAGTAACATGCCATCTTTGAAGGATGGGTTTGAGTCAGCGACATAACAAGAAGTGATAATGAGGAGGACTTTAACCCTAAATTAAAAAAAAAAAAAAAGAGGCAGATGATTCTGTACAAGAAGCTGCACAACTGATGCGAAAAGTCACCCAAATACAGAGAGAATGAAGTCGACAGAACATGAAGTACTCTCTTAAAATACATAGAAGTTGAGGGGTTTTTACTGCTGTGCTATGGCAGAGATCATTAAACTGCGCAGAATGGTTATGCAAAATGTTCACTGTAGGGAAATCACCGTTTTCCATAGATTCTAGGAAGCAGTGCTGGCACGCCGCCGGCAGTGATTTATTTTCACCCAGCCCTGGTGCTTGTGGCTGGCACTCAATGAAATCTTCCAGGGTAAATTATTTATTTAATTAAGAACGGCCACAGTTGCACCGAGAGACTGGCAGCACAGCAGCAGGAAGTCTGTTAGAGATTAGGTCTAACTTCTTACAGATAGGCTGCTTATGTGTACTATAAAGAATTAAAATCGTAAATAAGTGTATGTTGGCATTTTTGTTCAAGCTTATTAGCAACAGTTCATAATATTGAACGCAGTGTATGTACTGCCATGCGTTGTAGTCCTCTAATTTCCTGATTAACTAAACGCGGGGCTTGTGCAGCAAGCTAAGACATCAGATTGTTGCTAACTGAACTTTTGAACTTTTCATAAGAAAAGGAGATGTCCGTAAGAGAAGAGTCAAATTTATGAGTGCGTAAGCATGAGCAACCCAAAAACTTTCATTTCAATAGGCATTCCCATAAGAGCAAAGAGAGAAATCTTCCTCTTCTTATGCCAAATAGGCTAGGTAATGCTTTCTTCTTAGTGTAACATGTTCCAGAGATAACAGTTACAGCTGGTGGTTTGAGGGAATCCCAGGAAGAGAGGAATTTGAGTATAACTCATGAGAGAAACTGTCATTTGAGGAGAAATCCCTGGAGAATGTCTAAAAGATTTCACATTGTTATCTACGTTGTTTTCTTTTAAAAAAAAAGGAAAGGTGAAGCAATGTGATTTGGTAATTGTGCTTTTATCAATAAACTTGATTTTTGAAGAATACATTCTGAGTTTGATCCTTGCTTTCTTTCCCTGATTGTTGAGTAATAAAAAATCTTGCAAGAGGAAAAGAAGCCACCTCTTTCAGAGGAAACCACTCATGGATTTAAGCTGCGTAGTTTGGCATGAAGGAAAAAAAATGGACAAACATTTTGAAAAAATTCAGAAATGGACAGTTTTGAAACCGGACATATTTGGTTTTGGACGGGCCTAATAAGCAAATCAATACAGAGCTAAATTCACCTTCTGGGGGCAAGTTCCCCTTTTGGCGGGTGCTGGTGACGGGGGCCAGCAGGCAGGCTGCCAGCAGCTGAGGTGGGGCTCTGCCCTTTGCATGGGTTGGTTTGGACCTTCCTCTCTCCTCCCCCTGCACTTCCTCCCTGGTCCTGCTGGCTGCCTGATGGTCCTCGCTGAAGCTGTCAGCAGCAACGGCTGAAACAGCCCTTGACTTTGAGAAGTCAGCTTTTCTCTCTGCAGCCCGGGTCCGGGCTCTCCAGTGCTGCCGAAACTTGGAACGAGCGGGCGGTTGGGGTTTGAGGAAGGGTTTCCCACTGTCCTGGCTGTGGTTTCACATCCCAGCTCCTGCTACCTGTCCACTGCGGCCACCTGCCTGAGCCTACACTGGGCTGGTTTGGGCAGCTGGATGGACAGCGAGCTGTTGGGTGGCCAGGGGTTTCTGATGGGTTAGCACCTTGGCTTGGCTCCCCATGGGCACAGGCAAACTCTAGAGCCGGCAGGAGCACATGGCTGGCATGTGGGGGAAGAAGCAAAGCGGCATCTCCCCCTCTTGGGTGGCAGCTTGCCATTGGACTGACCTCGCCAGAGCATGAAACTGTGTCCTCAATGTGCAGATCAGATCTTGTACGTGCAAGGTCGTTCACACTTGAGTACTATGTTACATTATCACAGTAATCAGGAATGGATACGGAGAAGATGACGGTGAAGGACAGCGGTGTTTCCTATGCTGCCCTTTTCCACTCCCCACTTTTGATGACCTCAAGTCACTCTCTGTGTTTTCCTTTCCAGATGGAGTTAGGTATACATTCAGCATTGGGTTTTTATTGGCAGCACCTGTGAACAATCAAAGATTGTGCAGATTTGCAATCAAACTTCAAACTGAAATGAATATGATTTCAGAATAGTTTGTTTGCAGGCATTGTTTTTATTTTTTGCAAAGAAATAAAAGGCTTGACAGTATCTCCTAGGTACTCCTAGTTACTGCGCACTGGATTAATAGAACCACAGAATGGTTTAGGTTGGAAGGGACCTTTCAAAATCATCTAGTCCAACTCCTCTGCTGTGGGCAGGGACATCTTTCACTAGATCAGGTTGCTCAAAGCCCCATCCAGCCTGCCCTTGAACACTTCCAATGATGGGGCATCCACAGCTTCTCTGAGCAACCTGTTCCAGTGTTTCATCACCTTCATTGTAAAAAATGTCTTCCTTATGTCCGATCTAAACCTACCCTCTTTCAGTTCAAAACTGTTGCCCCTTGTCCTGTCACTACAGATCTTGGTAAAATGTCTCTCTCCATCTTTCTTATAAGCCCCCTTTATATTGAAAGGCCACGATAAGGTCTCCCTGGAGCCTTCTCTTCTGCAAGCTGAAAAAGCCCAACTCTCTCAGCTTTTCTCCGTAGGAGAGGTGTTCCATCCCTCTGATCATTTTTGTGGCCCTCCTCTGGACCTGCTCCAACAGGTCCATGTTTGTCTTGTGCTGGGGACCCCAGAACTGGATGTGGTATCCAGGTGGGGTCTCACAGGAGCACAGTACGGGGGCAGAATCACCTCCCTTGACCTGCTGGCTATGCTTCTTTTGATGCAGCCCAGGATACGGTTGGCTTTCTGGGCTGCAAGTGCACATTGCCAGCTCATATCTGATTTTTCATCCACCAATATCCCCAAGTCCTTCTCTGCAGGCCTGCTCTCAATCCATTCATCCCCCAGTTTGTACTGATACTGGGGATTGCCCCAACCCAGGTGCAGGACGTTGCACTTGGCCTTGTTGAATTTCATGAGGTTCGCGTTGGCCCACTTCTCAAGCCTTTCTCAAGGTCTGTCTGGATGGCATCCCTTCCCTCAAATGTATCATCAGCTGTACCACTCAGTTTGGTATCATCCACAAACTTGCTGAGGGTACACTCAATCCCACTATGTCATTAATAAAGCTATTGAACTGTATCAGTCCCAGTATGGACCCCTGAGGGACACCACTTGATAGTGATCTCCATTTGGACATTGAGCCGTTGACGGCAACTCTCTGGATGCGGTCATCCAGCCAATTCCTTAGCCATTGAATAGTCCATCCATCAAATCCATATCTCTCCAATGTAGAGAGGCAGGGATGTTGTGTGAGACTGTGTTAAAGGCCTTACAGAAGTCAAGATAGATGACATCAGTTTCTCCTCCTTCATCCACCAGCGCAATCACTGTAGAATAATATATAGAATAAACCCATCATGTTTTGATGGTTAACTTATTTGGTCCCTTCAA
Organism: Fregata magnificens; assembly: GCA_013389945.1. Classification (NCBI taxonomy): domain Eukaryota; kingdom Metazoa; phylum Chordata; class Aves; order Suliformes; family Fregatidae; genus Fregata; species Fregata magnificens. The sequence goes on from WAAD01028264.1 coordinate 136,876, forward strand.
GTCAAGTGGCGTACATATGATGTGAACAGATTGCTGAGACTACTATTATTTTTCATCACCATATTCTAAAAATACTTTTAAAGAATTTTGGTAAAGCATAGATCTCAAAAGAACCCTCAGACATTATTAATTAATATCTTGGAATAGGAAAGTACACTTTCCTTAACTTACAATTACTCAACTGTAAACAAGCTAGTTATTTAACAGACCCAAACTGACTACAGAGAAATGAAGAATCAGATCCTTTTGCTGCAGCTGCAGAAGAGCCTATTGCCATCAAATGCTAGTTTCTCATTTCAATAAAACCTGGTTCCAGGTGCTCAGGCAACAGCTTTCCTTAGTTTCATAGTTTGATTTGCTTTAAAGCTTTGGCATAAACCCTGTAATTTACTACTAACTGTGCTACCAAATATAACCAGTTTAGACTATATAATAGGTAGTGATAATTTGAAATTTAAGTATACTTATTTCCAAAAATAAAAATTTTGATTTTCATGTTAAATATCTAAAATAAGCACAACTCCCACCACCACCATCCATTGTTACTCGTCTTAGATTTCTTCAGGGGTGTTTGCATGCAAAGGAAAGTATCAGATTACTACTTCCAAATAGAGGAAAATAGTAGTCTCAGGCGCCTCTGCTTCTATAATATTTTAATATTGCTTTTCAGTTATAATCAATATTACCTGTTTTGCCAATGCTAGCATTGGGAGAAAAGCCCTAAGAGATTGATGTGCAGGCGGAATGAGAATAGCATGACTATTTTTATGTTTCTGACATCAGTGTCCTGGTTTATCTAATGTTGTATGACACAGTGACTAAATGCTCCATACTATTCCATCCTCAGTGAGCCAAACATCTTTTCCAATATTGCCCCTTGTTTCAAAAGTTGTAGAAACTTTTAAAAAATAATTTGCTAATTTGAGGTGTTCTCTTACTGTCTGTTCAGAAAGCTAATAGTCTCTTTACTTTTCATAAACAATATTCCTACACCACATTAATGTATATTCCTAATTGGATACTCATGGGTCAGTGAGAGATAATTCATCAGCTTCCTACTTCAAATACAGCATTTTTAAAACTATAATGAAGCTTTGTTACAACAGGACATCTCTGCACTCTTTTATACTTATTTAGATGGGTACATTTAGTTACCATCATGATTCCTGTTCTGTCCTTTACCTATTTTCATTCTTTTTTCTCTATGTTGAAGAGCAATACACTTCTTATCCTACTGGGAACAGTAAAAGCTGCTCCTACCAGATCCTCATTTTTACACATCTCCTTTTACCCCATAGGTACCACCTTCACCGCCCACCTGTGACATTCCCACATCTGTACCTATTCTGTACAAGAGTTTGATGGGTTCCTTTATGTTTCAAGAAAACAGGCTTTCGAAAAGTCTGTTGGCTTCCAACAGCAGTTGCACAAACCAGCCTTGTGCTAGGTCTCCTGTTTGAGAACTGACAGAACCGACAGCCTGTTGTAAAAAAAAAAAAAAAGAAGAAAAGTGAACTATGCCAAAAATTTCACTTTCCAAATGGAGTAAAATGCCTGTTTTATGTGGACAAAGGGTTTTGACTATTCCTTGTTCAAACAACCCCTTGGTCTTTCAATGATGTAGAGATTTGGATTGCATCCCCTTAATGAGTATTGATCGAGTCTGTGGTGTCCGTTTCCTGGGGCTCTGTGTGAAAGTAACGTTAGCTGTAGCATTGTAGTAAGGTGCTAGAGAACCGGAGCCCCAGGACCCTTCCAAAATGCCTGGCCGCTGTGGTTAACCCGTTCTGTGTTTCAACAGGCAAATGGCACGTGGGAAGTTAACTTGCCAAGCACAGCTGGATGTTGCAGGAGCAGCCTGGTGCTTCCCAAACATTTGAGCAGTTATTGCTTTACAGCTGCTGTTCAGACACAGAAATAAGAGAGTGTATGCTGCAGCTTTCTTTTTCCCAATCGAGGTATAAACAGACTTTTTGAGAATTAAGAACGCAGCCCTAAAAGTTAGTCAATCTCAGTATTTATGTCGAGCTTCAGATCCTGGTCTCCGTTCTACGTTTACTTTGATTAATGTTTGATATGGTGCTATGGACATCTCTATGGCTTTAACTAAATGCACAGAGACAGCCAGCTCTGGGCAGCCTCTGCCTCGTGCAGCCAGGCAAGGAGGAACAGAACAGAGCTTTAACCCTGCTTTCCACACAGCCTCCCCACCTCTTGTGTCCTTTGAGTGGCCGGTGGCCACTGGCGTGACTCAGAGCAGATGCACCAGCTGGTGGAGTTGCCAAAGAGCTTTCCTGGCAGCCTGCGCTCGGTGGGCAGCTCGTGCCGCTCCTCCCGTGGTGCCGGGGACACCACAGGCACGGCGTCTCCTGGGGCAGCTCTTTCTCAGGGGGATTTCCCTCCAGCCGGGGGATCTCCTGTTTGGGATTTGCACACCGTTTCGTTTGCCTCAGCTGTCACTCTAGAGATGATGTCCAGGGTATGCGTTAGCATCCCTGCCTCGCAGCTTTTACAGCTTTGAAGATGCAGCAGTGCTCCAGGCACGTCCCCGCCACAGCCATGCGATGGTGAGGTGATGGGGCCGTGTACCTCGGTCGTACCCCACACAGCCTCCGTGGAGCGGCAAAACATAATACATGGCTTATAAGCTGTTTAAAGGCTCCCGACGAAGGGGGCAATTATAGTACTCACTTTGAATGGGTGAGGGGCCTCGTGTGAAACATCTCAGGTTGTATTTTCCCATGGAATTTGCAAACTTGCTACAAAGTATATTTAGGTACTACACAGGTTCTTGGTGAGGTGGTATGGTACACGTTTACACCTCTCCTATTTTTCACGTCACTTGTGTTATTGTAAGAGCTCCTACAGTTGAGAGCACTAGGGGATTTGAACGTTTTGACTCCCACATCTTCTGTAGGAAGCGAATTGTTTTATTCCAGGGCGTTGCATTGAGCAGGCACCAGCGAAAGACCCGAGAATGACAGGAGGAGGACAGAGAGACTGGTGCTAGGTGTCTGCAGCAAATTGGTTAGGATAATCAGCTAGAGGGCACCAATGAATATTTCTTCCTAGGGCTGTTAAATTAGGCCATGTGAACTGCCAGCATATAGGTGCATGAGAGAAACGTGAGGGCTTTGCGAAACAGTTGTGCTAAAAATAATTTTTGGTGTTATTTTTAATAATGTTATCACAGATGAAGAAAGTGAGGTAGAAGTTTGTAGCCTGGGACATTTCTTTCCTGCTTTACAGGGTAAACACTATAAATCCTTGAGTGTTTGTTTGGCTAGGTAATGCTTTCCAAAAGTATGTCAATGAAGTAGGCATCAGAGTCATAAAATACTTTCCTATATTTAGATTTTAAATATGCAATAGAAACTCATTAACTTTTAGACTCCTAAGCACCAAAATTGCTTCTGGAAAGGGGGCTTGGATGTTAAAATCAGTTAACTAAAAAAATAAAGATTTTAATATTGCCAGAAATGCACAGTCAGTGTTTTGCCATCAGCAGTGTTAGCAGGCTCAGTTATATCTTAGTAAATTTGTTTGCTGTGAGGGCATGAGAAGGATCCTGAAACTGTTGAGGGGGGCAGGAGTATTGTGGGGTTACCAGTTGATGGGTTAATTTAGAGGATTATGTTTTTAACTTGATATTAATGCCAAAAAAAAAATCCAGTTGCACAGAATCATAGAGTAATTTAGGCTAGAAGGGATCTCTGGGGGTCATGTTTCTAGCCCCTGCTCAAAGCAGGTGCATGGTACGTGGTTTTGCATGTCGTCGATAACTTGCCTTTACGTGGTTTTGATTTGTGCAAGACAGATTAACTATTCAGGTCTTTTTTTGAGTAGTAGAGAGGCAAATGCCAAAGAGGGGTAAAAAGTAAGCCAAAAGTATTTTACAAAGAAGTTGATCCAGATAGCGTTGAAGCATCACCAAAATATCCCACACCATTTCACATATATTGATTTTTTTTTTAGAACAAACATTGCTTTTGGGTAGCACAAGGGACTTAGTTTGAGTATTTGTGAATTAATTTTAAATTGTTCTTTTCATTCCTGGCTAATATGCAGAAGGAATTGGTAAACAGTAAGAGCAAAGGCTGTACAGCATTTTATAGCCAGTGGTTCTGTTTAGACTTAATCCCTATAATGCAGTGTTAAAATTTACAAAACAGCTTGTAATTGCAGTAGCTTATTTAAACCAGCTATTTGTGGTTATGTCTGCTGAGGAAACTTAAACTTCAACGTTCCCCAGCCATCTAATAGCAGCAAATTGACTGCGGGTCTCTTGTAAGAATATCTAAATGTAGGCTGTTGAATAATCCCTTTGGGGGCCCTGTAACTATTTTTGTGCCTGGATATGCGTCATCAGTGGGTATTTTCTCTGGTGACTAGCTTACATCAGTAGGTCTCCTACCATACACTCTATCAGTGAGTGACTTATGATTGATGGGAGTCACGGCTGCTGTTTAGCTTTTATCTGTGACCTCAAATAATGGACAACAGGAATTTCCAGGCTGTTAAATTCCTTGAATGACTGAAGACACGGGATGGCTCTGCTGATAAATGCAGGTAGTACCCAGATACTGGGTGTTCACCGGGGGCTGAGGCGGGGAGGAAGGAGAGGGGGGTTCCTCGGCGGCAAGGCAGTGAATCCGGCTCCGACGTGTAGCTGAAAGGTACGCTTCCCTGGGCGCCGGGGAATCGGCCATGCCGGAGGACCGCCGAGCGACCGTGATGCTCTGACTAACTCTCCCGAGCTCTCCAGCCATACGTGTCTGCCGGTGGCAGTGGCATTTCAGTGTGTTTAACTGGCTGATCTTTAGGGCAGTTTGTCGGTCCGTTTTATCCCAGCGAGACGCGCAGTTTGCAGCTCTGTGGAGGGAAGTGCTGTGGAATTTTCAGCTGCATCCTGGTTGTTTTCTTAACCCTTTTTGTTACTGCCCGTGAGCAGCGAGCAGATTTATTTGAATACTTAACCCAGGTGCTATCTGGGCTAAATCTGAAGGTGCAGTAGGCTACGTGGTTATAAGGTTAAGTTGCACCTGCCACAGTGACCCACTGAGCATGTGGTCATAGTTCATTTCCTGGTGTTCAGTACTTCATATTACGAAAATAAGGACTGCAGATATTGAGTTATCCCCTCTTTCTCCTTCCATTCTGCCTTTCTGTCAGAAGCTGACATGCGAAATGGGGCTGGCTGCAAGACAGCTACGAGTTTTTTGTGTTACTTGTGATGAATTTAGCAGCTTGAGTCAGCCCTACGGCAAGGCACTTTTTGTCATTTCTTCTTTTTTCCTCCCTGTTCTTCCCATCTCTCGTGGGCTCGGTCCCTTTGACACAGCTGTGATAGGAAACAGGAGATCAGCTCTCTGTGCACTCGAGCTCAGAAGTCTCTCAAGCCCTTCTCCTGGCAACCAGGGAGTAGAAACGACAGACATGGATGCTCTCGGTGTGATTGATGATTAAAAAAAATCCTTAACGCTGTTTATCGTGCGGCATTGTTTGGCTGAGGGAGGATAGCAGCTGGATCCAAATTCCTCCTCACCACTTCTTCCTGTTGGCAGGTGGCCCTCCGCATGGGCTGAGCTTGCAAACTCTCACGCGGGTCTTTCTTACTTATTTGAATGCCTACTATTGTTTTTCACTCAGGTGACAGCAGATTGAGTTTTGTGCAGGATTTTGAGACTTGAAAACTTTCAGAGGGAAGGCAGGAGCTTCGTTTCAACTCGCCTGTGTGTCTCCTGCTCCGCATGTGCTAGCCCAGAGGTTGTAGTTAATGAATGAAACCAGGCTTCCTACAGGAGCCAGTTAACCCACGGCTGTGCGTTTGTTGACACAGCGCTTACATAAAGCTGCCTTTGGTAGCAAGGCATGTGCTGGCGTAGTGTGGATGCCCTCGCTCTGAGGGATACAGGTTATGCATACCTTTCCATTCCTTGCAGACAGGTGCCTGCTACAACACATGCACTGGGTCTGACACAAGTTTCCTCACCTGCTCTTTGGCTAGTTGAGTGCTAGTTAAGAATTGCGTTCCACAGAAGTAGTAGGAAGAGAAGTGGCAATTAAAAAGAGGCTTGGAAGATCAAGGGAGAGGAGGGAATGAAAAGGTTTTCATTGAACTGTGATTTATGACTATACTCTTCCTTTGTTTCTATATCTTTTTTTTTTTTTCAGTCAGTTCAATAAGACTTTGTGATTCATGACAAACTGGTTATATAATTCAAAATCTGTAAAAGGTTAAGCACAAAAAGCTTGATGTATCTTGAGTCATTTGCATTAAAATTCAGTGAATTTTCCTGGGGTACTGTGCTTAGAAAATGTAAAGCTTGCTAACTGGTTGATGTTGCTATATGTATTATTTGCCACAGCTTTCTAGGAATCATTATGTCCGGCTACACATTAATATCTTTTGGCTAATATTGACCTCCTTTTCCCCTATTTTTAGGGGGATTGTGTTTTAGGGTAGTGGTACTATTTTAGGGTAGCGATAGTATTTTAAGGTAGCTTTCATTCACGGTGTTTGTGCGAAAGCTCAGCATCACCAACTTTCCAGAAAGACTCCGCAGGCCTTCAAAACATTTCAGAAAGGGTCGTTGTTGGCTAGGAAAAAGCGCTAGCAAGTTGCCTGCTGTTTCCTGATGCTTGGCACTGGGGCTGTCTGCAAGGCGGAGGGATGAAGTCCAAACTGACATGTGGCAGTGAGTGTAGGTACCTCCCTGTGTGCTGTGACAGAGGTGTTGCGTTGGGGACAAACTAATTTAGGTGCTGACCCTGCAGTGAAGTCACGCCAGGTGGATGCCTGGGTCCATATGCCTACACCCTGTTAACTTCAGTGACTAAGCGCAGGCGCTAAATTTTGCTTGCGCAGCTTGAACTGAGGAACATAACCATGGTGGCTAAAGCCTTGTTTCTCCGGAAGAGCTTTCGCCTATTCAATGGCCACCTTTAAAATCTTGTCAGTCGCCCTGGACAACGGCTAACCGGATATTTCATCTTCGTAGTTAAAATAATTAGGTGTTGTGAGCAAGGGATACTGCATATTCACTGGAAGTCAAAGCATCCACTGCTGTGTCTTGTAATAACTCCATCAGCAAACCTCTCCCTCCTCCAGCGAAGCGTGTTGGTGTTTCAGTGTGCAACTAGTTCCCAGTGGGCACAGGACTGTAATTACCATACTTGGGAGGCGAAAACGGAGACTGAATCTGACACGGGAATATCAGGGGCTTCATTTTGAAATTTTTAAAGATTAAATACAATTCATTTCTCTCCTACCTGTTAGATCTATGACTGCATGCTCTGTACAGCTGCTGTAGCATCAGATATTTGTTGAGGGTCATAACAATGAATTGATATTTAATAGTTTTGTATCATTTTGACAAAGTACTCTCCGTGCTTAAATACTCTTGAGAATAAAGAGGTGCCCTGGGGTGGGAAGAACAGCAAAGGTAATACAAAGTTCACCTTGCCCATGGCCCTCCCTTCCGACAGCACTATTTTGTTTGAAGAGTGACTGTATGGAGCAGACAGTGCTGCTCAGTCATTAACAAAATCATTAATGCAAGTAGAGATATGTTGCTACTGTAAGCCGGCTATACGTTGTAAAAGTATTCTGAAATACGAGGCAAAGTAGTGATTTCACTACTTCAGGGCACACGGTATCTTTTGATTGTGTTAGTTCAAAATCATCTTATTATAGTCATAAATACTTGATCTCTCAAGGTGATCTTTGTGTTTCCATGACGTCCCATTGAAATTGTTGAACCAGTTCCTAGGTACTAGGAAACTCCAATTTTGGTCAGCTTGTGTGAGGAAGGGCTTGGATAGTTTCATTGGTTTGTTTTGGGTTTTGTTTCTTCAGGTGTCGTGGAGGAAGTATGGGTTAGCCATCACCTCATTTAGACATTATTTTGCTGCAGGGAAAAATAAAGAGTTACTCATAAACATTGTTGATGTTTGTAGTGAGTGGAGTAATAAAGAGCAAAGAGGAAGAAAAGCAATGCAGTGAAATAGTATAAGGAAAATACAGCATAAAGAAAAGTTGGAAAAGTGAAAAAAGGTATTGGTATTTCATTTTTGTGGTATTTCTTTTTTTTAATCCAATTGATAAGGTAAGTGAAGAGCCTTCCATCTTTTTGATGTTATTGTGTGCAATAATGTAAATGAATGGAGTCAGATAACACTTCAGCTCTTCCTGCACGCTCTGTGCCTGATGATCTTGGTCCTGAAACCTTTGCTCATGAGCTCAGTCCTTCCTGCAAACGGCCAGCAACTTTCAAAAGACTGTTGGAGATCCAGGACCAGGCTGTCCGTAAGTTAATAGATTTGTAAATGTTACCCTGGCATCGAGTTAGTTTGAAAGGAATCCACCCATTTGTTTGCACATGGGGAAGAAGAGAGAAGGAAGATATTGCAGGTGAAGCCTTGAGTGTAGTGTGGCAGATGGGAAGGTACCTCCTTTATGTCAGTAGCCCAGCACTAAGTCCTGTAAACTGTGGCAAAGTCTTTTCTTTGTCTCCTGTTTTGTTTCCTCTATAGACACAGCGCAGTAATTCCTGTAGGGATTTTTGCTCTTGGCGGTATTTCTCTTTGGTGCCACAAAGTGAGCATTTTTCCTGCAGGACCTCAAACAGCTCAACAAGTGGTGTGCTGCCAGTGACTCAGCGCAGAGTCCCTGTCCATATGCTCGCAGCCACAAGCACTCCCTACCAGCCTCCAGTTTTCAGATGCAAAGCCGTATGTGAATCCTGAGATAGGAGCGGGTAAGGGACAGGGTTATCCTGGGTAAAGAGGTCCCGTACCCCAAGGAGACAGCAAGGGAAGAAGCTCCTTTCCAACCCCGGTTAAAATCTTCCCAAGGCAGATCCTGGCCCTTTGCGGGGTGTTCAGGTTGGCTTGGAAACTTGGTGTAAAGGAGGTGAGAAAGAAATGCCGCACACTGACATCCCCAGTAGCCTTGATAATGCCAGGACACCTGACAGTACAGCGGTACTTCAAAAATATCACTGTTGTGAAGGATTTACATGATACTGCAATAGCTAATAACATGAGTGCAGTACCAGGCACTAATTCAAGATTGCTGAGGGGTTTGCCAAGTGTCTGTAGTCTCATGTCACGATTTTGTCCCTTTGCAGACAGGCCTTTAGCATTGAGGAGTTTTCCAGAAAGTAGTCCAGCCTTTCTTTTTCTCAAGCACAATTGTCAGTTGCTACCCTGCTAGTTAGAAAGAACAGCAACTGAGTTAAAAAATGAAATTCCTTATCAGGTAGTCATTTTGTTTTCACAAACTCATTCAAACACGCTCAAGGAGGGACTCTCTGCAGCTTTCCTTCTGGTACACTTATTTATGCTTTTAGGCTCTGCATGCTGCTTGTGACCGTCTTTGTTCAGGGACAGAGGAGATGATACAAAGTCATTTCGTGAGGTCCTGACATCTGCTGTCCCTTGCTTGGGAGGTACGATATCAATCTGCAGTGTGAAACTCCTTCCCGCCCTCCAGGGAATTCCGTTTCCGTATACAAAGGCCAGCCAGAAATCTTAATCTGGAAGTCTGTAATTTGGGAATGAGAAAGAAATAGGGTTATGACAACAAGGAGGCACAAAACTAAATCCTCTTTCACTAATGTGCAGGGAGAAGTAAGAGTAACCAAATTTTCTTAGTGTAACCAAATTATGGACCATCACTGACTGGAGAGAATAGGAACCTTTGAGGTTGCTTTGCTAGTAGATCTCCATCCTCCGTAGAGCTCAGGGCCATGTGCTGATGAAATACAGCCTGTCTTTGAATGCGAATGTTGGTGATTTTTCACCCTCTTGACTCTTGACCAGGAGCTCAGGTCTCATTCCACCAGAAACTCGCTGCTGGTAACGGAGGGAGCAAGGCTGCAAATCAGAAGATCAGTTACTCTTTTTAGTTCAGCATTTCCTACCTTGATTGCTATTAAATTAAGTATCCCATCTAATCTATCAGTATCAAAGCCAAGATCACCTAGAAGGGAATAGCTGTCTCAAAGAGGTATAAAGGAATAAAATGGTGCAAATGAGCAAAAGGAGTATTAGGTTAACTACCAGGAAAAAAATTGTTACCATGAAGGTCTGTTCTCCTGATGGAAACCAGAAGAGCGGGTGAGTTTGAGTAACTCAAAAGTGACCTGGACAAAACACTGTAAAATATACTGCATCGATTTTTCTTATTTGGGTATGAGATGATCTAATAGACTTTGGCCATTTCCTTTTTGATCTAATTTCTGGGATTCTATGATCACTTTTAAAAAAGGTAATTTTCTTGCCTGTTGCACTGCAAACCTTCTTCCTGAAAGTTTTTGGCACTTCTTACCACAAAGGGAGGCATTTGCAGAAATCCAACATGGTGGTATTTTGAAGACTCCAAACAGATTTTTCATGGCCATATCTTGCTGTTGTTCCATTGTAAAATTCCCAGAATACTTGATGGGAGTTTTGCATTAAAATTGTATGGTATTTATATCTAGCTACTCTTTAGAGGCCCGAGTCATATCCATGCTCTATTCCCAGAGTAGCCTTCTTCCAGGTCTTTAAAGCTACAGTTTGGCTTTACAGGAAATAATAATCATGCCTACCATACTGTAACTAAAATATTCAGACACATGAATCTTTTTCTTGACTTCCTATAAAAATGTCATTTGTAGCTTTATTTTGTTTGTTCTGGTTTGACTATAATATAAACAAGAGTATATTAAAGTCTTAGCTCCAAGTTGCAGCTCTTTCTTGAGACTGCAAGGTCCTACAAAAAATATTATTGAAACTGCAGGGCAAAACCACGTATTAACAGAAAAATGAATAATGAGTCTGTTTTCATATGGATTTTTTAAAAAGTACAGCTTGTAGTTGAACTAAATGTACTATTTCTTCTACTGCAGCCAGGAAGCCCTCATAGACTTTTGACAGCGCCGCCAAAAAATTAATGCTTCAGCTGTTTAAAAGATATCAAAAACTTGTTTGACAATTGTAATCTCTTCCAGGAATTTCCTTTCCCATTTTCCCTCCCTATAAAAACTGATAACAAGATGCTTATATAGTAGAAATGGAAAGTCAGAGGTATGTTACAAAGTGTTGTGCATTCCTTCCAGCCTCGTGAGATGAGGCACAACATCTCCATGGCAGGCTAGGAAATGCAGGCACTCCATTGTGTAAGTAGCATTTGCTTGAAGGATTAACTGCTTGCCAAGATAGTGCAGATTTAAATGTTTCCTAAGCCATTTTTGAGTTTTTACGTAATGTGGCAGCCAACAGGAGAGCTGTTGGAGATGGCTGGGTAGGAACTCAAAGCAGTGACCAAGGAAAGACAAAAACAAAGGAAGCAGAGAAATACGCTGCATGTGCCAGCATCAGTTGACACAGCAGAACTGAAAGCAGCACCAGCCTGGCTTCTCTCGAATTTCTGTCCTCACTTTTACATGCAACAGGATGTGACAAACTGAAATGAGATGCAGCTTGAACTTTTGTTCTGAAGCATATTGAAAAGGCACTGAAACATGGACTCAAAGGTCAGAATTGTTCCCTTTTCTGTAACAAATTCCCAGGACAGCTGTTAATACTACTCTGTCTTTTAAGGCTAATCTTTAATAGTATTCACTCATACATAATATGAAATATATAGTATTACTGTGGTGAGGTGGTTTGTTCTTCTCTAATGATAGAAAGGAGATGCTGTGTTTGGGAGAGTGAGATAATGAAAGAGGTTGCCAATAAAAAAGCCACTGTTTGCAGAGGATGCCCTTGCATTCAGCAAATGCCAATTAGAGAAATGTCACTTTATGTGTACGATGGGTTATTACTGCACAAACACTTGTACAATTATGCACTGGGTCAGAAGGGCAAGACACCTTCGCCTCACAGCCATTATTTTACAGCAAACACAACTATCAGGCACACAAATATCAGGCATTGCGGAAGGGGAACAGTAAAGTGATGACTGTTTGAAAATGCAGGCTGAAGAGAAAAAGAGTCAATGTAACGAGCCTTGGCATTGTGGGAGGTAATTTTTACCATGTCTGCACTACATGGATTAGGAACATCATCTTTATATAATGGAGAAGCGAACGTTTCCTTCCACCGCTTAAATAAGGTTAATATACTGTTATGTTGTTCTGATGCTTGGAAGTAGGAAGAGAATATACATTTCTTTCAGTTACCTTCTTTGATACTGAAATGTTTGTAGTCCACGTGCCTTTGTAAATGAGTTTGTGTACTTCCTTCTGTTGTGCTACCAACGGTCCGGTACCACCAACATCTTGCTGATATACCCTGCGCTCAGCTCTTGTGTGGCTCTGACTGACTTCAGTAAATGGAATAAAGGGCAGTTCTGCAAGTGACCTGGTGCAAGACATGGCCTTGGGTGTTTATTACTCGCACCTGTTTGTAGGTGTTCTACTTCTTATTTTATTTTGCATGTTTTGCCTGAAGCCTCATTAGATTCAAGTCTGAAGAGGCAGAAGGCTCTGTGGATGGCCATCTCGGGTGCGTACAGGATAGCTGCGCTATAATTCGTGAGTTTTGCTCTAAGGCTATCAGGCTTGTCTTCCTTTCTGATGTGATTGCCATCTGTGCTTGTGCTGGCTTCTCTCCGGGTCATAAGAAAGAACACACTTCTGCAGGGATTGTGTTGTTGTCGGTGGCCTGAACCCTTGTGGTTGCTTGACCTCACACCTCTAGGAAGCTCAGCTGGCAAATGTAGTGCAGACCTTTGTGGCAACACCCTCTGGGGTGTGTGGGCTGGTGGTTAGGTTGTCCTGCTTCCATATATGCCGAGGTATTTTCACTGAGATGCTCTTTTCCCAGGTTTGAAATCACTGTGGCTTTAAAGTACCAGCTTTCCCTAAAGAGGAAGCACTGCGCTCACCCGAGGACCTGCTCGAACCCAGCATCTGCTGGGGCAGGACGGGGTGGCAGAAGTTAAATGGAGAGCGTTAGTTTGAAAAATTTTATGAGGTCACCATCCTTTTAAATTGGTTTACACAGATGGCTGTCTGGTTTGTTGCTTTATCCTTGCTTAATAGTAACTGTTTATGGAAAAATGAATTGCTTTGCAGAAGGAGGTCCAAAAGCTCATGCTGTTGTTTCCCTCACTGGAGATCTTCATGTTATTATGGGCATACAAAGATTTGGCCTGAAACAGAGATTAATTATGAAGCGCGCAGTGAATAATTAACTGTTTGACTTGTTCCTAAGCTCTGTAGTCACTGGGTTAGAAATGATTTCCCCAACTGCAGGAGATAAGAGAAGGTCATTCCTGGTTTCACAATGTCCATATTGTTAGGGCTTTGCACTGTGTGTACTCTGACATCAGCTGATACCTACGCAAGTCGGGTCCAGCTTCTCATCCAAACCACTTCCTGGGGTTTTCTCGGGTAATGGCAGTGATTCAGAAGACACCGCAGTGCCTCAGAAAGCCGTTTCTTACATGTCACACCCAGGCTGTGTGACCAGGAAGAAATGAGGTTCTTCGGAAAGAGTTTTGATCTTAAAAATACCCACTTTTCTTTGTTTGCTCTGCATTCAGGTTTAGATGTGCATTGCTTGGCTTGTGTCCTACTGACCTGTCTGTAGACTCGTGGTATGTATTGTGGAAGATGTACGCATGTGATGTATACGTATGCGTGAGGCAGGAGCCTGAGACCAGCCTCCAGGCAGATGCGCTGATTTTGCAACCACAATTGCTCCTACCTGGCAAAAAACCCCCAAGAAATAGACAGGATTAAAATTTTTTAAAGGAAATCAAATTTAAATAATGGTACTCTGCACTTTTGCAGGACTGTCTACTTAAGAAGCTGAGAGTGAGTTAGAAACATTGATGAAGCCTCTATTCTGTGAGGTGGGTATGTGTTTTTATTACTATTTTGAAAAAGCGTAGAAAATTCAAACCATTTGCCCCAGTCCAGACACAGAGCTATTTAAGATCTGTGAATAGAGTCCAGAACTTTTCTGCCATGGCACGTGTTCTGATCAATACTTACAAATAAGGTCTTTTGCCCTCCACTGGAAGGAAGTGATGAGTTTTTGCGTTCTGTTAGCGTTTGAAGTGGCTCTTTTAATTTTCGATTTCTGACTAATGGAATAAGTGACTCTCACAGATACTTTTGCTCCGCTGTCCTCCTGCTCTTGTTGTGTGGTGGCCTTAGATCACAGTTTGGGGAGATAACAATCTGTGATAGGGAAGTCAGTGGAAATGAAACGTGTCTACTGGATCCAGGCCAAACATAATCTGGGGTTCAGAAATGTTCAGTGTGTTTTGTTACTTTTTTATTTTAGCATTTCGTCACGGTCAGATGCACCAGCAGTCTTTTAATAAATCCCCTTCCACGTTGAGACTTGCAGCTCAGTTCTCAGACCCATGAGGGCTGGATAATTTGAATAACTCTGAGAAGTGAAACTGAACATTTGTAGGTGCGGCAAAAACTAGTGAATCCTTGTAATTTTGATAGCCTTTGTCATTACAAGATACTGCATGCAAAACCGTCAGCTCCGCTTGCCATCTGCACGAGCAGCTCAGACGTGGACCCTCAGCGCTTCCGTGTGCTGGGCTGGTCACCCACTCTTGCTCGCGCAGCCCCGCTCCCGGGGGGACTTGTTTTGGGCAGTGGCCTGGAGAAGCTCCCTCTTGGGTTCTTGGTTATTTGCACCGGTTTCCCTTTTGGCTTTGGGAGATAAACCCAGTGAGTGGGCTTATTCCTCCTGCTTCACACCATTGGGATCCTGGACTTGCTGTGGCAAGGCATAAGTCAGGATTGGAATGTGTCTCTTTAAGGATTTGGGTTTTTCTTTAAACTGGTGTTTGCCTTTAAATGCCTTTTTTGAATAAATTACTCTGACAGTAAGTACCAGAATATATATCGATAAAATATGAATTTATGCATGCCAGCATTTATCTCTTTTGTGTCTATTCACAAATACGTACCAAAAATTGACTCTAGCTCCATATGGCTTCCCATCTCTTGCCTCCCCCGGCTGTCAGCTTCTCCTTACCTGGATGAATAAAAGGGAGCAGAGTGCTGGGCCACGAGCTGAAGGTGGGTGTAGCAGAAAAGTTACATTCAGAACGTTTTTCTCTGGGACATCACTGTGGCTCCTCAAGTGTCTCTCAGTTCAGATGGAAAATGCATTAAAAATACGATGTGGTTTAATGCCAATCTTAGCTTCACACTCTGAAAAAGGAATGAAAATACTCAGAGGGTGAGTTACCTATGTGCAGATTTGCTTTCTGGGTGTTAGAAGCTCTGCAAAAGCTTTTACTGCTTTAGGAGCTTTTCAGTACATGTTATGGCTATTAATTAAAATAACTTATTTTTTAACCTGAAATTTACACTTGGTTGAATTAGACATGACAGGCCTGCTTGTAATCTGTTCAACAGGGCTATAAGACAGTTGAGATACCTCCACCCTGAGACCTTCCATTTTCTGAACATAAGCACCATTTCTTTTGCTCAGTTTGTAAGTTCAAAATCTATGGTGAGATTTGTAATACATCATTTGATTGAAATTATGCAAATCCATTGCTGTAGCATAAAATGCTGTAAGATCTTTGGGAGGGAAACTGCCCATTTCTTCTGCCTTAATGCGCCCGGAGGCGGAAGGTGCAGGTTTCCCACGTCGCTGCAACGCGCGCAGTGGGACGGCACAGCTTGCTGCCTCACTGCCTGCACTGCACTGCTGGAAAGCCCGCGCCAGTCGCTTCAACGCTTTGATGTGAACGGGCTCCGCAGAGTCTCCAAAATGGGAAAGTTATGAGCCAGTATTAGGTGGTGGTGTCATTAATCAATGATTCCATTACTACAGCGTTACCTCAGCTTCTGGGGCCGTGTGGGTGGGCAGCTAAGGGGTCGTCTTCTGTTGCTGATGCTCTAGTCAGCTGGTAAGGGAGCTGAAATGGTCACAACTGATTTGGAGGTTTCTTCGGAGATTCCTTTCTGACGCTGCCTTTAGAAACCAAACATGAGGCCACGGCTTTCTGTCCTGTTAGAGCATTAAGTTATATTGTCAAATTCAGAGCAGTTAGATCAAGTTTTAAAGATATCTAGGGGGATAAACAGAGAGAGAAGCAGCTAAGGCGGAACAGAAGACAAAACTGGTTGGAAGAACATTTAAATGGCAGAAGGTTCTGAAATACTTTACCTCTCCTCTAAACTGGGACAAACCCTTGACAACTCTTATACAGTAAGAGATCTTATTTCAGAACATTTTAAATCTTGCTTCAGTTTTATTTTGCATAAAGATATTTTGATGGCGTGAAGGTATTCCACCTCGTCTCATATGTCTTGTTAAATTATAATTCACTGGGTAGCACAACAATACTGTTAAACTGTTAGTATTGAAGTATCTTGTTATGTCACAAGGCCTATTACTTTTATTAATCTTCATTTAAACCAGGGACAAAATTTCTATTTTTTATGGAACTTTTCACTTCTATCAAATCAGTATGTTTTTCTTTCAGGAAACCCCTTCAGTATGAAAAGTTTGGACGTTACACGCTTTTACAAATTTCTCCAATTCTTACTATGTAGTTCCAATTTTTAAAATGAGGAAACGTGCCTTCTTTTATTGTCTATAAATGCCATAAATCCCTACAATTACATATTTATGACTGCGTAGGATTTCAGCACAGATAGGGCTGACTTTTCATTTCTGTGAGAATGTTTACAATTGAACGGTCTCAGGAATAAAAACGCAGCCTTTTTACGCGTACGTTTTGCGAATATAGAACTTGCACACACTCTGAGCCGTGAAGCAAAAGCTTCAGATTTAGCCAGCAGAGAGGAAGGAATTTGTCTGCTCTACAGCAAAAGGAAGTGTTTGCTGTGTTATTGTAGTATATGGCCTTTTGCCATCTTTGATAAAGTATTTAAGGGTTGTGCACCCAAAGTCTGCTGCCCTCTTGACCCATCATCCATCACCAGCTGTAGATGAGGTAGATGAGACGCAGCTCCATAGGAGAGCCATTGTTTCTGCCCCGCGCAGCTCCTCTGAGAACGGAAGCTGCAGACAAAGCAGCTCCCTGTGATTCACCGCGCCGCTCAGCCTCCCGGCGTTTTCTCTTTTACCTATACCTTTTCTGGCCCCGGTCTGTGCTGGCCGAGGTGGACAGACACACGAGGAAACTGTGGGACTGATCTGCTTTCCACTCAGCTTCATTGGGCGTGAATGAGACGAGCATCTGGGGGTTTTTTTGTGTGTTAAAAAGGAAAACCAGAGACAATTATCACAGCACTGTGCCTTGGCGATATATTTAAATTTATTTCCCTTTTGACTATTCAACACTGTTGATAGATGATGCTTAAAACACTGAATTGCCCATCATTTTTCTAGCGCACTGTGAATTGCCCAGTCTTTTTTTCCCTCTGTGAAAGCAGTTCTGGTTACAGAGATGCCAGACGCCCCAGTAAGTATGCCAAGAATGTACAGTTATACTTTATACTGCTAAATTAACAGACAGGAATAGTCACACCAAACCAGATTCAGCTCCCAGATGGGAAAGCATCTCCTCTAGCCCAAATTTTAATGACTTTTTTACATGAGAAAGTTTCACCAATATAGCATACATAGTGATTTAAAACAAATGCTGTTGTCTCTCTATGTTGGTGACAGGTAACTTGTAGAAAATAGTGATGATTTCTTTGTTTTCAATGACCAACCAGGGGTTGGAAATGTCTGGACATTTAGGTAGGTTAACTCTTCTCTTAGTATCTTAAACTATTTAAATTTAAAAAGATTATTTTTAGTTTATCAATTGTACTTTTCTGAGCACTGGTTTGAAGTGAAGACCAGGGTGTGATTGATTCTTATTCGATTTGTTATATATGCAATTCCCTTAGCTTTGTGAATTTAGTTATAATTTACATTCCTGTAGGTGACAGGGGAATGAGTCCTAGATGGCATAACAACAATATCAGAAGAGCTAACTTCGATTGTTGCAGTATGTGGTGCTGATGGCGTAAAATATTCTCAGACAGACATTTCTGTCTCCTGGCTAGGAAGGGTCTGTTCATGAGATGATGAAATCCGTGGACTTTGACGATTTGCCTGTGCCAGCTGGAATACCGTAGGAGATTTCGGCCCCCTACAAATTTTAACAATGACTGTGGTATGATGAAACGAGGCAGAAGTTTTACAGTTTGTTTAAAAGAAGGGAAAGGGTCTTCCGCTTTTTACAAACACGTTACCTAAGAGATGCTGAAGTCCATAGCCTGATTTCTCCTTGGAACCACTTTAGGTTCCTGCCGTGAAGCCAAGTGAGATGATATGCAGGTGCTAGAAGAAAAAGTTAAAAGGGGCATACACAGGCGTTCGGATACAAATGCACAATTCTCTGTGGTGGTACCAGACACTGTAAATACCATATCTCCCAGTCCTTGCAGGTGCTCAGACAGTGGAGAGATGGTCTTTTTAGATGGGATTACTTCGTGCTGTTCTCCAGTTCATGGCATTTCTAATTTTCAGTGCACTGTACTACTCTATTCCTGTTTATAAATCTTTTAAGTGTGCACATTAAAAAAGTAATTGAATTGTCATTATAATTTATAGTACGCCTGAAGTCAATCAGCTAATTAAACGGAAAGAGGAGAGAGGTAGTAGGTTCATAAGCATTTATTAAGTACTACAGTATTAATTATGCAGGACTTTTGAACCAAGCAAAAGAGGAAAGAATGGAAACACCAATCTAAAAAGACTTTCCATTGCTGCCCTTCTCAATTTAATAATATGAGACAACCCCACACTCCCAGTTGGCAGGACAACACTAATGCTTTCTTTTTGTTAATTTTTAATGAAATTATGATGGAGGTTTTTTTATGACAATCACTTGCAGCATGTTCCTGTAGTATTTTTGAAAGAATAATATGTCCCCGTGCAGGGGCCTATAAAGATGTGCGTAGAATTGGAAGACACATTTAGAGTTATGGTTTGGGGTGGATTGTGCAGGAACCGACCCTTGGTCATCACTCCTCAGCGTCTCAGGCGGGGAGCGGAGCCCGGGCTGGTGCCAGAAAAAAGGCTCGGGGGGCCAGTGGAGGTGGGGGCTGAGCCTAAAAGAAGAGGCTCTGGGCAGCACTGGAAGAGCGGCAGGGATGGGTAGGGACACTGTGGTCATGAGAAGGTTTGCCCTTTCTTTGCAACCTTTCTCCCACCTCTAGCTGTGAACCCATGTTGCTTGGCTGAAAGTGGAGGGTATGAGCTGTGGGCTCGCCCCGCAGGGACCAGGGTTGGGAGGAGGCTCTGCAAGGCAGCGGTTTGTGGGTTGGAGCCTAAGAAATGGAAGTGCATTATATTAGTGAGCTTGTGAAACAGCGCTATCTTACCGTGCCTGGTTTGTATTTTGCTGCATCAGATGAACTGCCTCAACACAAGAAGGTGATGAGGATGGAGCAGAAGCCTTAAATTTGGAATTTCTTCTTTTTTCCTAGTTTGTTAAAAAGTTAAAAACACTTATAACACACTGAAATAGACTTACCTGTCTTCAGTGTTGTTTCTGGGGTTTTCATCTCAGCCTCAGTGCCCTCTACACGTGAACGTCAGACATCGAAACTTCTCTTTTAGATAGCAGAGGGGTCTGATCCTGCAGCCTGGGCCACGAGCCCTGGCTGCGCTGAAGTAGCCCAGGGGCTTTAGGGGAGAGAGTGAGTGAGCAGGCAAACAGGCAGCTGCCAGGAGCATTTCAGAGGTCTGTGATCTTGTACTGATCTATCAGCCTACAGGGAGCAGGGCCTTACGGGTGCTTGGGGATACAAATGCGGTCAGTGGGCAAACAACTGTAATATAAACCAGGATGCAGACCAGTAAGGGTTTTGAACAGAATTCAGTGTATACTTTGCAGCTCAGGTGGATGTTGATGGTAAGGGCTAAACTGAAATCCTGGGAAAGGAACACCTTTGCTTTTTTCCTACCAGAACTTGTAGCAACAAAAGCCTCTCTCCCAGTTCACCGGAGGTGAGGCCTTTAAGAGACCTTTAGATCAGAGGTCTTTAAAAGAAAAGATGGCCAAAAAACCTTCCGTGTAAATGGACAGGAAGGTGTTAGAGACTTACCTACTTGTACTGTCATTATCAAATTGATCTAACATATTTGGAACCTAACTCCACAGGTATCAGTTTATCTTGCAGTATATTAAATAGGAATTCATTGGCAATATATAATCACAACACAAGGACAACATCTAAAAGTTGGACCTGACTTACCTGAAAACTGGAGAACCAGTTCAAAAGCTCTTTTTCTGGAAGAAATTGAGATTGTGTGATTGGAATATAAATCCCTGCTGAAGGCCATTTCTTTTCACAGTCTTTAATAGGCTGCACTCAATTGACAGCAAAAACAACAAAAAAGAAAAGCTAGACTGAACAATCAAGAAAATTTACTATGTATAGGCTTTTCATTTATACAGAAAACATTGCATCTATTTGGCCATGAGCACTGCAGTATTCTGTACCAACTTCTTTCGTTCAAGGATGCAGAGGATTGTACGCTAAGGCTTGATCCAGCAATTTAGCTGGCAGCACCCTGTCTCCTTGTCCCGCGCACCCGCTGAGACACGGGCTTGCATGCCTTGCTGGAGGGAGACCTGTGGTTACCACCCTTAATCTGTTTATTACTGTAATTACTGTTTCAAAAAGGTATAATTGGGATTCCCTTTACAACAAAGACAACATTTTACCTTATATGGAGCAAATCAAATTATTGACAGCTCTTCATCCCAGAACTCATAATAACCCTATAATGAGCACAGTCATTATGCTTCAGGTTAGCACCGCAGCAGCATTATATAAGGAATGTAACTTGACAGTTGTCTGGGGAAAAAAAAGCATTATATTTATATAAAAAAGGTAGTGGCCTAACTGAGGTCTCAGATGACATAATACAAGTTGGGTTATATAATTCATTTTATGGTCAATAAGCCTGCCTTCTAAGCTGCATATTGGAAAACGTAATGCTTGTTTGTTTGTATCAGACTTTACAGCTATCTCTTTAATATATAAATTGCTCATGCCATGCGTGTTAAGTGTGTTTTCAGCTTCTCACACTAGCAATAGGCAGAGGCAGTCCCGGCAGTGGTGTCCTCTCTTTATTGGAACGGTGAAAAACTAGAAAACCCAAACCTTCCTTGTACTGATTCTGAAAACAAGTTGGATGAGTATTACATTGCAGCTATTTGAAGCAACTGTGGAGCAAGCCATTTGGATACCCTCTGCCAATTTTTTTGTCAAAACAGAGGAAAAAAAGTCTCCTTTTCATGTGTGAGAGCCCCTTCTTTACCACTTTCTTTAGGCATATATTTTCATTGGGAAAATAGACTTGGTTTATGTTACAGGCAAATAATTGATTTAAAGTCCCAGATTCTACCTCGGTGCATGTGCATTATGATACAGTGATAGACCAAGTGAATATTGCATTTTAAATCCACGACTGTGGAAATATTTGTGAATCCTCAGGTATTGAAACTGGCGCTGGTGTTCTGTCATGGATGGAGAGCGTGACCACCCGAGTCTGGTTTATGGGTTGCTCAGAAATCACTCAGAGCAAGGCAGCCTGACGGAGGTCTGTGTTAGGCGCTGGCAGAGTTAGGACGGGTGGGTGTTTGGTAGCACACACCTTGCACATACAGTGTGTGACTCCAGGCAGCTCAGCCAAAGCCTCTCTCCGTCAGCGTGAGCAGGCCACCAGCTTCTCCTGTGCTCCTGGACCTCCTCTGTGTTGGGAGCACAGGGGTGTCACAGTCATTAATATGTATCAGGTGAAGGGTGTTATTTAAAAATCAAAGTATATGGTGCCCTTGCCATGACTGCAGCCTGACCATGCATATCAGAAGCAGCTTTTAAATTCCTGCTGCTGGAACTTAGTGTGGCCTCGACAGCCTTCAGATGCTCTGTGTAAATGCTCAGGTAATCTTGGTGCTGTTGTGGCTTCACTCCTAGCAATGCCTAATGGAGATGACATATGTTTATATAAGGACGTAACACTCCTTGTTCAAGTTGGGGTGGAAGTTCCCTGGAATTATGGAGCACCTCCTGAAGAACAGCAGTATTAAATTCCAGCTATCTCATTAATGTGTGTATTGATTTTGTATGTGTGATTTTCTGGAGGTGTTCCTTGGGAGAACAATATTAAATTGGAAAGAACAAATGCTGCTATAAAGCAGGGAGATGTGTGACGACATATTTACAACTTCAACCCTCATAAAATAAGTTCCTAACTAGACTCTGTGCGAACATTTCAAATCCTCTTCAGCCCACAAAATCGAGAGCCAAAAGGTAACCTCAATTCATAGGACTCTTCAGGAAGATGCAAAAACCCAAAGTCAAGATGAAAGAGTATTTGAGACAAGAAATCTAGGTATGCTGAGTCTGAAGAAAGTATAAGTCGGAGCTTTAACTGCACATATATATGCAAAAGGGCTGGAAAGAACAGGGCAAGGGATTTTCACATGTTGTTGAAGAGAAAAGGGGGAAAAATACTGTGGTTAAGCTGCAGCAGGGAATACTTTGCTAGACTGTTTGATATTGGAAAGGGGTTACTACTACGCAACATTTAGGTCAGTGGAGCAAACTGCCATGGGAGGGTGTGGAGTCAGTCATGGCTAGACTAGGTAAGTGTCTAATACAGATGATCTAGGATGACCCATTTAGAGGTGGCTTCCAACCCAAATGTTTCTGTGATTTTTGTTCTCTTCAGGTACAACTCTTGTCAGATTGACTTGTTCTTCCAGTTACTATGTGAATTATTACAGCCCTATTGACAAAAAAGCCCTCTACGCTAAGAACAGCATGTACGCTAGAAATATTACCAATATTACTTTGCATACTATAGCAGATGTAAAATGCCAAATAATTATTACATAAACTCAATAGTGTGTTTGTGTTTATGAATAATCTCTTGAAATCTGTGTTAAAATTAAAATATAAATATTTAGACTATTCTTGAAACATTTTGTTTTCTTCCTTAGAATAAAACTTTTTTTTCACAGAAGTGTCTCCGTATTTTAGAGATGGGAAATGTATAAAATTTTAGAAAGTAATATTATACAGGAGGTGAGATACACCATGTTCCCATGACCACACGAACTACATCTCTCCTCCTACAAATGTTTGTCGTAGTGCTAGTTCCCAGGGAAGGGTTTAGAAGACCTACAGATCAGTAAGCCAATGCATGTGTGTGTACATACGTGCATACCTTTATGTAATAGTGTGATAGTCTGACTCAACGGTTACTGTAGTCAGTGGAATTTTTACTTGATCCCAGGGCACAGAAGACATGTTTTTTCTATTCCAGGTTATGATTTCTTTCATGACAATATATTGTTCAAAAGCAGGCTCTATTGTTAAGTAATTAAAATGGGTGCATGGGGAAAGATTCACTTTTATCAACAGAAGAAGCATAATGTATAGCTAACCACCCATAGCAGGGAAAATCATTTCTCTTTGGGCTCAATCCAAGTTCCATTGACTTTTATGATACTTGGATCAAGCTTCCTAATCATGTTGCTGTGATGATCTGCAAACCCGCTGGGGACTTTACTGCTCATTGCCAGGACTAGTTGTAATGAAATGATATGAAAACCATTGGAACGTAGGTGCCGAAACCTAGATCTGCAGTTCAAGTTAAGGATTTCTTTGACTTGTCAGAATGAAAGAAAATGAGTAGCCCCAGCAAAGGTAATTCTGACTCCATTTACTTTCCCCTTTAAGTCCCATTTGAAACTACTGTAGGATTGGCATATTAGTAAGCAATCCTCAGAGAAGTGGTAAGAAGTGCTTTACTGTATCTTAAGGGCACGCTAGGTAGATCAGGTGTAGTGAGACTGCCTGGAGCCTTCTCCTGGGGTCTCCTAATTCTGCTTGTCTCCTCTGAGGTAGTGCTGATTGATTGATAGAAAAATAGCTTGTTTTCTTTGAGTGCTTGCTCTTTTATCATTTAAGTGGTTTCTGCTGGTCACAAAGGTTCTGGAACAGCCCGATAACAGTTTGGGATATAACTGACTGAATTTTAATATATCTGTTGTAACTTCCTGAATCAGAATCGGTGGTATTAATCTCTGGAAACATTGAAGTGGAATTTGAATAACTCTTTGAAGATGTAGAATTCAGTAGGGGTCTTTTTTGTCCTTTTTTCTCTAACTTATCACCTTTCTTAGTCTTTAATTGTGTCTGAGTTTCTGGATGATCACTATTGTTTGTTGTGCCTTTTATTCCTCACGAGAAGCCTTTAACTTGATTTCTTATGTTTCTTGGCAGTGGCATTATGTTTTCCTGGCAGAAACATTTTTGTTGTCTAGCATGTTGACTGCGTTATCTGAAAGCGGTTTTAGGTCTCATGCACTTTCTTTGCTCCTTTCCTAGGGCAGTTTTTCCTCAGTTGGACTTTCTACAGTCGGTGTGACCTCTCACCATTTTCCTGGTTTTTATTAATTTTTAGGTAGAAGCCCTAACATAGAATCAAACCTTGAGGTTTTAAGGGGACAAGTCTCGGTGAAATTGCCACCTTGCAGTCTGCAAGCCTGCAAGTGCCTGCAGCTGCACTAAAGCTCTGCTGAACACAGCAGAGAGAGCAAAGGTGGCTTAAAACCAGTTTTTCCATTGTCTGGTTCCCGGGGTAACCAGCCAGGCCTTGAAGATACTCCACGTTAATAGGAAACACCCTCAGAAACCAGGTTTAGTTAATCCCTTCCAGTCTTTTTAAGTCAGCCATAAGGCCTCTTTCTGTCATTTGGTGGTAGGGTATCCATGTGAGCTGGCATCTGACTTTTGGACACAGACATGCATAAATTCAGCGGAGGCTCTGCTCACCTGCATTGCCATTTGTGTTTCAAAGGTCAATAATACTCTTCTTTAAAATATATTGCTCTTTAGTGACCCTTCTGGGAACAGTAAATAAAGGTAGTTTAGAGAGGGATCGCTTTAGTACACTGTTTTGGAGTCTTGATTTTATTCTGACTCTGCTGTCTTGGCCTTCACAAAAGGATATCAAGGTGGTACTTTGCCCACAACAACATTTGCAAGTCCTGAAAATTCAGGATAAAACCTGAGTGTCTGCCCTAAAGTAATGAGTCTTCTGTCAAGTACCGCATCATGAATAATTGTTACTTAGGGCTTTTAAGTTCAGTAGGGTTGCTGGTAAGCTAATTTCTTTAGCTAGTACTGTAGTAATACAGAAATTGAAACTTTCCATCTTGCCTTCTCTATAACTCTTCACCTATGCTGCAGATCTCAGATCTGGTGTTGCCTTTGCAAGGGGCCACAAAGGTTGAAGATGACGCTCTGCCCATGGATCATCATCGCTTGCTAGCTGGAAATTACTACTCCACCACTCTGCTTGTTGAAAGAGCTGTGGAAGTGCTGTGTTTCTTACTCCAGGCAAAGCCATCTAGATTGCCTTTGGTTGAAGGTCAGTGGAGGGTTCACATTGACTGAGGTAGGAAACATGAGCCTCCAGCCAGCCAGGAACAAGTGGGGACAGGAGCACCTTCAGCTAGAGGAAGAAGAGGGCTTCTGTCATAGGTCTTAGCCAGCAGCAGTTTTCCTTTAAATGAGACATGCTGGGGTAGATCAGATAGCTACAAGCTTTTGTATTGTGTGTTTTCCTACATGATGCTGTGGAGAACTGGTTGAAATTCATATGCAAAAGTGTACCAGAACCTGTCTGATAACTGTACTTGCAGGAGCTTTCCACTGGCCTCCAAAACCTAGCCTTTTATCTGAGATTATTCTCCAGGCTGTTGATTACATTTTTCAGAGCTGCAGTGTTCTCGGTGATGATTGCGTCAGGACCATCAGTTGTTATTTCCAGGTCCTCAATTTTCTTTTCAGCCTCCTGCAGTTTTAATTCCAAACCTTCAAGCTTCCTGTCCGTGGAAACCATAGTAGCCTGGATTAGGTCCAGCCTTCCAGAAATATGTACTGCATACCTTGTAAAGAAATTAGATAATACTGGGTGGCCAAGGACCACAGCTCTAGACATTGCCAAACCAAAGCCAGGTAAGCAGGTAAGCCCTTTTAACAGGCTGCAAGCCGTGTATCAATATGCTGCCAGATCCCTCACTGATCTTAATATCCTCAAGGGCATGTTAAAGTCACTGCCCGTTCTCTTATGAAAATCATAGACGACAGTGTTAAAATCTTAAATCACTTGGGTGATTGCGACCAGTAGGTCATACCATATAGCACACCTGGAAAATATCTTTTCACACAGCTCCTGAAAGCAGATCCACAAATTCCTTTAAAATACATCTTAAATCAGCTGTTTTTTTCATCATCTTAGTAAATTTGGTGTTTTCTTAAAGCTGCACACCTAATCCCATGCACTTGGTTTGGCATGATTTTTCCCACGTTGCTGTACATCATGGTCCTCCCTTCTCTGTCCTGTGCCTGCAGAAGGCAGTGGCACCAGAAGGTGCAGAAGCACCCCCGTGGCTTCGGGGAAGGGTGCTCAGCCCAGGCTGAACCTTGATGACGTGGGCAGGGCTAGGAGGGTGAGCCTCCTCCTCCAGAACGGTGGTGGAGCAGCAGCTGCGGTCAGGCGTAGGTGTGCTGGAGACCTCTTCTGCTTGCGGAAGTACCGTAACTATTCCAATCAGGGCACGTGTGGTGAGATATTTTTTCTCTGCATTTCTGCAAAAGTGAATGAGAACATAAGATTTGTGTTAGTGGCAGAGGCCAGTACTGAAGTCTTTACAAAGGACTTTCCACTCCAGTCAAAAGAAGAACATGCCTGTTTTACCAATTTTTGCTGTCATAGCTGACTTGGCCAAAGGCGTAAAGATGGCTTGATCCTTGACTTGATCCCTGACTGACACAAAAGCTCTCACTGTGGATACACTTAAGACAAACCTTTACTATTACTGAAACACTTTCCGCTTGCTGGATGAGGGAAGAGGGACCTCAGGAAAAAGCTGTGCCAGCAAATAATGTGATTTTGCTGGTACGAATGAAGGCTGTGCTGGGAACACGCTGTCAGTACGGTTTTCTAGGACAGCTGCACTAGCAGAGCGATCCTAGTCTGAATACAGCCTTGTCTTCTCTTCCAGTTTGTCATGCATGATTTATCTTTCTGTCACCTCTTCAGGTCCCTAGGCACCTCTCAGCATAAAAAGAAATTAAAACACAATACAGATGAGTCTGCTCTGTATTGGAGTCTTGACCTTTAATATATCAGGTTTTCATATTGCAACTTTCCCAGCAAATAGGCGGTCCTACAAGAACTGAGGTTGCTTTAGTGATCTGCAGAGGTCCTACCTCAGCTATACTTCAGTTTTATTTGCTTCCACCTACAAACCCTCTAGCTGCCTGAAATGCCTTTGAGAGGAGATAAGGTTTTCAGATTGACTTGGAGATCATAACCATGAACTCCAGTGGTCCAATGAAGAAAAAAAATTATCATCAAAAATCAGAGAAAACAGCCTGGCAACCCAAGTGTCAGAGGAATTGCTTAATATTCTGTCTTGTTATACCACTTTAGTTTCTATCAGACTTTGGGGTTTGGTTTTTTTCCCTTTGGTGCTCTCATTACATTTTCCTTCCTTTATTAAAGAAAACGTTTGCATCTTGCTCTGTGCTTTTGTGACAGCATTCCTCCTGAGCAGACTGGTATGTCACTCTGATGGCAGGTTTGCAGTCAGACTCCTTAGATCAATAAACCATCTTAGTTAGTTGTTGATTATATCAGATTTGAATTTTAAAAATCCACAGTTGCACTTATAATTCCACAGAGGCCAAAACCTGATGTAAATTTTAAGAGACATCTGAAGAATTGCTCTATATTTCAGTCGTAAAGCTTTGCCAGCATTACCTTTTGACCAGATCACTGTTTGACTGGGTTTCAGTCTCACCTTTTTCTCTGCAACTATTGAAGGTGGGGTTTTTTTTCCCCCCAAGTGACAGACAACTGTGTCTTTAAAGAAACAAAACAACTGTGTCAACAGATGGGAGAGAAAATGCTGTGTCTGAAATAGTGCTAGGAATAAACCATGTTAAAAATAGGTAGTCTTGCCACAACTGTTTCTTTGGCCAATGTGGAAATCCTTCTTTCCCATACTACCGTGTTATCAAAACTATGCCAAAACCCTGCTAGAAAACCTGCCAAATTAGTCTATAAAATGTTGGTAGAACAGTAACTACCCTTTCCTGCCTAATTGTAACGGTCATGCTAGTAAAGGAGAAAGGCTACGGAAGCTGCGCTGCCGCGGGAGAGCTCTGAGCAATTCCTGTGACTGACCCCTGGCCAGCAGCAACTAAAACAGAGCTCTTGCACTTGTGGATATAGATTTTAATGATGTGACCCCCCCATCCACCCCCAACAGTACTAGGACAACTAGGACACCAGAGGGTGTGAGAATTTTGCCCTTTCTTAGAAGTGTTGTTTCACTCCTAGGTATGGAGAGAAATAATTTTCCTGTCCCACAAACTATCTGGGGAGAGCCCACGGCAGTTTGGCTAACAAGTTGGGTTTTTTTAAAAGAAAACTCTTGCCCTCTCCAAAATGGGAAAGCAAGCCGAACTACGCTTAAACGTGCTTGTTGCTAGCAGAATTACAGCTGCAGTTTAGACATTGGATTTCTGCTTTCCATCTGTTGTCTCACTTATTTTTGCTGTCTGTCTCCTTGCTTTCAATTGTGTCTTCTGTGTCTCAGTTTATCCAATTTTCAGGGCTGGCCAGCCATTTCAGCATTATCGCTGTCCTAATGGCTGTAAGGAGAACGGAGAAGCTCTTCGCTAAATTATTTTTTTTCCACAATGCCTCTGCGCTTTGTTTGGTCGTTTTTTGTTTGTGCTTGGTGCTCCATGTTGTGTCATTTGGGAAGAGAGGAGATGTTTGCATAATGTGTATTTTGCTGGAGTTGTTTAATTTCTGCAAACATGTATACTCTACAGCTTGCAGTGCCTTTGGGGCAGGGACAGATTGTAATCTCAAACAGAACAAATCAGAGGGGTGACCCCATGCCGGCCATCTCCGGCAGCCTGGAGGAGCTGGAGAACAGGTAGAGCCTGGCCATCAGTGCTCCCCTCCCCACGGCTCCCCCAGCCTTCGGCTGGGAGGGACCCGCTTGGGAGGAAGCAGCCTTGGGCAGCTGAGCATGATTTAGGGCAGCCCCGCGGTGTTTGTAATTGATACCTGATCTCTGAGATGAAACACAAAGGTAGATAAGGCTCCTTCATTGGGGGAGAAAGGCAGAGGTAGGCGAGTGGTGCAGCCTGCTGCTGAGAGTAAATTCCCCGTGACCGGTTACAGCCCTGCTGTTTGCAACAGGCTTTTCCTTTCCCACTTGTCTGCAGTCGAGGAATGCTCTGGGGGATCCGTGCTTGCCTGGAAGCTGTCTCTGTTAGATTAATGTTGCTTGC
Source organism: Fregata magnificens (assembly GCA_013389945.1). NCBI lineage: Eukaryota > Metazoa > Chordata > Aves > Suliformes > Fregatidae > Fregata > Fregata magnificens. Next base: position 166,224 of record WAAD01028264.1, read on the forward strand.
TAAGACTAAAGGAAATTTAAAGGAAAAGAAGAGGTTTCAGAGGACTTTAGAGGCTTCCCAGTTACTTCAGTGCATCAAGGAAAGAGCCACATTCCATGTCAAAGTGGTGTGTTCATTATCCCTACTCTTTCCTCATTCCCACGGGAGGGAAATGGAAACGGAGGAGTTGAAATGCCCATGATTTTCCACTCTTCTTCCAGGGGATAAGAAAGGTCATAATTCACTTTGTGCAAAGGCTCAGAGAGGCTTGTCAGCAATTCTGGACATAAGGGATTTCCTGTGGTAGCTTCTTACCTCATCTTTTCTGTGTTACCTCCTTCTGCCGCTGTAGTCCCCTGCAATTCGTGGGTAGTATGTATGTATGTCTGTGTCCAGCCCAAGGATATGCCCCATGGCTTTTTTTTAAATTTGTTTTTGCTTTAGCCAATCTGTGGATGAGTTAAAAATACTAGTACTTCACATGCATAAGTGGCAGTTTGATTAACAGCTGAATTCTACCTTCTTCCAGGATGATGAGCAATAAGGGAAATCAAGGGAAGTTTTGTGCAACATCCTCAGTCTGTGAAAAACCCATATTCAGAAAGATGCACACTACCTATTCACTTTTGACTTGAGCACATGCTTTGCTTTGCTGAATTGGCTTTACTGATTAGAGATGGAATTAAGCATATGCTTAAATGACTTGCTTAGGCTGTGACTGAGGTTGCATAATTTGTCTGCTGGAGCTTTCCTGTTGAATTCAGTGAGAGTACACTCAGGCTGCAGCGACAGAGAGGTGATGCAGTTGTAATTGGCAGGATATGCCAATTAAAACTTATTCCCTTTGTATTGTAAAATGAGGTTTTGCTTTCTCATTACTGCCAGTTTCAAATTATGGTTGTGAACTGTGGTCAAGTCAATATGGTTTCACGGTACAAGTATAGCAAAACATTTTTGCTTCAGCTATAGGAATATATAGCTGAAAGCTCTCCTATAGCTGTATCCGGGCTAACTGCTTGCTGCTGCACTGCCTCATTTTTCAGACTGTTTCATTCTTGTGTTGGACACCAAAATCATTCGAAAACATTCACTAGCAGCATTTAATAGCATATATTTAGAACATGAAATAAAGAAACCAGACATTTGTGATGCACCACTAATCTGTTAGTAATTTGTTTAACTCCACTCTTCCACACATGCAAGAGAATAAAATAGAAGTTATTAAAATAACAGTGATTTTTAAAAATTCTTCTTATTTATGGCCTTTGGGCTTTTTTCTTTAACATACCAGCTCATTTTTTTTTTCCTGAGAGTCAACGGTGATTGCAGAAGGTGAAAAATTGCAAACAAATCTAAGGAGAAGTTCAAGTTAGCTGTGGAGCCAAAAGTGTGATTCAGGAGCTGAAAATATATCTGCGCTTCATGCATCAAACTCAAACCCTGTGCTTTGGCAACGCCCCCTGGATTAGAAGTAGAGTTTGAGGTCATTCCTCCTCCAGTCTGCCAGGTATGGATAGGGCCCACGCTCATGACAAATTACTGACTTACTGAGCACACACCAAGAACAGCGTGACATCAGTGCAGAGGGATCTTGCCTCACTGTGGAGGACCAAAGACCCCACTGCTGGCTTTCTCTTGTCTGTCTTTAGACCTGGAGGACCAGCATGGAATGAACTTTTAACACTACTGGGAATGAAGACACTTTAAAAATTCCCTTTCTAGATGTGGCAATAGCAAGGGATAGTGAGGTAGAGCACTTGTCTCCTTGTAAAAAAGTCACACAGTGTCCAGCAGAAGTGCTAACAAAGTGTGTGGTCAGAGGTGTTTTGGTGGCCCATCCAGATTTTTAAGTCAAACAGTCTGCTGCCAGTGGTGGTGCCAGTGATGCTCCCAGTGGTGGTTGTGGCTGCCGACCTGCAATGACAGTAGCGTATCCTGTGCTGTACAAGCTGTCTTTGTAACGAGGAGCATACTGTCAGAGACTGATCTCAGCTTACCTGGTGTAAATCCAGAGAACCTTGAATGAAGTCTGTGATTTGATTTAACACCAGTCTGAGGTCTTCATTTTATTTTATAGAGAACAGTGGCTTAGATTTTGCAGGTAACAACAACCAAAACTCTGTAAACAGACCCCAAGTCCTTAGAATATTTTTTCCGCTGACAAAACTTTCTGTTGTTTCCAGGCATCACACTTCCCTCCTGGTGTCCTGCATGTCTGGCTAGTTGCCAACTTCTCAGGGGCAAGTTAGCTTTCATCTACTGCTGAGATTGCCCAGTGCTGCTGCCATCACTCTGCCATGGGCTTGAACGTGCGATGGTCTTTCCACGGAGATGGAGATAATTTTGACAGCTCAAGTGATTGTCCTGGGTTTGTCTAACACCTGCCGCATTGCAGCCTGCCTGCTTGGCAGCTACGAGTGGCTCTGCCTCAGTTTCTTCATTGTGCATGTGGCTGTATTGTTTTTTCCCAATGCACGGGTGTCATAGCAGGGTAGTCACTGAAAGAGGGAATGAAAGCCAAGGCACTCGGTGTAGGAGGTTCCTCATGGTGATTTTGCTGAAGCCTGTTCGGATCGCGTAAAGCATGAGCTTTACCTGGAATCCTATCTTGGGCTCGGCTGAGACCTCATGTTTTCGCCTTCTCTGCCCACTCACGGAGGATCGCCAGATATACTCACATCTTGCTGCCAGCTGCCTGCACAAACAGCCCTCTTGGCAACAGCGGGCTAGACAAATGGGTTGAGCAACATGTGTGTATGGACACTGTGTCAATTGTCAGCCTGACCATTGTCTAAAAGCATCAAGCCTGGTTAGTGAGGGCACTGATCTCAGCTGGCAGTGTCTAAACTGTTATTTGCAGTGAGGTTATGGACCTATACTTAGGGGGGCTGTGCTCTTGCTAATTTAGCTCCTGGCTGAAGTGAAAAAAAAGTAACTGAAAATCATAGTTCCAGCAGTAGCAGCAAAATAGAATCCTGCGCAGAGTGGGCTCTGGGGATAGAGGAGATAATGTAGGGACAATCCAAAGAAGAAATCATGTGCTTGATTTTAATAAAGTGAATCACCTATGTGTAAAGTAAACAAAGTTCATAGGTGATGTTCCAAAAGTCATTTGGCATGATATATCTTCTAGGTAAATTTTGTTCTGATTGCTAACGTTCTGCAGAGCCTGAGAGACAATAAAACCAGCTCTGCTGACACACACACACGTGTTAGTAAATATGGCTATTTTTATTTCTATAATATGTATACATATGCACACATGCATACATACATGTACATATATACATCCATATATTTATGTATATACACACATGTATGTATGCATACGAATTCATGCATGTATAAATTTCAACAAATTAAAATTTTACAAAGATTTCTTGGTGCTCTTTGCATCCAGATCTGCAACATGGTGCTAGCATGTGGGAACCAAAATACCAAAATGAAGACAAGCTGTGAGTAAACAAAATTTAAATGGGCTATCACACTCCTATTGAGAAAAATGTGGAAAACCAAGAAAGCATAAATACTGAAAAATAAATTAGGCTTCAAATGTCTTCCTGCTTTAGTAATGAAATCAAAAATGTTTACAGCATAGAGACATTTGATTAAAAAAATAAATTATATCCCTTTAACTTTGGAGGTAGTTCAAGATTTGATCCATTAATTCCATCAAACTGCTTGTAGGAAAACATATTTCTGCAGTATCAAGAGCTGCCAGAATGACCTGGAATTAAGAGGGCAAAGGTAGAGACACTGTAAGTATTTTAATTCATCTATTCATAGATGATTTGTGTGAACACATTAAGAACACCAGTAAAGTAATGGGAATAATTTTCTTCCACTTTTTCCAAATTCAATTGCATATGGTATGATTGCATTTGATCAGGACATGAATGTCATTTCTCAGATGATTGTGTTCTGCCATTGATCATATGAACTCAATTTAAAGTATGACATTGCTTTTACCTTCCTCAAGTAGGAAAACATTTTTACTTTTAGAGTTAGCTGCTGTAGCTACCAAATTGTGTGTGTAATAAATTGTGCTTTGTTTAGAGAGCGATAACTGTAAAATATTGCCCATTCAGAGAAAAAGTACTGAGACTGAGATGGATGTCTGGAGCTTAATGCATCATAGCTGCAATCAAGCAAATTTTAGACTTCTTACTTCTCCCATTACAGACTATAATTCACAGAGTTCTCTGGACTTTCTGTGTTTGAAAAGGAGAAAGGGGGCAAAGAGAGCATTAGAAAATCCATGACTGGCTTCACAGTCTCTACATACCACAGTACAGAAGCTTGCATGGTCAATTCATTGTAATTAGTAAGAAAACATCTATAAGGGGGGATTTGAACCCATGGAGAAGAAGTGGGAGATTTGCATGTAGCCTCACTGCTTTGAGTTACCAGCCATAAATTCAAGGCCTTGGGTGGTACACTACAGAAGTGTGCACATTTTTCTACGTGTGTTGCCTGGCTCTTCTTTGGTATGAATTATCCTATACAATCCTGGAACATGACTGCAATTTAAATGGCAACTGGATGTCTTATAGACCTGGTCTAACTGAGGCTTTAGGTAAATTCCCAAACCATGGTAAGGTACAGTCTGTGCTGGAACACTATCTGCTGCAAGCCAGTTAAGGAGTAACACGGGCATGGCTTTATTTGCCCTTTGTACTCTTGAGGCAATTTCACCCATTTATTGTGCTATTTCAGAACCTTCAAATAATTAGCAATATAGTAAATATTATCCAATTGCTTTCCTTAAACTTGTGTTTCTGATTAAAATACACATGAGATTTCTGATATTTTTTACCTTGTAAAGTGCACGGGCATCTTCCTCTCACCCCCCTACCCCCAACTGACCTTACAGTGTTCGGTGTAACAGATATATAAGAAGTAATATAAAACAAAGTCCTTGTTCTTGTTGATCCATGAAATGAATTAATCTTTATGGTCAGATGATGCTGATGCCTACTGCCACATTTTTGTTTTACCATTGAAGGTGTAGTTTTACGATTGCAAAATGATCATGGGAGTTGCCAAGGGAGGAGCTAGCAGTCTTTCAAAAGCAGATGGGGTAAGAGTCATTATCAGAGCACTTCTGGCTGTGTGTTCCCAGGTCCCTTGTAAAAGGCTAATCCCTGAGTGTCCGAGATGATACAAAGTTCAAATTGAAAAAAAACCTCTTCCAAGCAGTAAGACATGCCATGCTTCTCATACTTTCATTTTTCTTCCGATGTGCTTGTTTAATCTTAGGCTCCATGTCTGGCAAACAACTGCAGCAGATCAGGAGAGTCGTGACCAGATATGACCAAATACTAGCAAATGCTCAGCAGTGGTGGTTGCATTTCTGTCTGTCTTCGGTGGGCAGTTGTTGAAGGCATGCTCGTTTACTTCTGCTGCCAGAGAACCAAGGATTGCACAAATTTTTACTAATGCCGTGGTAAATTAAAAGTTCCTGGGTTTAGTATCACAACAATGCCTCTGGGAGCTTTAATTGGGCAGTAAAATCCTGTTTGATGACATATGCATTATCTGGGGTTGTTAGAGACTCTGCAGGTTGGCTGTACCTTCAGACCATGTCCTGTTCGCTAGTGACAGCGCTGCTGTAAGATGGTAGGTTAGTAATGAGATGCAGTAGTACTGCCTAGACAAAAATCTTACTGTCCTTAACCAGTTCTTGCTCTGGATAATATTTTGCCTAATTGTAAGTACCGATTAAGCTTCTTTCTTAAAGACTCAGAAACTGATCCAGCCTTCACTGAAATCAGGAGGAGTCATTCACACCTGGATCAGATGCTAAGGTATCCTTTGAGGAACGCCATTGAAGACAGTGAGGTTACCACAGCGAGAGGGAAGACGCTGGCTCCCATCAGTTAAGAGCTAAAAAAGAAATTAGGGAAGATGGAATATAGTGTTCCTTGTGGATTTCAGTTTAAATGCTCTTTATGAAGCTGGAGCAGCAGCAGTGTGATTTTGTTGCATAAATGACATCGTTCACTTATGGCTTCATTCTCTTTTCACGAAAGTCTCCTCTGCTCCTGCCAGGGTGCTATAGAGAGGATTTCATGTAAATGAGAATAAAAAGACCCTTGTCTTTGGATTGCAGATTAGATAAACCGATTCACAATGCATGTTAATTAAAAATAACGGTGTGCAAGGGTAGCCAGCATCACTAAAGCCAGTTTGGCCTGTGAAAGCACAGGGTAACCTGCTTGGGGGCTGGAAGGTATCCATGCCACACCAGGGAGAGGATGCTACAATCCAGAGCACCCCTAGGTCCTACTGAAGGATGGGAGAATAAGGACTCATGACTCCTTTATTGCTTTGCTTTGTTTTTTGACTGGAACTTCTCTCAGGCCAGTTGTAAAAGTAGCGAGTGAAATACTGGCCCTGATACAGAGTTTTGCCCTTGAGTCCAGCTGTACTAAGGTTTCACCCACAGATTAAAACCGTACTGGGCCCTATCTGTTCAAATGTTCAAAAGTGGTTCCTGGCTCCACATCCCGATCATTTCCTAGAAAGCTGTATATTGATGTGATAAAGCGTTGGGGTCTGGAGCCAGAGCATATGTTATTTTATATACTCAGATGCCTGTATAGACCACTTGACATTGCCGGTCAGTAACACATTATCATTTGCTATTTGTTTTTGTTGCTGATAGCAAACATTACAGGAAAAAAAAGCATAAGCATATGCCTTTTATTGCTAATCGGTTCCAGGCCTGCTTTACCCTTCAGCTTTTGGCACCTCGTTTCCACCAGCTCACATCTGCACTCTGCTAGCGGTGGAAGTGCCATGTGTCACCCACCCCATGGTGGACAGGCTTTGCCCTCTGTATGGGGCAGCATAGGCAGCCGTTGCACTCGCTGGAAGCAGAGGGAGGTTTGCTGTTGGCTTCGGTGCCGGTATGGTTAGGCCATGGGCACAAATCTGCAAGTTCAGCATGCTGTATTTGATATTTTCCTGTCCGAGTCCTCTGGCATGCTCCTCTGTCGTAGCATTTGTAAGCCCTTGAGGAGCAGGTACCTTCTCCTGCTGTGGTGACCTGACTGCCCTGAGACAGTGGCCAGCCAGGGCTCAGCATCACAGCCAGGGCAAAGAGCAGGAGAAGGGGCAACACAAGGTGCACTTCTCCCTGGGACCCTGTGCTCCCCTGGGGTGCTGCCCTGTCCGGGAGCATCACCCTGGGATGCTCACACTCATCGCCCATCCCTGTCACGTCACCTGGGGTGGCATCTCGCTTATGGGCGTTTAAGGACAGAGGGAAGCCTGGAAGAAAGCGCCCTGGGCAAAATGGACGCTGTGGTTGTCTGTGTGTTCACACTGTTCTTCTTCAACAAAATCAGAATAGCCAGGCCCATTGGAGTATGTGGTCACTAGAAGATCACTGAAGGTTCATTGTCTCAGTACTGAGGCACGCATTTCAGTCAGCTCTATTATGTGCAAATTAGATATGAGTCTCCGGTTCCTGATGCGTTGCCTGTATGCCCTGATTAAGGGTAACCTCCATGTATTCAATAACCCCCTCCCTGCAGGTGTAAATAGGGCAGCCTGTAGCTGTCTAACACATCTAACACATTAACGAACATGTCTCCTGGTGCTCTGTGCCTTGGACACACACACGTACATACACTCCTGCATACACATGTACAGCAGGTCTTTTGTATACAGAAAATGCTTTTTTGTGGTCTTTCCCGGAATACCAGAGTGGTTTTCACAGTGTACATTAATAACTTATTTTCTAAAACAGACTAGCATCATATGGAAAGGGAATTTTTAGAGGTGATCTCACTTTTAAAGCACAGTGCTAGACGGGAAAGAAGCAGAATGAAAGACAATTGCACTGCTCTGATTTAATAACGGGAAAATATTTGCATTTAATTAAAAAATATGTGCTCTTAAATTCTGATTTGGGCATGATCTTTTCAAAATTAGGCAGAAAACCTGGAACTGCAAGCACTAAAGGTAAAAAGACTACAAAGGCACTTCCGTGCTTTGTGTGTTTACACTGCTTGCTGTATACATCATGTTTGAAAATACATCATTGTATGCACCTTTTGGTCTTGTATGTCTATTGTTTTCACCTTGGAATATATTAGTTGTCGTGTATTCTAGCCCACAGCAAGTTGGAAACCGCAGGACAGCTGCTGATTGCTGGTGCTATATTGCTCTGAGGGAAAAAGAACTGAGTAGCAAGAAGGACTGTGACTGAATCTCCAAAGTTCTTACACATATTGATGTAGCCAACACCGTAATGTCAACTAGGTTATAAAATCAAACAGCAGGCTGAATCAATCACAATCCTTCAAAATCTTTCATATTTGTTTTCCAAATAGGCAGAGGAGAGCGTCAACGGCCATACTAGCTGGAGCAGTGAACCAAATTGCCTTGACTGGAACCATTACTCACTTGCACCTTTGACGGCAGCAGCCAGGTAGGAGAGCAAAGAATGGATGGGTTTGAGTGAACTGAGGGAGCAGGCCTGGGTGAATGTTTCGTCATTCTCGGAAGGCTTCATGTGGAAGTCACTCACATTTAAATACTGATTACACATTCTTGTGTTACAACTGAAGTCGGCTCTTGCTGAAATCAGAGGCATTTCTCTTTTGGGGCAGGTTATGCTTTTGTTCATTTGGAAGTACTGTCTTGCTTTGTCCACATTTTTGGTTTGACGCTTCCCCCTCTCTGCAGTTCTTGCATCAAGCATCCAGGGAGCACACTTTTTGAACCAAATAAACAGAAAAATGTACTTATAAAAATACAAGAAGAAATGGTGGGTGGGGTTTGATATCTGAAACAGGGTTGGGTGGGTTTTTTTCATTTTTAATTTGTCCTAAAGTGTAAGTTGGTGATTTCTGCTTGACCATCTTGCCATTTCAAGTGCACCATTGGCGATACTGTTCAAGGTTTATTTTTTCCTCTGGGTCTTGAACACTTGAGCGCATATAAACTGCTGTTACGAAAGTGATGACACTGTAGTATAATGACACCCAAGCTAGCTTAAAGTTAGTCGATTCCCAACAGCAGTCTTACTATGGCATCAGATAGTTCAGAAGCCAGTTTATCTTGTCAAGAAAAGGTCTGTTTTCAGCTACTCATTGCAGCTCCATGTTTATTTGGGTTAGTAGTCACAGGTTGGACAGGTTTCACGTTGACTTTGTCTCAAAAACCGCGCCTGCATGCAGTACAGACTGTTACTTTTGTTGCTGTGGGAGGCTTGAGGCACTTAGAAGCTCCTCTTCTTTAATCTTCCCTGTACAGGCACATCATTGGTGGTCAGAGAATTATGTTAGCCCTCAGAATTTAATGAGACTGGCTTGAAATAGTGAAAAGTTCAGAAGTTGTTTGATCCTTCTCATTGGCCTTCTATTTTTTTTTAATTATCCAATATTCATCTGCAACCATAGGAGCTAGGAAGACACCAGAGATTCTCATGTGAATCATGACCACAGGAGAAGGTGTTAACAGAAAACGCAGAACATATTTTGAAATAAAACTCCCAAGTTTTTCAGAACTATGTAAATGGTGTTGGACCTATGTTTCATTTTATATATGAATTGATGGAAGGAATGGAGAGGGTTAAATTGAGATGGCCTATCCCTTGTACCTTTGCTCAAACCTGGAACTGATCGCAAATATTCTGCAGTCCAGGGTGGTGCTATATGGGATATCCCTTCTTCTGGATCCCTCTCCAAGTCCCTGCAATGGAAGTTGTATCTATCTGCGTGGCACTCTTTCCCCTCTGCAGTCTCTGAGAGCTAACCGAGATCTTTCCGTGCAGCTTGGGATCAGAGCTGGGTGGGTGAGAGGGGTGCAAACTGATGGCTGTCAGCAGGGGTGTTACCAATGAACATGTCGGCAAAAAACAAGGCGTCATCCCTGCCAGAGGTCCTGTGGAATTTATGTTGAGAGTTCAGCAGGAAAACAAACTGTCCTCATGCACCCCTGAGCTCTGTTGCCAGTTTGGGAAGCATTAACAGCGTGTGAAATTTATAAGCAGGAGTAATGGAATACTCCTGCAGTACAGAAACCCAGCCACGTCCTGACTCACCAGGCAGGATTTAAGTGGAAAACTGAGAACTTTGGTACACAAGAGTGTGGCAGCCATCTTCTGAAATGGGGTTTTAGCATAAATTTTTCAGGTTTCATTAGCGTGTAACTTAATGGTACTTCTGTGCATTGGGCCCTTATTGCTGTGGCTCTCTTGTGTGCTGAGAACTCTCCCCCCACAACGTGTCAGCCGAGTAATGGCATGCTTTTCTTTTTTGTTTGGAACAATTGGATTTTAGAATAGATGCTCTCAATTAATGTAGTTCAGACCAACATTATTGTAACTATGATAACGTGCACCGCTACCTTGTGTGCTAAGGGTATTAAGGCAAGCACTTAATACTGGTAGGGTAGTAAATACACTGTGTGAGCTAATAAAAGGCTCCCATTAAGAAGCTGAACCCTATTACGGCCTACTTTACAGGTGAAAGCTTGCAGTCTGATTCCACTGCTAGATATGGGGCGACGGGAAGGCACATTTTCTCTGAAGACCAGAGCATGCAATGCTGCCAAACCAGCAGTCCCAGGCGCCCTGCAGGGGATGATTCTTGCAGCAGAGCGATTGCACAAGCTGTGGTGTGGAGGACTAGCTGCTTTATTTTGGCTGAGAATCCTTTGAAGATACTGGTCCCGATTCTCTACTGTGTGAAACCTTTTACTATTTATACCTGGGTAAAGTGAATGCCGAGCGAGCATCAAATGCCACTACCCTAGTGCTAAAGGAGCTGTTATCCACTTTGCCCAAATATAAATGACTATGCAAAGGGTGAAGCAAGTTCAAGGTCTCTCTTTTTGTTATGGCATCGCCCCTAGATCCTGTTGCTCATTGCTGACCGTGTGAACGGGAGGAGGCTGTGTCTTCAAGGCAGTTTGAGCTCAAGATGTGCAAACTCAGGGGGAAGCAAGAACACTCATTTCTTGTCCCGCTATTAGTCACAGAGAGGAAAAACATGTTTCTTCTTCCACGTCCAGGAGGTGGCCGAGCAGGGTGGCGGGACAACAAATCCATTTGCTAGCTCTCTGACAGCCTGGGGTGGGAAGAAGCAGGCTCGAAAACATCCGCGGGGGGCAGAAATGGGCGCTGCGAAGTCTCCCCCGTCCCCGGGCACGAAACGCCGCCGNGCGTCTGCCGCAGCTGCCGCCTGCCAGCCCCTGTCCCCTCGGGAAGCTGCGACACCCTTCTGCCGGCCAGGAGGTGCGCTTGCGGTGCAATATTTATCTTCTGTTTATTTCAGAGATCCCCCCCCAAAAAATAAAAATCAGGACTTGTTTAGTGAGATCTGACAGCTTAGCTTGATTTTTTCCCCATACACAAGATGTGCTTCGTGCATCTTCCGTGCAGCTATGGGTGGCTATATGATAGCCGGCAGCACATTAACATGCCATATATCGGAAGGGCACGGTCCTTGAAATCCTCTGGCACCGCAAGCTACTGCTTTCAAACTAGAACAGAGACAGATAAGGATATCGTGAAGGAGAAATTCGGCACTGCATATTATAAAATTGAATCCTTAAGAGAACTGGATACTTTTGGCAGTATTTCATATCTTGTAAATAGAACCCATATATATTCATGCGTATCTGAAGTAGAATATAGTGTACTGCAATTTCTGCTATCTAAGCAAATATCTTGGTAGAGTCACTTAAAAACAGATCTTTGTTTTGTAGGCAGCACTGCGCCAATTCAATAGCAGTGCTGGCCTATGTTAGACATTCCGGGCCAGGATCTGCCAGCTGTACGTATACCTGCTGAAGGCAATGAAGACGCGCAGGAGTTGACCTAGCACGGGGTGAGGTCATCAGCGGCTGGCTCTTTCTGAGCAGAGCTGCGTGCGGATTGTGTGCTGCAATGCACGCTGCTGTGGAAGGGACCCATTTAAAAAGCAAGAAATGCAAATCGTTTTGAATTACAGGCAGCAGGAGGGATTCTTTCTCTATAATACCTAGGTAAACCTCTGTTTATGTGGCCATATCATTTCTGCAAGTAACCTACCTTTTGTTAGGGATAGGGGGTCATAACAGTATTAACCCTGAACCACAGTTGATGGGATTAATTTTCTGTAACTTCCAATACATGTATATACCTATTCGCATCTATATTTCCCTCTGTCTAAAAATATCCTAAGGTTGCAGAGTCAAGGCTTACAGCTTCAATGAAGACATAGAGTGAACCATTGCAATTTTAAATCTACCAGTGACATATATGCAGAATTATGGTAACATGCCATGCTGTAGTAACGCTAAATTAAATATTTCAAAATATAAACACAACACTATAGTATTATGTCAGTCTTTAAAAGTAATCCTGTGAACCTTGCTTTTTGTTGCTGTGTTCTTACCAGAAATTTGAAGAATTTACGTTTTTGAAAAATTACATAATATCCGGTGCCCTGTGCAAATCCGTGTGAGCAGAGTCTCTTCCTCACTGACACTTTCCTAAAAAGTTCTGAGAGTGCGAAGTTTCAGCCAGCTGGGAATCTCAGATCCACGCTAGCAGTTATCTCCAGAAGGCTGCACTCCTATTTTGTACCAAGCCTTCTAGCATCTCAGCGTTTGCATGTTTGGAATGCTGAAGTGTACTGTTCCACTTGTTTTTGCCAGAAAATGTACAGGGCATTGTGTGATAAGTTTTGACACATGGTACAGCTCAAAGAAGAGGTGAGGGAGAGAGTGTGGGGAGAGAAAAGGGGAAAGGAAAAGAGTAGGACGGGAAAGGAAAGGAGTAAGAAAATGCAGCAAGAAGAGTTTATGTCAGTGTAATGAATTCAGTCTGACTGGCAAATACAATTTGACTGCAAGTTGTGAATTTCATTGAATTTGATCCAAGAAAGACACAGCTGAGCAATCTGCAGGAAGCAATCTTTTCCTAGAAGTATGCAGCTCCAAACTGTACAAATTCTTCCACTGGTCATAAAATGTCTGTGTGCCACTGAACCTGTGTAATCGGATACTTTTGAAGAGAAAGTGGTGTATTGAGACAGTCAACTAAAGAATAACAAAAAACATCATTGAATGTAGAGTTTTGAAAGAAGAAAACCTATATAATTTGAAGTTGGCCAATGAAGCCCTAGTGGTAAGGACAGTTAATCATTTCTGGTGCAGCTGTTTCCTGACATTTCTGCAAAATGTTGTGGAAAAATTAATGAAGGTTCGTTCAGTAATGGTTTCAAGCTTGGCTAGTGGAAAATATGACAGTATTTCCATCGTCAATTAAGAACAAGCAAGGCTTTTTTTTTCCGTAGGGGAAGTGGTATGCAGTTTGTACTGCACAGGAAACTGTAGACTTGAGAGCAGCTGTGTGATAGTAACAGGTATGCAGAGAATATGGAGAAGAGCCCGGGCCTTCTTCCCTTATCACATGTATTTCAGTGCAGTAGAACTATCTCTGTTATATACTGGAAGAGACAGCTTACACTATCTAGCACGTGGGGTATTCCTTCGAGTGTCCGACTCTGAAAATAAATGTTCTTCTTATCACTTCAATAACAAAGCTTGTATCAATAAGGTTTTCACTGCAATTGTATTTTATTACTGTGATGTCCCAAAATAATTACTCCTTTAGGTGGAGATTTTTTTTGAGTGATCTCTGAAATTCATGTTGCTTGCAATTTGATCTCAGTGTGTATGATTTTCACAGCCATGCAGCACGCCTTGGTGAGCACGTGTGGTTGCTGCGCTCCCTGGGTGCAGAGCAGCAGTAGCCCTGCTGTAACTGGCTAGCCACTTTGTGGTTAGGGGTAGAGGGGAACTCACCGGCCTCGTCTGCAGTACGGACATGGGCTGTGCATGTGTGCGAACTCAGCATCATACATGTGTACGTAGTGTTGCAGATAGCCAAGAAAGCATGCGGTTTAGAAACATGAGCATGGCCAGGGGGTGCATTCCCGTTGCAGATCAGCATAGCTGAAGGTCACTGTGGCAGCTGAGCAGTGGCCTTTGTCCACTCCTTCACCTCATAGCCTGCAGTGCCTGGCAGGCGGCCAGCTGCCGACAGCCTCTTCAATGGCACCTTGGGGCTCCCGATCCTGCCACAGCTCTGCTGTGCTTGAGCTCCTCCAGCTCAGCTTGGTTTGGGGGATGCTGGATCTGCTCTACTGTTGGATAGGCTATATGGGACAGAAGGTAGTCGGGAAAGAGACAATGTCTCCTCTTGAGAGTAAGTTGCGAAGACCAGTCCTGTGTAGTCAGTAGAATTAACTTTTTTACTCACAGGGATCTGCATTTTATTTTGTGTTAAAAATGCATTAGTGTGAAAATACAGGGCTGGTACAGAAATACTGTAAATCACTGCAGATGTTTACGTGAATGATTGAGGTGTGTAGTACCTTTCTGGACTGTGAGGGGTTGTACAAGCCTGCCTCCTCTAATAGCTTTTTTCTTCCTCTGACTTTCTGAGATACTTTGAGCCCTGCCATAAATATGATTTCTAGACTGTTTACACAGTATGATGATTCATGCTAAAATGGTTGATAGAAAGAAGATGCGTTATAGTGAATGGTTTATGCTTTTCTAATATTGCTCTGTAAAGGAGATGCTTACTCCCTGCTCCTCCTGCAAATTTAGAAGACCCTTAGCAAGCTCAGTAAAAATGTTTGTCTTCTTTTACTCTCTGTAATGTTAGCTGCGGAGTGTGTAGTTCTTATTGATGGGTTTAAGCCAGTGTAAAACAATTAATAACAATGGAGTTAGTTACATCCATGATTTGTGACCATTCACATAATCACATAAAGTCAACCCCAAGTTCTGTCTCTGGTGCAGCCTACTGTGAGGAGCTTCATTTAAGACTCTACCAAGCCTGCAATCCCTAGTGCAGGTAAACGTGTTGCTGAAGTCAATGACAGCTTTACCAGTATCAGAGCATTAGGACAGCTTATATGTCAGAGCCTGTAATTAATCTTGACTTGGGACATTAAAAGATTAATCCTTCAAGCATCCCATCTGTAACCACGTGCATACTGCTGCTTGCAGTCAATACACTGTAGTGCCCGTGGTGGGACTGCTTGTGTGCTGCAGGGCACGCATGAGAGTAAGGCAGAGACGAGGACCCTGCTCTTGCAGTTTATCTGATGTGGGAAATCTGAGGGCACTGGGTCAGACATGAGCTGCTTTTAAACTTCTCAGCATGAGGGCTGTGCTTACAGCTGCTTAGGAATTTCCCATAAAAACAATTTGTCAATTGAAAGCGGAATTTCCACAAGAACAAGTTTTCCACTGGAAAATCTCCATATTGCTATTTTTATGTTTTCGTTTTTGTTTTCCCATGGAAATCACTGAATGAAATACTTCCCTTTAAGTCACCTTACTCCATAAAGAAGATCTTCGATTAGCTGAACTGAGCTAAAATGGTTTCAGTTGCCATTGAGTTGCATCTGCCTATTATTCCCTCTTGTCTCATGGCGAATGGCAGTACAAAAACTTCATGCTTAAGAAGTTCCTGTGGGCGGGTCACCTTGACAGTCCTCCATGTCCCACACTGTATTGTAGTCACCCTTGTGAAAAAGTCTACTAACTACTGAAAAAACAATGTCAGAGTGAAACAGATTCTAAAATAGAGGCCCCAAACCCTGGGAAACCAGAGGAGCCTTGGCCATTTGTGAGCTTGTATCTTTGCTGTTCAAACTCAGTTTCCCAAATTTTTGTGTATTTTTTACTGGTTATTTAAAATATCTATGGGGGTTGTAAAACTCTTGGATTCCATTTAAGATTAATGGGGAATAAAAAGCAAGTACATTTAAGTGATTGTAAAATCAGCTAAGGTCACACGATCAGAGTGCTTGGAGGACTCCCACACATGTCTTGCTTTATTGCCTGCCCTAACTGTCCCTATGAAAGGCAGCTGGGTAATGGCTGGGACATTACTGTAGGTGACTGGACACCTGGTGCTGAGCATATGGGAAGGGAGAGAGGAATGCTGCTGACACCAAGGTGTTCATTGAATGACACAGTGACCTCTTACAGATGAGCATTAAAAAAGACTTTTGCTTTTTAAAGTAACAGTTTGAATAGTTCCCCAAGATTTGTAGTCTTATGAGGAGCGGCTGAGAGAACTGGGGCTGTTTAGCCTGGAGAAGAGGAGGCTGAGGGGAGACCTTATCGCTCTCTACAACTACCTGAAAGGAGGTTGTAGTGAAGCAGGTGTTGGACTCTTCTCCCAAGAAACTAGCGATAGGACGAGAGGGAATGGCCTCAAGTTGCGTCAGGGGAGGTTTAGATTGGACATCAGGAAGAATTTCTTTACCGAAAGAGTGGTTAGGCATTGGAACAGGCTGCCCAGAGAGGTGGTGGAGTCGTCAACCCTGGAGGTGTTCAAAGAAGGTATAGAGGTGGCACTCCAGGGCCTAGTTTAGGAGTCATGGTGGTGTTAGTTGATGGTTGGACTTGATGATCTTAGAGGTCTTTTCCAACCTTAATGGTTCTATGGTTCTATGGTTCTATGGATGCTGTGTTCTCCTTACAGTACTGTGTCTCCAGACTTTTATGAATCATTTTCTTTTTCTTGCTATCCCTCACCAGTTCTTCATCCTGTTCTCGTTTAGACATGCAGCCAGTTCTACTTGAAGCACTAAACCTTTGGCTGTATTGCATGGTGACCAGCTGACAGATTTGATGATCATGGCTAGTGGCATGCAGAGAGCACTAGCCCCTGCTGTCCCCAAGGGAAACATGTCCTCCAGAAGGAAATGGGCTGTACCAGAAAGCACGCTGCGTGACAGCCACTGCACTGGAGGAAGCTCGCTATCTACACGAGGCTGAAGGCTGGCGCAGATTTCTTCACCTTGTGCACACAGGAAGCAGCATGGCAGATGTCTGACTTTCCTTCAGGCAGCCTCCTCCGTGCTTCTCAGAAAGCCACAGGAGTTGTGGTTAAATATTACAGTCTAACCTTTTACTTGCTCAGAGACTGAACAGGAGCTAAGTAACTTTAAAGCATTAGCTCCATTTTAAGTATCTCTTCCACGGGACGAAGGGCAGCTGACTCTCAATCATGTTATATCTTCCAAATGAATGACTCGGAGTGAAAATCCTGGGTTACCCTTACCTACAGCAGAGCACAGTGCCAGTGCATCTAATGAAACAGATAAGTGCAAAAGTCCTCCTCTGTCCCTCGTTCTGCTCCTCTCGTAGGATTCTATTTCCCTCTCCCTCTTACTCTGTCACTGGTTTTTGGCCATCGTAATTTTCACTGGGTAGCCTGAATCAGATTTCTGAATGCTAACTGCTGGATCTGAGCCTTCTCACTTCTGGGAGGACCGGAGTGACAGCTTGTGAAGAACTTGCTTGTCTGTGAAATCAGGAGGGCTTTCTGAGAGCTGCATTAGCCATTAGCCCCTCCAGCATCCCCGTTCTCACCAGAGGGTGTTGGGAGCCCCCCGGCCCCGAACCCTTCTGCTTCCCCACTGCTCAGTTGCCCTGGTGGTGCTGAGGACGAAGGTGACAGATCTGAATTGAAAGAAGAAGTGGCACATATGGACTGGTCATTTATTCTTTATTTAAATACATAAAAAATTACTTTTAGGAGCTACCAGTGTAACTCCTTGGCATTTGAGGGAAAGCCAAATAGGCTTTCCATGCTAACAGCGAAGACTTAATTGTAGCTGAAAAGCTGAATACAGTTTCGAAGATAACACAACGTGACGCCACCATTTCCACCTGTGTACTGTCCTTTGGGGAAAAAAATAAAGCCCACCTCGCTTCTAATCCCCTATACTAAAAGCGGTGGTGTTCTTCAGTTATAATTGAAACCGGAGATTTCATTCACCTGTTAGAATTTAAAGACTAAGTGAAGGAGGGATTATAGCAATTATTCAGAGCATTTGGCAAGAAAAAAAAATTGGCAAAACCTACATTGGTGACAATCAATCAGTTGTATTTCACAGTTGCATTGCAAAAGCTACGAATGGCCTCAGTTCTAAATTTAAGATAGGCAGAAATTGTTCTGTTTAGCGTGTCCTAAAATTATCCAGCACAGAAATACTTTGGGGAAGTGTAAAAATTAATTCTCAAATTTTAAAAAGGCAGCTTAAAGAGGAAGGAATGCTGATGTGGAAGTATTAAATAAATGCCATCTCGGTAACAGTTTTACCAAATGTAGGGAAGAGTCATACACTTCACATCCTTGTTATAAGATTCTTGGAGAAAATACTCCCACTCAGATAGAAATTCACTGTAAACAGCTCTCTTGCTGTTAGAGTTGATGTACTTTTGAGGATGCAGGGGCTCTTAGAAGGAGCGGGGCGCGTTGTGCAATAACGTGACCTTATGTTGCATAGACACTTCCAGTTTTGGAATGCGAAATGTCTGAAACTGGGAGTGGGTGGACAAGAGGTGGAGCCAGCCAGGAGCCTGGGTGGCTGCGTTTCTGAGAAACTCTCTTCTGCTGGTGAGTACTGCTAAATTGCCAAGCGTATGGCTAAAGCCCTGAATAGTGCTAAGTCGAACCACTAAACAACATCGAGTCGCAAACGGACGTGGAGCTATAGGGTGATATTTTGGAAGTTAAGCGTGTAACACTTAGTTGAAAACAAGGCTGGATTCTTTCAGACCCGAAACCACAGCCTCCCAAAATGCGTCAGAGACTCTTGATGCTGCAGCGAGGTCAGCTTCCCTCCCCCCACACCTGTGAGTCAGGACAACTCTATTAAAGGAAGCTTTTATTGGAAGCTGTCAATAGAGAGGTAGACAACATGCAGATGGTGAGGACACAGTGGGAAAGAGTTTGGATCCTGTACCTGCATAAATGGTCACCAACAGGGAGAAGACCATTTTTCTGGAGAACAGAGGGATACTGAGGAAAGAATAGTATTTAAGCAAGAGGTAGGTTCGCCTGATTTCACCTTCTCTCTAATTAAAACTAGGATTCAGAGTCCACTCAAGCTGGCATTGTATCCATTTCTCAAGGGAGACAAAGGCTAAGTCTCTTGTGGACTTGATGCCCTCAGTGCTTGTCCACAGTTCGTTCTGTATCTACTCTTGCTGAAAATCACAGAAAAATAATCTTAGAGCAGCTCAGTTCACTGTAGAGAGAAAAAGAAAACCAAGGAGGAAACAGAAAGTATTGGACGGAGGGGAATTTCAGCAGCGTGATCCTGATTTTCAGGCAATGCAGACACTTTTTGAAATAGAAACTTTCTGTGGGCTAGTCATGCACTTACTCTTTCCTTTGCTATAAATCCAGACCTGCTCATGCATGGATGAACACTACTGGGACTTAAAAATGTCAGTGAACAATGCTGTACCATTTATATTAGTGCTCCTTTAACTTTTTCCTTGTTGTTTGTTATTGCTGTTATTACCTGGACTGCTCTAGCAGAGTGTTAGCATAGATGAAATTCCTGTGACAAGCAACGTTTTAACAACTGGGACCTGTGGTTTTAGATGTGCTCTTCTTTTAATGCTGGCAGGTGCTCTGTGCTTCCTGAACTCACTGTTACTGCTACCGGAGAAGAAATATCTTGCAGCAGCTTTGCAATTAAAGAGATACTTCTAGAACTAATTTACAGTGTCAGTACTTTTATTGTTTCTATGTGAGATTGCTAGCAGAAGGAAAGAGATCCTGGAAACCAGCTGTAGTTATTTAATTCATGACCTGTCATAAAAGGAGGTTTTGGTTTCCAATCCTGACAAGCACCTTGGGTGAAAAGCACAGCGTGGTCCTGGCTATGCAAAGAGCTGACCTCCCCGAGCCCTCAGCACGCTGGGTAGCACTGCATTTGAGTGATTTTCCTGAGAGCATCCCACGTGGAGTTTTCCGCTGTCTTGAAGGCTTATGTTGTACTGGTTTGATCCACTTCCCATTTCACTGGTGGAATATTTCTATTAACTTTCCCACAAGCTGATTCAAACTGCATAAAAAGGGGAAAAAAATAGTTACTCTTCCTTGCACCTTTAATTTTCATGTCAATGTTAAGATTTGGATTTCAATCCATGGGTGGTGCATTTTGTAAGCAACCTCAGCAATGTTTTTGTTCCTACAGGTGTAAGTAACCTTTTCTTTAAAAAACTAAAAACAACTGGATGCACTTGTGGTGTCCCTCTGACTGCCAAGGAATCATAAGCAAACACTCAGGCAAATGGACCTCTTTATGCAGATATGTCTGAGCCCGTATGTGGACGTGTTCACATATGGAGTTAGAGCTTGAGAAAATAAGCTGCTCTTGATAGACTTGCTGAGGCAGGTATCTGCCTGAAACTAGATTTATGTTTTCCATGCAGAAAGTGTTCAGGCTAAAGATGGTTGCAAAGGAAAAAGAAACAGAAATACATGTTCTTAAAGCACAAAGCAAGGCAATGGTTTATCCGAGCTGTATGATGAGGGAAGGAGGGGGTGGACAGACAAACCTGAGCACAGCAGTGTGGGCTCCCAGAAGGGGTGCAGAACTGCACCAGGGGGCCACTGCAACAGGCAAAGGGAGCTCCTGGACCTCTCGGCGGCACTAGCTGCCACGTTCCCCTTTAGCGTGATTCAGCAAATCGTTTCCCTGTCAGACAAGGTGGAAGTATGCTTCCTCTGCCATCTGCCTGGTCACCTGCCGTCCAAACCTGCTCTGAGCAGCCAGCAGGAAGCATGGCTGCCTTTGACCTCTGCTGGCCTTTTTCTGGCCTTCCTCTACCCTTTGCACTTTCTGGCGAGGTCCTGGTGCAGTCAGGCTGCAGGATAGCAGCATAACTGCCAGTGTCATCCAGATGTCATGTGAAACTGCAGTTTGGTTCACATCAGTTCTGTTCTTGCTACTTTTTTTTGCTAAGCAGGTTTATATAGAATATAAAAGTCCAAATCCTGTCTTAAGATCAGATTTGACATCCTTGAACAGATCAAGGAGAAAAATAAATTGTTACCCTGAAGAAAGCTATGAAGAAAATATCAAACTGATAGCTTCTTTGCTTTTAAGTTTTGCTGATCAGAAATCAGAGGCTGAATTTAGGATCAAACATCCATAGTGGTTTTGCAATCAAATACTCCCAGCTTGTGAAGACGCAAACAGCAGCTCCTCCAGCTTGCTCTAATGAACTGGCAGCTCTTTGTTGGTGCTAGCAGAGCAATTAGGCTCCCTGCTAGAAGAGCGGTGTTTGTTACGCAGTTGCATCTGAGTGATTGGGGTTATTTTACTCAAGCAGACCTCACTGATCCACAATTAAAATGGCCTTTTCATCTCACACTTAGAGATTGAGAAAAAGCTTTTGAAGATCTTAGTTGCTCTGATGATGAGCTTGGTAGAGGAACAAAATCAAACAAGGGTCTTTTGTTGCAGCAGTTTGGTCGTGACTGAGACAGTTGGCTACTTCATTATAGAAAACGTAGGTGGCCATTCTCACGTTTTGAGATCCAAGAGAGGAGCTGTGACTTTAATGACATCTTTGAGGGGAGTGGAGTCAATCCTTTGCAGAAGCAGGGTCATGTCAGCTGTGCCATATGCAGCACGCACTGACAGTGAGCCCTTTCCTCTCAGCTGCTGTGAAGTTACAGGCTCCGTCTTTCTGGCAGGATCAGATCTGAGTGGAGAGATCGCCCTGGGTTCGGGCAACTTGAAATCTGTCTGTAATTTTTTGCACCTGTTTGATTGTGGTATTTATTATGTGGTCATTTTTACCTGTACTTTCTCTTCAGCGTAATAGTTACCAGCAGCCTTCCTTGCTGGTACTGGTTCAGCTCTGAGGGATACTTAGAGGTCTTTTCCAACCTTAATGATTCTATGATTCTATGATTCTATGAAACACTGGATGTAATTTGGAGGATGATTAGGGTGAGATCAACTCTTGAAACCTGAGTCAAGTTAATGATGAAACGTGAATTTTGTTAATAACACATTGTAATTATTACTGCCGGCAGGGCAGATATCTCATATTTCTCATCTTTTAGCTTGAGGATCCTAGTTCAACTTCTCGGCCATGGCACCCCTTGCTCGGGTCTGCAAAAGGAACGTGTCCTATCTCCTCCACCAGATTTCCTTTCGAGCTTTCCCCAGGTAGAGCAGCGCCTCTGCAGATGTCGGTGCATTGCACAAGCTGGGGCGCAGAGGGGCCAAGAGAAGGATACGTGATCAACAGATGAAGCGGCAGAACGTTAATAATACAAGACACCTAATTGGACCTGCCCTTTCGCCCAGCAGCGAGGACATATGTCAGTGCGCAGCAGGCGCCAGGCCCGTGGCAACCTGCTCTCACCTCCTACAGGTCTTCACGAGGGAAAAATTGCATTATGAGCTGCGCTGCTTGCCTGCTGTAATTGCCAATAAAGCATTAATCCTAACCTTTTGTAGACTGCATCTATTGCTCGCACCTCAGAGATCCCGGGCCAGATTGGAGAGGTGACATAAATCATGGTGTGTGTTACACGTTGGTGAGTGGGAGGGGAGCACATGCCGGTGAAAGTGACACCACGCAGGGGTGGGAGGGAGAAGGCTGCGGCAGGAAAAGCGACCTGTGGCAGGATGTAGGAAGATGTGAGATAGCACAGCCCCTCGCTACTTAATGCCGTATCTTCTTACTGCTTCCCATGGCTCCCGTTGCAGCCTCCCCTGCTATCCTGTGCTGGCGCGCGCTGCCTCCGTTTGCCTGTGGTGGGGTGCCCCTACCCAGGATGTGAAATCAGTGGTGCCGTCACCCAGCGTGGACTTTCATTTTGTGGGAAGTGCCGTCGTGGAACCACTGTCCCACCCCAGGTTCAGGCAGCCACCGTGTCCGGTCACCCACCCCACCTGTGCCACATGCTTGTGGAGGCGCAAGTTAGGGGCTGATTTACACTCAGGAAAACAACTTTCCAACGCCCACGGTTTAAATGTTGGCCAATGGAGAAAGCCCATAGCAGGAACTTACCAAAAAGAAGAGCTACCACCCTGTTTTGTTTTACTTCTGCTCATTATCTTGCCTGTGTTGTGACTGAGTGTGGTGTGTGACAATGAAAACAGAAAGTTTTCATACCCTTGAACCCCCCATGGTTGGGCTTTGTACCAGTCCAGCAGATCCTCGTCGTGGTTTGGGCAGCAGAGGAGGCAAGGAGAAGGCGAGCCAGCAGCCCTGGAGTCCCCGGGGAAGGAGGAACGTGGCATTGAACAGGACTGGGCTGGATGTGGTCAGGCAGCCCCTTGCCCTGCTCCGCCATGATCCGTGGCTGCCCCCTTCCCGCCTTGTCTGCCGGCTGTGCCACTGCACAGCAAACCCACCAGGGGATGGATCTGGCTGAAAATTTACCATTTCTTTCCCTCAAATTGTTTTCCAGGCAGCCCCTTTCTTGGCTCTAAATTGAATTTGTGTACAGTTAAAGCTGTCTCTTGTGGGGGCACTGAAAGCCCTGAGGCTAAAGGCCCACGTGAGTGTAGGGGGGCTGAGGCAGCACCTCGACGTCGCAGCCCCCCTGAGACGGCACGGCAGCACTGCCAGTGTCCCCAGCCCGCGGGGGGCCAGGGGGCAGCTGCCGGGCTCTGCCCGCCGCATGTGGGCCGGCCCCGGGGTGCAGAGCTTTGGGGAAAAGGCGCCGGTCTATTCTACATGATTTTGGAAAATACTGTGTAATAACAAATATTTTCCTAAGTGTACAGTGAAGGTGATTTTTCTCATACGTTTTCCTGCTGCTTTTTTAATTTCGTCTTCTCCTTTGTACATTTTGCTTTAAATAGGTAAAGTCTTTAAAAGATAGGTAATATATAACTGTTACTTAAACAAAATTTCTGCTCAAAATCTGAGTGGGGGGATAGGCTGAGGTTCTGATCACTATGCTTTTAGCTTTATAACTTAAGAGTGGTTTGGCGTATGTGGTCCTGTGTCCTATTAACTTTATGTAAATGCACTGCCAGAGTATGGTCTTCAGTATTTAAACCTACTAATAATTATTTTTACATTCATATTTCCTCTAATATAATAACATATACTCCTCATTTCAGACTAAAATTAAATTATCTGAAGAATAATATCATCAGCTGATTTGTCTTGCATCACAATGTTTATCTATTCTAGTAAAAAAATCGGTGACTTAAATTTGCTGCTAAGGCATAGGACGAAAAGACAAAACTATGATGCTGAACAAAGAATGGTTGTATCACTGCAAATTGATCACAGCATATCAAGAAAAGAGCGTGCTCTCAATTTCCCACTGGATATAACGTTAAAAATATGATCTTATTAACTTCAATTACTTTTTTAAAATTTTAAAATCAGAACAAAATAAAAATTATAATGTCAGAATAATAATTTTCATTGAATCTTGCATGTGAAGTTGGCAGTGTCTTACAGTGGGCTTTTTCCCTGTTGTAAATGAGGGAAAGGCCTGGTATAAACCTGTGCGTTTTTGTTTAACCCTGGCCCCAGAACGACTGATGTGAGGCATTTGAAGCCACACAGGAAGACTACATAATAATGGAACAAAACCCTCATGTAAGCATCAGCCAAAGGAGTCGTGATATTAAATAGAAAAACCATAATTGTAAAAAGACCATTTCCTTGCACAGCTCATGCAGAGCACTAGAAAGTTGGCATGTGTATTACTTCCAGTAGTAATATTGCAGTAATGTATTTTAAACAGTTGCAGACATTCTTAAGAGAGTCCTTGGGACCAGGCTTGCCTTCGCTTTGGTTTAGGGGGAGCAAAACTCACGTCGTGCAGAGGTGCAAAGTTGCCCTGGAAAGAGAAGCTGCTGAACATCGGCACCGCTAAGTTGTGGATATTCCTATTGCAATTAAACCTGTGAAAGTTTCAGGGCACCTGACACAGTAAGGTGGGGTGAGCAGTGGGCTCAAAGTGCGGTCAGTGTGGCACTGTGAGCAAGGTGCCAGCAGTGTGGAGATGGGCTGGGACTCGGCGCGAGCCCTTCTGTTCCTGGGCGTGAGGCAGCCCCTTGGCTGCAGCCGAATGGAGCAGATAGAGAGGGCATGAAGCGTCTGAGCGCTGATCTCCGCTCACCATGGTGTGCGTGCCAGCTGACATACACAGGTACAGTGCCAGCACTTTAAAGGCACATTCATTAATTCCTGTAAGTACAGGTATTTGGGAATCAGAAATTCAAACGTGCGGTCAGAAACGCTTCTTGATATTGCTCGTAAGATACTAAACTGTATCACTTGGCCAGATGGTCGTTTATACTTGTGCCACTTTATTAGGCAGCGTAGGAGTGCCTTAAATGGGAGTAAGTTATATTTACACCCTTCCTAAAAGCTCCTTTGTGCTGGTACAGTGATGTAAACTGGCCCCAGAGTAGATGAGGCTTGCAGAACAGGGCTGTAAAAGTGCAACTGCATCTCATCAGTCTGTGGGTCTCTGTGTCTACCTGTGGTGGGGCACAGCCTTCTCTTGAGGGCAGTACTGGCTCAGGCAGAGGAGCTGGCACAGAATGTGTCCTCCTTCCTTCAGCTGTCAGTCTTCTTTCTGGTCCCGCAGAAATTTGCTGGTACAGCTCTGTTTTTGCTTCTGAATCTATTTCCTAGTGCAATGGGCTGTATTAGGATGCCTTAATAGCAAACTCGTCTATTCATTATGGGATGTCAGGGTGCAGAACCCATGTGGAAGATCTACTTGGTCTTTTCACATTTAATCTTTTCATAATCTCAGTGAAAAAGGGACAATTTCAAAATCTGAATTTCCCCCCCTCATGTTCTCAAGTTTCTCAAGTTTAGAAACAGGAAGCTGTTTTGCATAAAGGTAAGATTGTGTTTTTAACAAGAAAAGTTGGTGTTAGACTGGCTAAATATACCCACACAGTCATACTCAGTGGGTAGTCCTGGCTATTTTTAAGCTTTATTTTTGCCTCTCTTTATTTATTTTTTTTAGTGACACCTCCACCGTACCTTCAGCCCGTAGTGAGGCACCGCTTCCTGTGCCGGTATGAAACTTGCAATTACAGGAGGAGTCAATCTTGTCAGGTGTCATTTATCACGCGTTGCAGAGGGCTGGTTTCAGCGAAGGAAGAACAAAGCTTAATAAAAAGAGAGAGAGAGGGAGAAGCATTCTCTTAATAATTTGCCCTTTGCAACAACAGACCCTTATCTGATCACCCACGCTCATCTGGCTGCTGACGCTGTACTTGCTTCATTAGTACAAGCTATTTTTACACCTTTTGTGTCTTTTGAGGAACCGAGTGGGCCTGCTGGCTTGTAGTGATTCACCATCTCCAGGCGAACAGGGTGTCCTCAAATCCTGCGAGGGGGGTAGGAAGAGAGAAGTAAGGGGGAAGAGTTCAAATGAATAAGTAGATTGATTAATTGTCTTCCGTGGTCTGAGTGCTAAAACATTGCACTTTATTCTTAAGGGAAATAACCTACGTGCTTTTGGTTTGCAACGCAGTTTTTCACATTGTTAAATCCCAAGGAACATGTAGTAGTTTACTGGTTTACGTGTAGCTTAGCAAACACGAAGCCCTGTGTGCTTGTGTGGATAGCAAACATGAAGCCCTGTGTGCTTGTGTGGATACTCTGTGTGTTCGTTTCCCTGTCTGTAAAGGGGATGTTGGGGGCTGGACGAGGGGATGTTTGGGAGTTGAACTCGATGATCTTTAAAGGTCCCTTCCAAACCAAACCATTCTATGATTGTATGCTGGTGATGCTTTCTTTTGTTTGTAGCGTACAAATGTCATTGGTGTATCACAAGCACCCAAGAGACTTTTGGGTCAGATTGTTACCTGATTTCACTTCCACTTCTGACAATGGAAGGAAAGCTAAATTTGGTGGAACGGGCCAAGCATGATGCAGGAGAAGGAGAACCCTGTACAAAGTTGTCTGGAGTTTTCTAGAGCTGAGCAGCAGTTGCTTTCCCTTCTGATACAGCCCTGAAAATGTCCTCTTAGAGCCTGCTGAGCTCTCACCTGGTGGCTGAAATTAAGATTTTTGCTGTCCTTGCTTCGACTTTCCTGGGTAGGAGTGATTTGGCATCCAATTGTGCCACTTATTAAGTACAGGATAATGGTTTCACATTGCAGGTTTCCTTGGAGTAGTTTCAAAAGTTGGTGTAATCTGGGATACATGTATGAAACTTTAAGGTGCTGTTTGTACTAGGAATGCCCTGTAATACTGCACCCTGGTCTAACCTTGTCTGAGACATAGTCATCGTGAAACCCGAGCAGTGTCTTTCCCAAGAAATGTTTTGGGGTTTATGGTGGTGTGCTTGTTGAGAATCTGTAACTGACCTGCCAGCTTGGCCTATCCCTCAAATATCAGCACAACCCTGTGGAATAACAGAGGTTTTATATGCAGATTCAGGCGTTTTGGTAGACCTTCATCTTTTCAGAGGTGTTTGCTCAGGAGAGTGATGCTCATGTTAATAAACACAGTTGATTTACGTTTTGTAGAAAGAAACCTCCTGCAAAGAGTGAAATTTCATGTATACCTACAAAACACAGCAGAATGCGTATGCGTATTTTACTGAATTTTTTAAGAGGTGTTCTGATGCAATTGGGTATTATACATGCTGACTTTCAGTGCTTCATGCAATAAAAAGAAGGAAGTACTGTAAAATATGGCCAGAGGAATTTTAAAGAGCTTTTTTTTTTTCCCCGCTAGGCATCCTGAGGGTTGTAAAGAAAGCAGCATCCTTACATGTGCAGT
The DNA here is from genome assembly GCA_013389945.1 of Fregata magnificens. Lineage (NCBI taxonomy): Eukaryota > Metazoa > Chordata > Aves > Suliformes > Fregatidae > Fregata > Fregata magnificens. The sequence goes on from WAAD01028264.1 coordinate 193,785, forward strand.
CTAATTAATGTATCTTATATTACCGCTGTAGTGGTCAGAGTCTTTAGGCAATGCTAAGTGACTAGATTTGCTACAGCGAAATGCCTGTATTGAGTCACTAGTCAAAACATTTTGGCTGCAGGGTGGTGACTGTTGTGACATCTGTGCGATATATAGGATTTGGGGCTTAATAGCTGATCTCAGATGAACTTTAACAAAGTATTCAGAATGGATTGAAACAAAACTGCCGCGAAGGCCCATTCTACTTCAGGTGCAAAAAATGATAAGGACATGCTACTGATGTTTAGCATGCGTCTGTTTTTGTTTTGACATGTGGTGACCACAGGGCTTAGTAAACAATGACAGGTTTTAAAATAAGCTTGTATAATAATTGGTGTGAGTGAAAAACAAACACAAGCGCAGATACTATAAATGTCTTCCTATGTAATTCTTCCCGGGGTGAGGGCATCCGTCAGAGGCAGTCCATTTGCTCATTCAAGAAAGTGTTTGAAAGACACTGATATTTTCATTTGAAAGGCAAGTGGCTTCTTCTGACACGGTGTGGAAGGAGGCATAGCTCTTTGCAAAATCTGCCGTAGTTGCATAATTAGGATTGCATAACTTTTAAACTACAAAAGCCTCACTTTCCAGAAAATTCAGCGATATATTCCCTCTAAGATGAAAGTGCTACGCAAAGGCCTGATGCTTGCCTAATATTTTCATTTGGCAACAGAATAATAATTACTTTGTACCTAAAAATGATGCAATGTTTACACAAATTTTGATTATTTTTTTTTCCTGGGAAAACTTGGGGAAAAGCTTTATGGTATCTTAGCAGGGACTTACCAGCACAAGTCTGTTCTCCCCAGCAGCTGCCCAAGGTTGCAGTTCTTGTGTGAAAACGAAAAGACATTTCAGACTTTGCATGTCATTTCAGTTAGGAAAATTGTTATATCTGACAACTTCAGCAGTTTGAACCCTCCAGTGACACCGTTCTTACCCTTCTTATTGTAGATGAAGTTTTATAAATCTAGGAATGACTACAAACCACGTCCACATGGGAATCTTGCTCTTTGCATATACTTTATCTTTCACAAGTGCTGCTAAATTCATGATTTAGTTAATCTGTCCTTTATAAGGTGTGAAATTTCCCTTTCTGATTAACATGTTTCTTTGGGTCGAATTGAGAAAAAATTCTTTAACCTCAGTAATTTTCACCAGTTTTTGCAAATGCAAAACTTCTATTGTAATCCCAATGGCATCACATAGCATCACTGGTTAGTGTCTGAGCCTTTGCTTTTCGCAGGTTTTTAGGTATTTAGCCTTTTGGGGCCTACATAATGCCTATTCATTTACATGATGATAGTTTGGGGCCAACAGCAGGGCCAAAGCTGCATTTCTTTTCTACGCTGCAGGCGTGAAAAAAAGAAGTAGTCCTACAAATAGTGATCAGAAACTATTTCACGCTCTTCCGATTTGGCACAGTATCCTGTGGCTCAGTAGAAAGTGAGAGAGAGTTGACTTTCTGCTGATGAAGAGAGCAGCCCAAGAATTAAGAGCCCATTTGTATCTCAGCTCTGCTTTGGATACTGCTGTACATTGTTAATGTGTATTTAGTAAATACTGTTTACTTGCTACTTAACTCATCCTTGAGAGAAACTCATTCTTGTGCAGGTTAGGACCAATGGGATTAGGCATCATATAAACCTAACTTCAGCCATTAAAAAAGTGTTTAAAGAGGACCTTAGTGGTGGGCATCTGTTTCTGACTGTTCTCTGCATGGGAGCTGCTCTCACTCTCATAAGTCACTGCGTACTATGATTCAAAAGAAAATGGGGGGGGAGGAACAACTGTGATATTTTTGTTGCCTTCTGAAATTTTAATAACATTGGAAGTGCTGTCTGTCAGATCTGTCGTTGCCCTGCCATCACGTTTTAAGGTCCATGTGGGAAAAGATTGGTATTTTACTCATCTGTTTTTGTTTTTTAACTTGTTCCCCAAGGAAATAAGTAACAGTGTGAGAAGATCAGCAGTTTATATAATTCTCTTGTTTAGTTTCATATCTGAATAATCCCAATCCTTTGCTTTTGTATAGAGATAGATTCAGGGTGTCCACGTCAGAAGATGGTCAGCCAGAACAGGTAGATTTTGTATTATCTGACACACTTAAGCACCTCTGACAGACTCTTATGTGCACAGCAAGGTTAGGCAACCAGAAACAAAATATTTACCTGATCCGTTAAAAGCAGTGGGATCAGAGAGATCAATTAGCTGCTAATTAACTGACAAGATTGTTTGTCCTGTCGGCTGTTTTGCCATCTCTTTGATAGCAGGTTTTTGTTCAATTCAAGGAGAAGAACTGTGATTTGTTTGCAAACTTTTACGTAGAAAGGAAGTGTTTAAGATGAATTTGGCTCCTGTGTAGCTTTTTAGCTCTTTTTTTTTTTTTTTTTTTTTTTTTTATAGTCATCCTGTGGAAATAAGTCTGTGTTCAGTTGGACTTCGGCAACGTGAAAGCTTTTTTTATACATTTTTTCCATCCGGTAGTAATGTGTACATTGTGTATGATGCTGAAACAGGAAATAGTGATGTACTTTAAGTGAGCAATCCTTGTCATTATAGTGAAAAGGTCAGTGTTAAAGCATTTCTGCTGTAGGCTGCTTCTATGGCTTCTTAAAATACACTCAACTTGAATTTAAGTTTTTTGGGGGGTGCTATTTTTCTATAGACAGTGGCAATTTAAAATTATATTTGAGATACTTAACATAGCAAAAACTGAGTGTTTTGCTGCAGCTGTGCTCTAAGCATTTGTGATGCAAGCCAGCATCTCTTGAAGAAATTTGCCCATGTTTTCTTACTACCATGTAATTGAACATTTATTGCAATACATGTTACGAATTTCTCTGTAGATATCTTAGAGGTGTTGGATTAGTTTATTTTCACCTTGTAACAAATAACCTCGGATATTTAGTATGTAGGATGTAAGAGCCTAAACCTAAGTGATGTCTGATTCTGTTTGTTTTTATGAGGAATAAATCCGGGATTATGTCCTTGGATTTACAACTCATTGCTTCAGATTCATACCAGGATAATGTAGAGCAGAATTTGGCTCTTACTTTTACTTGCTGTTGGAATAACTTGTCTCCTTTTAATCACTCTGAGTCAAACCTCGTATCTGTTCAAAGCTCCTTGAAGTCAAATGAGAGACTCTTGTTTCATACCTGATTTTTCTGTAAGGTCACCGCAGAAGAAATAGAGTGTGCCTGACCTCTGATTCGGTCAGATCACATTCAGAGGAGGGAAGGAGAGTCTTGTTCTTCTTCACAGCATGTACCCATTGACATTTATATGAAATGTCTGAGACGGGTATAAGTTCCTACAGTTAAGGTTAACGGGTGTTAGAGTACAACAGATTTGTTTATTTATTTGTTTTCTTAGTTGGCTTCAGCGTGCTTTTAAGCAGACAGGTTCCAGTTATTTTCTTGAACATACTCAGATAATGGTCTCAAATAATAGTTTGAATTATCTGAATTAACAAGATTAAGGTGAGTTTGGTAAAGCCTGAAAATGAATGAAATAATCAATACTACTACAATTAACTAAAATGTGCTGTTTTATGCCATCTCTTAATGGCTGAGATTCTAGAATAGTTCTCAAAATATGAGCCAGGTGTAGCGCAAGCACTGAAATAATAATCACACAAATCAGGATGCCAGGTTTTATACCACTTCTAGTTTTACGTGCGCAGATCCTGCCCCTTGAAACCAGCAACTACCAGGGACATAAACGTGAGTTCATAGAAACCTGAAAGTAAAAGCCTGAAGTTGGTGTTTGGTCACAGCGAGCTTGCAGTCTACCCTTGATGCGTCTGTAACTGGATCCTCTCAGTCAGTCCCCTCAGTTCCTGGCTTCTTGGGGAATCCATGTCGGCACAAGTATTTACCCAACATAGCAATGGAGAACAGATTCTGCCCTGTAGCTTCTCCTCAAGTAAGCTTACTACGGTTTGTTTGATCATTTAATAGTAAATTCACAGTGTGTTATGTATACTTGCTAAGCCATATTTGTTTTTGTATTTGCTAGTACTTTTAAATGACATTTTAAAAAACACAGTGTAATGATTAGTTCAGCTGCCCAAATATAAAAAACATGTGTGTTATTCTAAATGTTCCAGGGTATTTTCAAAACTGTGATTCTCTGGCTGGTTTTGGAGAATGGCAATACGTTCAATAAAGCACTGAAATCCAGAGGCCAGGCAGAACATCTGGGGTGGAATTAAATGAACAAGTTAGAGTAGTGTCTTCAAATGTGAAGAGATAACAACAGCAATTACAATACAGACAGTGGTAGATTAAAATAAATACACCTAACCTGTTTTAAAAGGGCTGCATTCTTGGAATTGCATGTGTAAAAGGATGTCTTACAACTCCTGCCAAACTGTAGCAAAAGCACAGGCATCCTTGCATTCCCCAGTAATTCAAGACTTTGCCAAGCGCCAGTGGTTGACATAGGAATTTACAGTCATTCCTAGAGGTGTTCAAATAGACAGGTAGAAGGCCAGCTACAAACCCACAGTCAGATGGGACCCTGTTGTGGTTTAACCCCAGCCAGCAACAAAGCACCACCCAGCCGCTCGCTCACTCCCCCCCGGTGGGATGGGGGAGAGAATTGGTAGAGTAAAAGTGAGAAAACTTGTGGGTTGAGATAAAGACAGTTTAATAGGTAAAGCAAAAGCCGCGCACGCAAGCAAAGCAAAACAAGGGATTCGTTCACTATTTCCCATCGGCAGGCAGGTGTTCAGCCATCTCCAGGAAAGCAGGGCTCCATCACGCGTAACGGTTACTTGGGAAGACGAAGACCATCACTCCGAATGTCCCCCCTTCCTTCTTCTTCCCCCAGCTTTATATGCTGAGCATGACGTCATATGGTGTGGAATATCCCTTAGGTCAGTTGGGGTCAGCTGTCCCTGCTGTGCCCCCTCCCAACTCCTTGTGCACCCCCAGCCTGCTCGCTGGTGGGGTGGGGTGAGAAGCAGAAAAGGCCTTGACTCTGTGTAAGCACTGCTCAGCAGTAGCGAAAACATCCCTGTGTTATCAACACTGTTTTCAGCACAAATCCAAAACATAGCCTCATACTAGCTACTATGAAGAAAATTAACTCTACCCCAGCCAAAACCAGCATAACTGGTCCCTCACCAGGGACTGTTGGAAATGCGAAGAGAATCTCTCTGGTCAAGAACGGGAAGCCTTTTTACAAGACTGGGAAATTTAAGAAGTGTTTCTTCTTCCTTATCTTTTTAGTAAGTACAGTTCAGAGACCGCCAGTGTGGTGTCAAGTAATATAAAAAAGCTTGCAGTTGGTCATCTTTTTTTTTCATTTGTGTAAAATGCCAAAACTATATACCCCAAGGACTGCATTCCTTTTGTTATGTTGCTACATAACATCCTCAGCCCATGAATGAACATATAACCCTGCAAAGAAGGATGAACAAATGCTTATCGATCTTCATGCCAGTTAAATCCTTCAGTTCAGAGACGCACACTGAGTGCTGGTTGAGAGCTCTTCTTCAGAGTTAGCCCACCTATGACTTTGCCTAGGTAGAAGAAGTTGTAAATCCATGTTTTATTAGGGTTCCCAGTCTTTTTTTTTCACTGGGATGTCAACACCAAACAGCTCTTTGGGGAATATCATTAGCAGGGCAGAGGGAAACATGGGGTAGGACAGCAAGCCAAAGATGTGCTGTCTTTCTTGCCGAAAGGCCAAGGCAATTTTCTTCTGAGTTGCAGGTGGGGAAGAGCTCAGAGGTGGCCTCTCTTTCTTGTAAGGCTGCTTGGCCGCTGGGCTTATCCCAGACATAAACTAGACTTGCCTAATAAGGGTCTTGGCAGAGGTCTGTGCATGAGTGTAAGGACTTCGTAGGAGCCATTGCAGCTTGTCTGTGCTAATGCTTGCCCTATAGAATATGAATTCTTCAGGGGCCAGTTACTGTGGTTTTAGGCCGGTTTTGTGCTGGCAGAGCTGGACAGAAAAGATTTAAAACAGGGTTGAATCTGACCCTTAGTCCTTACGCTAGAGTCAATATTTATTCTGTATGGTGCACTCAGGATTTAGCCTGGAAGACATAAGCTTCCAATTTGTTCACTTGCAAGAGCCGTAATATGAGCTACAAATTGAGAAGTAGTAAAAGTTGTATTTTGCCAAATTTTATTTTAAAGCTGTTGAGTGTAACTGTTTTAATGGTCTGAAAAAAAAGAGAAAAAAAAAAGAAAGGAAGGAATAATCTTGGAGCTCTGCAGTCAACCAGATATGCATCCCCTGCATGCCGCTCACAAAGGCACCTTAGGAAAAGGAGCGACAGGATAATGCTCCTTTCTAGCAAGTTTTGAAAGTCTTGATTTAGTAGGTGCACCTGACATAAATACAGCTCCTGGTTTCCCAGTAATCTTTTCATGTTTAAAGTTTTCACAGAAGTAAAATGTCCCGGTTTGAAACGGGCAGATAGTGCAGTTAGTGTGGCTGGGGGAGCTGGCTCCCGGGCTGCATTCCTACCGGGAAACCTGGCTTGGCCCCCGGCCAGGCAGGACTTAGCAGCTCCTGTCAAACGATGTGCTCAGTGCAACTCCCATACGGCTTCTGATCCGTGTAGGTGGGCTCCGCTTCGTCACTCCAGCGGAGCTGAACCGTGCCAAAGGTATTAAAGAAAACGTGCATTTTTATCATCCTTAGTTCCTTAGTTTGAAATATGTAGTACTTGAAATATAGGGAGTTTCTATCTATTCAATAGTATATGTTTGATGAAGAGCAATATTGAAAAATATATTTACAGGGTTTTCTAAAGGAGGAACATTAATCAGTTGAAAAATGGAAGTCTGTTGTCAGCTTAAGCTAGGCTGTGGATGCAGGCAGATGAGATAGAAGCTGGACTGGAAAAAACAGACAGAATGTAAACTAGCTTTGCAGTGTCTTGCATTTCTCCAGTTAGGCCAGTCTCCCATTAGGGAGAAGGGGAAAAAAAAAAAAAAAAAAAAGAAAGCGAAAGAAATAATATTAAAGCCATCTTTGACACAGGTTGGATGGCAGCTCAAACTAAACCAGAAATGATTATGTTGGTTCTGGAAAGGGATTCATTTTCCCCAGGAGAGTGACTCTGACCAAACTTAAGCCATCAATAATCCCTGTAATTAGTCTATACCTGTTTCATAGCGTAGGTTGAAAAATTATATAGAACATTCTGAAAATAGCAGGACCGCAGAGTGGCTTGAACTCTGTAATGGAAGCCTCAGTCCAGAATAGAAAATTGTTGGAAGTATATTAGCATCATCTTTTGCTCAGATAAAACCATTGCTGTCACATTTCCGTGACTGGCAGATTTCTTCTCTAAAGGTGCTCTCAGTAGAGGGAGTATGGAACAGAAAGGATACTCCCATCTTCTAGAAATTTCTTCTTCACCGTTGGCAAAATTGCCTAATAAGGAGAAAAGTATTTTTCTTTAAGATAGCTAATAACTTTATGCTCTCTCAGTGAGGAACATTCCCTCACATCCCTGTTTCTGCTTCTCAAGCCACACATTTTCCTTTACATCCGTGCTCATATATTGGCATCATTACTGACCTGAAATTCAGTTTAGCTCAGCTGCCAAAAATGGTTTGCCACTTACTTGCCATTTCCTCATAAGGCACTGCAGAGCTGCTCCGTAGTAACCACTTCTGATATATTGTAAATCGCGCACGAGGATTTCTTTTTGTAGCGGCACTTTTTCTTTGAGGAAGCGGATTAGGAAAATTTAAAAAAGTTTTACTTGGATCGCTTTTTTTCTTTTTTTCATTTAGAGAATGAGACAAGACAGTTATTTAAAAAGCCATTAGCACATCAAAGCTGAATGACATTATGACCTAAAATATTCTGATTTGTATTTGATAGCTGGCTATTATATTGTACTATAGTTACTGTTATTGTACTGTAGTTACGATTTAAAAATATGTTATCCATATTTGACTAAACCAACAGTTCATTAGCTATTGCTGTCCTAACTACTGATAAATAATTGATAACGGGTGGCACAGCAGTGATTCTACTTCTGTCAAGTCATGGGGCTTTACTAACATCCATTTGTTCTTTGAAAGTGTTATTAATTACAAAGAATTAAAAAATATTTTTCAGTTTTTGATGATTTTTTTCTTTTATAGACCACTATTTTATCATCTGTTGGTTTTATTCAATGGAGAAAGCAAGAGTGCTCTAGCTTTTTCTGACAGTTTCTAATTAAGGATCATTATAGTAGCCTATATCCCATACTCTGAAGCTAATACTCCATCTATTTCTAAAGATCTGTTCTTTAGAGATGCTCTGAATTTTGTCCTAAATAAAAAACATTAAGAAAAACTCTAAGTGTTGCTTTTGTTATCACAATTGAACAAACATCCTTTTTAATGAAACAAAAGCCAAAAATCTGTTTTCAAGATAAAATTTGTTGAAAACAAGGGAGGGTCCTCCTTTGATGGGAGAAACACTCTTTAGGGCAGGGAGATGATGTTCAGGCTCCCTTTTTTAGAGGTGTTCTCTTGTGCCAGTCTTTTCTGCAATACAAAGAGTAGCCTGCAGTCTGGCGATTGTCAGAGAGGTGGCAAATCATGGCAGTCACAGGAGTCTTTTAACTATGTATTTGGTGTGCAGGTTTCTTCTTTGAGAAGGCAGCCATATATTCTTGACCAGTATCCCACTGGTCTTAACTGATTTGGAAACCTGCTTGTGTTTCACTACATTTTCTTGTACTTGAGTGGTGACACCCTGGCCAGGATTTCGTCCCGGTCCCTGAAACATTTAATGAGAGGTCTGGGGCATAAAAGTATTAGCTGGAGAGAGGCATTGAAATGGGATTTGCCAATGGGATTCAGGGATAATCCAGGCTTAGCAAAGGCGTAGGAATGAAGAGGGACATTGGCAGCTCTCTTTTGACCAATTCAGGAAGGTGAGACTGCATCAGTTCAGACTTGCAGTTATTCATCTACACACTAGAAACCTAAATACTTTAAAAAGACCCACACTCATTGTTCTTCAAAATGTGGTTGCTCAGACCTCTAAGACACAGCGTGAATTTTTTTCCTTGGATAGATAAATGAAATTTTCAGGCCTCTGCTGTAAAGAATAGAAAAGTTTCTTCAGCATTATGCTTAATATCAAGAATTTCTTATGACTGTGTTTTTTTTACTACAGGAAATTTGAAGATAGTCATGCCTATTAGATTCCTAGAAGATGCAGGTAATTGTTTTATACTGAAAAAAAAAATCATATATTCCCATTCCCTATGTGTTTTTCTGCACTTTGCTAATGCTTCTTCAAGCCCAACTCAGTTTTTCCACTGTAGGAGTGAAAAATATTTCAGTATCTCTAATACTGCTTTTTTTACCCTTTTCCTCACTATTGTAAAATCATGACTGTCTTTATAATTCTCACTGTCGCGTCCAGAAAATATCCTGTGTTTGGATAATATGGAAGCAGGAAACCTACATTGTTCTTCAAATTTAACTGCTGTACTTTTCTATGAAAATCATACCTCTGAGCATTTCTTCTTTATAGTAGAACTGTGGAAACCTAGTGCATTTAAGCGTAAACAGCACATGTATAGCTGGATGGAAATTTCGACATTGAAATCTAAAATGCTGAAGGCACATAAACACAGTCATAGCTCATTGCTTTAACACATGTTTTACCTCTGGTAAGACATTCTCACTAAAATTTAATATAGTGATTGGAAGATGGAGATGTGGAAAGGTACCAGTAGTGTTGCATTCAGAATGCTTATTTGATGTCTCTTTTTTTGACTGTTTAAAAGTAGTTTAAAAGGATGATCAACATCTTCTTGTAAAACCAGTTAGATGGTCTAAGGTAAGACCTCACTTTAGCCATCTTAAAATTTGGTATATACTCCAAGGTGGTCATCTAGGATTTCTGCCTAGCTGACAGTGAGAAACAGACATCTCCAGAGTGGAGGGACATGTGCATAGACATCCCCTATGTCTGAAGTACCCATCACAATATGGAAAGATTTCTCCTCTGGAAGTACTGATTACCCTCCTCTGACTTTAGAGGAAGGCCAGGTGACTAAAGTGCATGTCTGAACTGTAGGTGAGTAGTCCTGGATAAGGTAATTCCCACCCACGGTGTTAGGACTCCATTTTCAGCAGCGATTTGCTGAAAGGGCTTTGAAAGTAGGTGGCAGGCTTTCTGAGAATCGTGCCTTTAAACTGTCCCCAGAAAGCCTTCCAAAGCTTCTATTCAATTTGGAAAGTCTAGATCTCTGTTTTCTGTTCCTAAGGCTTTTATTGAGTAGTGATTACGCTTGTGTGCAATCTCTGGAGCCACTCTTTACTGTGTCTCCTGACAAAAGGGGGTTTTGTGAAATGTAGTTACCTTTACGTAAGTCCCTCAATATTTTTCATGAAAGGCTCAATGAAAGTGCAACTGACTGCATTGATGTTATTTCGCATGGCTGTATTAATTGGTGTGTGTGGTTTCTTTGTTTTTGCTTTTTCCTTACAGATAGCTGTGTCACCATGGAAGAGATGAAGAGAACTTTGCTCTAGTAGATCACAAATATCTCTGGGTCATTCTGCATCTCAGTATTTAATAACAATGGAATATGTCCAAATGCTATAACAAGCCTTTGCAAATGTATAATAAACTGTTTAGGAAAGTTCCTGCCATGAACAGAACTGTATAATACTCACATTAGTGTACAGACACAAATCTAATGCCTATAGACTACTGCGTGGAAAGTTCCAAAGAGAAAGAAAAGTCTGTGAACTTGCAACAGTCCTGGAAAAATGGGAGCAACAAAACTTTAAAAAGCACAGCTTTGGACACACTCCATGTGTCTGCCCAGCTTTCAAGTGAAGTAGCACTTAAGACCTTGTGTAACAAAATGGACTCTGGGGACATAGCTATAGGGCAAAAAGCTACCTCAAGGTCTGGAGAAACTGCTAAAGTACCAAGTAGATGGAGGCAAGAACATTCAGCTGTTATTAAGATGAGCACTTTTGGCAATCAAGAAGTACAGAGGCAACCACAAATAGATGACGAGCAAATTGGAAACACAGCATCAGCACAACTTTTTAGTTCTGGGAAACTGGTATCATCGAATGAAGCTGCACAGCAAGTCACGGAGAAGCAATATCCACAGCATCGTCCAAGTCCTTACTCATGTCAACATTCACTTTCTTTCCCACAGCATTCATTGCCACAAGGCTTCTTGCATAACATAAAGCCACATCAGAGCTTGGAAGGCCCTCCATGGCAGTTTCCTAGCCACTTGCAATCAGTTGCCTCAGAGGACTTGTTTCCTTTTCATATGCATAGCCATAGCGGAGGTTTCTCCAGGAAGAAGATTTCAAGTTTGAACCCTGCCTACAGCCAATATTCACAGAAATCTTTAGAACAATCAGATGATGCTCACAAAAAGGAGCACAAACCCAAAAAGCCTGGCAAGTACATTTGTCCTTACTGTAATCGGGCTTGTGCCAAACCTAGTGTACTTAAAAAGCATATTAGGTCTCATACTGGGGAGCGACCGTACCCTTGTGTTCCTTGTGGTTTCTCCTTCAAGACGAAGAGCAACCTTTACAAGCACAGGAAGTCACATGCCCATGCAATTAAAGCAGGATTGGTACCTTTCACAGAGTCAGCAGTCTCAAAATTGGACCTAGATGCCAGTTACATCGATGTGGAAGCTGAAATACATTCAGATGGCGAGCAGAGCACGGACACTGATGAGGAGACCCCACTCCTAGTGGAAGGGTCTGACAAACTGAGCCCCGTCCCACAGCTCCCCCTGGACATTGCTAGCAGGAGCAGTTTTCACTCCTCCATGGAAGAGTCCTTGGTGGGGCCAATGAAAGTCCCCATTTTGATTATCCCTAAAAGTGGAATTCAGTTACCCAGTGAGAGTTCACCATACATTGGCTCTGATATATTGCAAAACCCATCCTTAAGTACTAAGTCTGATGACTCTCATACAGTTAAACAGCGACTTGCACTAAGACTGTCAGAGAAAAAAGGGCAAGATTCTGAGCAGTCGTTAAACCTTCTGAGCCCACACAGTAAAGGAAGCACTGACTCTGGTTATTTTTCCCGCTCAGAAAGTGCTGAGCAGCAAATTAGCCCACCAAATACTAATGCAAAGTCTTACGAAGAGATCATCTTTGGGAAGTTCTACAGGATTAATCAAAGGACAGCACTAACAGTAGCCACCACAAATCAGGAACACAGTTTAATGGGTAGAAAGGGCAAAGCAGAGCCATTACCTCTTTTAAATAACAGATTAGATATCAAGATGCTTGAGGAACATATTTCTCAGCTGACTCCAAATAAAGAAGAACTCATTGATTCCAGTAATTTGAGCACTATTAAATCTACACAAGTTTATGCAGGCAGCAATACAGAATCTAGACAATCCCAGACCACCACATCATCCATCAAAAGTGAATCCAACCTGTACCAAGTCAGTCAGCAGGGTGATGTGCCCATCCTTCTAGAGCCCCCAGCAGATTCCTCTCCTCTCATTAGAAGTAACTCTATGCCAACCTCTACTGCAAACAACCTAAGTATTCCCCCATCTCTGAGAGGAAGCCATTCATTTGATGAGAAGATGACTGGCTCAGATGATGTATTTTACCCCGGGACAGTGGGAATATCCCACCAAAGGATGTTGAGAAGACAGGCTGCCTTTGAACTGCCCTCTGTGCAGGAGGGCCACTCAGATTCAGACTATCATGGAAGACCAGGGAAAAATATCATTATTGCTTCCAGCAGACAGGCAGCAGGTGACAAAGGACCATCCTTAAAAGAGAAGAAAGGAGACAAGACCTTTTATGACTATGATGCCAGTGGAAAGCACTACAGAAAGTGGGAAGAATTTGAAGCTCAGAAGCAGAACTACAGGGACTCGCCATCCTTAGGTGGGATGAACAAGGGGGGAGAGTACTTTTTTGATCCACTCGGACAATCTCAGGCAGTGCCATCCATGCTTGGAACAACTTTTGAAAACAGAAAGCGCAGGAAAGAGGAGAGTGTTGGAGATGAGGAGGACAGTCCCATGCTTTGCAGCAGTACAATTGGCACCACTGGGGGAATTCAGCCTTTGGACTTTGATCCCAAATCCCAAATTCAGGAAGTGCCAAGGAGCGGATTTGCCCTTCAAGGCCTGGACAATGCTGCCCATTGCCATGCAGAGCGTTTTGAAATCTGCAGGCCTTACTTGCAGTCTGGAAGCCCGGCAGCTTCTCTGGAAGACTCATCCTTAACTACAGAGCAAGAAAAGACTGCAGAATCACTGGCTAGAAAGCCCCCTGGAAATGTCATCTCTGTCATTCAGCACACAAATTCGTTGAGCAGGCCAAACTCATTTGAAAGGTCTGAGTCTACAGAACATATTGCATGCCAGCAGGAAAAGATCTGTTCACCATCTGAAACATGTGAGAGTGAGATTTGTGAGTCCCCAATGAGCCCAGACCGAGCTCCACAAACAGAAAATGCTGACACCAGTAAGCCATCTCCATCCCAGCAGCCTCAGCCGTATCATATGCAGCCCAGGTTGGTTCGCCAGCACAACATACAGGTACCTGAAATTCGTGTCACAGAGGAGCCAGATAAGCCTGAGAAAGATAAAGAAGTGCAGAGTAAAGAGCAGGAGAGACCCACCGAAGAATTCCAGTGGCCCCAGAGAAGTGAAACCCTTTCTCAACTTCCAGCCGAAAAGCTACCACCCAAAAAGAAGCGTTTACGACTGGCTGACATGGAGCACTCCTCTGGAGAATCCAGCTTTGAGTCCACAGGTACAAGCCTCTCTCGCAGCCCTAGCCAAGAAAGTAATTTGTCCCACAGTTCGAGTTTTTCAATGTCCTTTGAAAGAGAAGAGAATATGAAGTTCATCACGCCTCCCAAACAAGATGAGTTTGGAAAACAGTCTGAGTTTTTAACAGTTCCGGCTGGTGCTTACTCACTTTCCGTCCCTGGGCATCACCATCAGAGGGAAATGAGACGCTGCTCATCTGAACAGATGCCCTGTCCTCATGCTGCTGAAATCCCAGAGATCCGAAGTAAATCCTTTGATTATGGGAACCTGTCTCATGCCTCTTCAGCTGGGACACCTACTACGGCACTGTCTCCATCCCGAGAAAGGAAGAAATGCTTCTTGGTTCGCCAGGCTTCCTTCAGTGGTTTTCCAGAGATTTCCCAGACTGATCAGAGCACAGAACAAAGTATAAAGCAGGAGCAGATGGAACATGCACAGGCTGGTCTTCGCTCCTCCCAGCTTGCCTGGCATCACTCCCCTTCCTCTGTACTTCAGCCCATTCAGGTAGATGACTCTGGAAAACAGGCTATTGGCTCTTGTGCTCAGCTTAGTAATAGCTCATCCCACCTTGCCCAGCAACAGGCTTTTCTTGCAGACAGCCCGGAAATACTAAGGACTCCCTTGATCCAACAAGCACCTTATATTCCTAACAAACATCCATCAGAGCAGCAGCAGCTATTTGCACATCAGGAAAAAGTCCCATTTCCCCCTATTCATAGCACCTTGTTTCAGTTTCCATATCCAGCTGTCTGCATGGTTCACTTACCACCATCTCAGCAGCCTGTCTTGTGGCAGTCATGCACAGAACCTCTACACTTCCAGCATCATTTTGTACAACAGCTGCAGAAATCTTACGTCAAACAGCCTTTCCAAACAGATGTTCCTCCAAGTTATCACCTGGAACATGCGCCAGAGCTTATTGGAAAGAAACCAACTGATTATGTGCACGCTAAAGAGCAAGCATACCAGCATTACTCAGGAACATCTGGGCAGTATTCAAAAAATACTCTTGCTAAGTACCAGTCAGACCATAGCATTAAACCAACAGATACCTCCTCTGAGCAGCATCTTCAGACAGATTTTGATGCCCCAAGTGATGGATCTGTACAGTCTTTGCCAGGAACAGTTGTTCCCGTCAGGATTCAAACCCATGTGCCATCTTACGGTAGTGTCATGTACACAAGCATTTCCCAGATCCTTGGCCAGAGCAACAGTCCTGCGATTGTAATTTGTAAAGTTGATGAGACTGTTTCTCAAAGAACATTGGCAACTAATGCAACCATGCAAGGAATTGGATTTAACATAGCTCAGATGTTGGGTCAGCATGGAGGGCTAGAAAAATATCCTTTGTGGAAAGTGCCACCGACACTACCACTCGGACTGGAGCCACCAATTCCCCTGTGTTTGCCTTCCAGTTCTGACATGGCTTCTACCTTGGGAGGAAGCAAACGCATGCTTTCACCTGCCAGCAGCTTGGAGCTTTTCATGGAGACCAAGCAGCAGAAACGAGTCAAAGAAGAAAAAATGTATGGGCAGATAGTTGAGGAGCTAAGTGCAGTTGAGTTAACTAACTCAGATATAAAGAAAGATTTTCCAAGAATGCAGAAGCCTCAACTAGTAAGGCAGAGCTGTGCTACCGAGCCAAAAGAAAGTCTGCCATCCATGTCATCCTCTTCACCGCTGTCGTCCTCATCATCTCAAGATTTCCCACCTGTCAGCATGCCAACAGCTGATGCTTTCCCACTGAGCAGGGAGAAACTTTCCAGTTTTGATTCCACGTCACCAGGGCAGAAGTCCAGTGGCCCTTCTGAAGGAAGAGACTCTCCAGAAGAACTGGATGTAGATGAAACAGCCTCAGATATGAGCATGAGTCCACAGAGGTCTTCATTGCCACCAGGAGAAATTCAGCCAGAAGACCAACTGAAACATCAAAAATTGCCTCTTGGGATGTTAGTCCAGATGTCATCCAATACCAGTGGGAAAGTCACAGGCCCAACCATTCTCCTGACAGACGTAGCAGATTTTCAGCAGATCCTTCAGTTCCCAAGTCTGCGCACTACTACTACTGTGAGCTGGTGTTACTTAAACTATACGAAACCCAATTACATTCAGCAACCAACCCTCAAATCTTCTGTTTATGCTTCATGGTGTATAAGTTCATGTAACCCAAACCCATCTGGGCTAAGTACAAAGACCACTTTAGCACTTTTAAGGTCCAAGCAAAAAAACACCACAGAAATCTACACACTGGCTGCTATGCATAGACCTGGAGCTGGTAAACTGACATCATCAAGTGCATGGAAGCAGTTTGCTCAGGTAAATAAGAGGTTTTAATAAAATTAAATTAGTATATCTTTATTTGAGAAAATACTAGCAAACTATGAAATATAAGTTAGTGATTTAAAAAAAAAAAAAATTCCCCATTGGGAAATCAGACATTGACATCTTTCCGTGACAACTTTTGAGCGTCAATTTACCCTTCTGCAAGCTCTGCTACTTCTGCTGTCTCTGTCTCCATTTTCAAAATCAGATGTAAAAAGTGAGACTTTTAAAGCCCTCCCTTCATGTATGCCAGAGCCTGATACATTATCTCCTTTTATTTTGTCCTTTGTTTTTGCCGTGTCCTGATTCAGACAGTATCAGGCACAAACATCCATGCGCGTTGGTAAGTAAAGATTAGGTTAAAGTTGAGTAAGGATCTCCAGATCCATTTAAAGTCTTTTACATACTGACTCTTCCTCATGGGCTAAGCATTAGATAATGGTGCCAGGGAAAATTCCGTAATGGCAATAAAATACCTTCTAAGGCTTTTCCATCTCTATTTTCCATGATTTTTTTCTGAGGAAAGATATGGTGGTGTCTTTTCTGTCAAGACTCTTGTAAAAATTTGTCCCTGCTGCCCCCTCTCTTGTTCTCCATCAAGTTAAATGGGACAAATTAATTCATCTTACAGAGCTGCACCAGAATGAGAGTTTGGCTTTGACCTGGAATGTTAAAAGTACTTGATATGAAGTGTGCGTTTATTGTGTGCTCCAGCAGTAACACCCTTCCTTGACTTTGTTCTACAGATGAAACACGAGCCATTCTTCTTGTTTGGCAGCAAGCTTGAAAAGAAAGTAGTGGGGAATATTATAAAAGAAAGAGTAAAAGGAGACATTCATGGAGATAAAGACATTACATCCAAACAAACTGAGCCGATACGAATTAAAATCTTTGAAGGAGGGTAAGAAAATGCAACTGGAAATTTCAAGCTCAGCCTGTCATTTTAAAGAGATTTGAAAATGAATATGAATGAATTAGGATGTGAACAGTCTCCTGTATTCCTGCCATGTCTTGTAGCTCCCAAGCCGCTTCTTTTTTGTGTATATGTCAGTCTCAAAACAAACTACAGGGTACCTGTATACTTGCTCTTGGCTCTACTTTGCTGTTGGGACAATTATATTTTCTACCTGTGTGAGAGCACTCACTTGAAATTGTTACTTTCATTCCTTAGGTCACAAAGAAATGGATAAACGGTTAACATTTTGATATTTTCTATACCATTTCTTTGTATTTAATGGCTTCCATGTGGATATCTTTCCATTTTTAGACTCTGTGTACCTCCACTCACTTGAGTGGGTTAGCTAGGCATGCTTACTCTTATTCTTGTAATTTTTTATTATTTACTGAAGTTGGATTTTGGAGATAAAACGTAAGATGACAATGAAATCTATGGTATCTAAGCCTAATCCATAGATCTGTCATGTATGGTTGATAAAATAATGTTTAATTTTACCGTGGGCATCTATCACTCAAGTGATAACAGAAACAAATAACAAAGAGAAGGAAAAAGGAGACCTGAAAGCCCATTAGCATTGTTTTGAGGCTTATGAAGCTTGTTATAACAAGCAAATGAAACGGACACTTGTTTGCCTCTGCAGTACACTCTAAAATGGAAGATATTGTTTTATTTCTTTCACAGAATTCCGACACGATGCAATTAATTTGCCAGTTGTTAGTAGTGAATAGTCAGGTGGCTGAACAAGATGTGGTTTTCAGTCTTACCAAACTCAAATGGTCTCACAGCACTGTTTTATTGGCGTAACTAAATAGGTCAGGATGGAGATGTGAGAAATTCGTACATCCATTTCCTTCTCCTGTCAGTTTGTACCCTTTAAAATCTCAGTTGTCCTTCACTAACATTATGTGGTTTTGGCTCTGCTTGGATAGTCTCCATGCAATGAACGTTGGCATTTCTTTGTAGTCTGCAACACTGAAGGAGTATAGCCTACATCTTGCCTGAAAGATTGAAAATGTTATTTTGGAGATTGTGACAGATATGCTGGCCCAGACACCCTGATCCTGGCTGTTCTCTGTAGTTGTATGTTGTCCTAGTACCCAAGCCAGTAGGCTGGCTGCACAAGAGTGACCCAAATTCAGGGGTGAGCCTAAGTTTACAAGAAATTTAAAGAGCTGTTGCTTCAACTCACACCCACTTTGAAGTACAAAATTTGCCTGCTTCCCGCTATGCATCGTTTCTGAATTTGGATCACCCAGCTGAAGATAGCCTGCACTGATGTAAGCTGCATGATGAGAGGTCAGGAGAGTAAAAGTGTGTTAAGAAAAGCAACTTAAAGGAGGAGTCAGATCAGTGTGAGCTGTAACAGGTCGCTCTATAAAACGCCTCTGCCATCTAACACCTTCTTTAAGAAACTTTGTATGTTACTTACACCATCTTAAGTTTCCCTGTGCACCAATAAGGTCTATGAAACTATTTGTATAAAGACATATAACTCACATGTCACCTAGAAATGTCTCCTAGTAATACTGGCTATATTTAGATATCCTTTGAGTAGAACAAAACGTAAGAAACCTTGATGTGCACATTAATTTCTGGAGTGAGGGGGACAAATAATCTATGCAATAGACTGGGTCTTCCCCAATAGAAGCCTGTAACCTGGAAAGCTACAGTCAGTGAGATGATGTAGTGTTAATGGGTCCACTCTTTTCTTATACATCATAATTTTATCATACATTTTATAGGAATTATTTGTGGAAGGGTAGATTCATTCTTTAATTAGTTTGGCTATTTTTTAATGGGTCTAATATTCTTTCATATTATCATCATGTCTTTCATTGTTTTCTGTCCTAACTATTGAATTTGTCCTCCTCTTCAGGTTTTTGTTTATGATCTCTGGAAGCTAGTTTTTAACATGACCGGGTTTCTGTGCTTGCTTGCTCTTTGTAGAGCTGTTCCGTTGTACTCTGTTCTGCTCTACTCTTGCCAATGTCATCTTCACATCATCTCAGCACATGCAAGTGGTGCACTGAACTATGCAGCAAATGTCTGTCGTTTTTGTTTCACTTTTTCTCCCCTGGACAGACAAGCGTGCATGGTGATATATTGTTTCAGTAGGGTTTTTTCATTTTGTTTTCCGTTTGTCTTGGGGAGTGGATTTGCTTAGGCTTCTTGATATTGCTTTTCTTTTGTAAGTGTGAAGAAGGCAATTTGGAATCCATAGCTGAGAAGGATCTGCAGTTGTCAGTTTTCAGTTTGTGGGAAAGCCTAGGCTAGGCTTTGTGCTCTGCTAGGCAGGGAAGTGCGGTTGTACAGCTGCCTTGTGCCAGGGGAGTAGAGTGCTCGTATGGCAGGTGGGCAAAAAGCAAATAGGCAGGGCTGGGGATGAGTGAGAAGCTGAACGAACAGAATGAACGGAGTTGAGCTGAAAAGTAGATGTCACAGCACATCACCACCTCGCTGCACCAAAGACCATCAAGAACAGTTTGTAAGCATTGCAGCAGAGGGGGTTTTGAAGGAAGAAGCTATCAACCATATTATTACCTCTGGCAGGTGGCTTGATTCGAATGAAATGATCTGAATCACAAAATCTGCTTTCCGTCATCTGTGACTGCAAAACCCTGATGGGATATGAAGCAGTTTTCCTCAAAGAAAAGCAGCAATTTGAAGTTCAGTACTTGCTGCAGTACGGTTAGTTAGTTACTAACAGCATGAAGTGAAAAGAAAGGAGGGACAGGGCAAACATGCCCGCTTACCTGACATCTGGCTTAATGACATTATCAGCTGACAGCAAGAGTTCACGGTTTGCTTATGTTTGCTCTTTTATATCTATTGGTAACAGACTCTAATTGAAAATCCCCAGTAAAATTAACATTTTGGATAGAAATTGCAGGACTCTGAAGCTTGTTAATGTTTTTTAGCTCTAGAGTCCCATTCAAATCAAGCTCAGAGCAGCAGTGACCATAGTCCTTATATGAAAGTTGTGTAGTGGGAAGGGGGAATTACTGAAAGCTTTGAGAGATGCACAAATTAATAGTAAGACTTAATATTCCTGGGGGCTAGAAAGATAATCACCATAGACTCAGTGTTCTGCTGTTTCAGTTTTTGGACAGGCCTTCTTTAAATGTCAAATTTGTGTGTGCCATTTCTCTTACAGTTGTTGTTATGGTGAAGCATACTTAGAGAGTCAAGGTCAGTTATGGCCAAGAACCATCCACATGAATGATGAAGAGACAGATCTTGTCTAATTGTCTTTGTGCCCAATGGGATATGACAGGTGACAGAAGCTGGTGGAATGAGGTCAGGCAGAGGAACAGCAGAGATGAAGCAACAGAAAAGCACATGTTATAACACAGCATTTATCTTACCAGTATCAATCAGGGGTGATATGGTAGACTCCATCCCAGCAAAATCAGACTGTAAGGAGAGATGAAAAGAAGGTAAAATGGCAGTCTTTCAAACAACAATGGACATTTTTTCTGTCTGTGGGAGAAAGCCTGGAGGTAGCTGATGAAGCACTGGATAGAGAGATGACTAGGAGTCGTTGGCATGTGTGTATGAAGGAGAACCTGGGAAATGGGGCAGACAGAAAAGCAGAATACCGGAAGTGTTATACAAAAAACCTGCTAGAGATATGGCTAAATATTAAATGACATTAGACTATGCCAGTTTTGCCCATGGTGCCAGGGACAATGAAGGAAAAGGGAGAGGGCCAACTTTATTGGAAAGGACATGAAAAAAACTGAATTTGGGCATCCACATTTGAAAGAGGAGCTGATGTGTTTAATAGATAGCAAGATGGACAGGACAGTGTTTCATGTATTTCTAAGATATTAGCTTCAGTATTTATATTGCCAGTGATACAGCTGAACATATGGAAGAAGCGTTCATCTAAGAAAAGCACGCTTGAAAAATATTTCAACTCTGTAACCCCAAAATTGCCACTTGCTTCTTGTAGAATTATCATCACATTAACCGAATCTTTCACACAGTCCCTTATTTATTTAAAGCGCTGTCGGTACCAATGATATTTTGTGGGCTGCGCATCTGCAGGATGACTGAAAGTACTTTGCGCTGCTTAGGGAGAGGGCAGTGGAGGACAGAGGACAGAAAAAATATTACTTCTCAGTTCTCGCAATTTCTGGATTTTACTTCGGGTGAATGAGGATGAAATTCTCCCTCTAGGGAGTGCCCAGCACTCTTCAAACCTCAGAACAGCATGAGCAGATCCCCTGGGCCCTTTTAGATTTCAGTGTTAACAATTTATCATGATAGTAAAGGCAATGTGCAGCTTTACAGAGATTTGCATATCTTATTTATTGTCTAACTACACACTATGTAATCAGCAAAAATAACATTGAACGCTTATGCCTGTGCTAAGAAAAATTCCTTTAACAGCTTTCTGCTAAGTATGCAGGTTGGAAGTTTCCCATTTTATTTCTAAAGCAGCACGTACCTGAGTGAACTCAACTTGGTGTCCCTTAGGGAGGGATCCATCTTCGGGAACTTCAGGCATCTGTAGTGTAAATGCGTACATCCTTGCCAGTCATCTATCTGCATTTCCTTTATGCTTAATGGGGAGAAACAGGCATTTCCAGGATGTGATTTATCTGATCCCAAGGGATAAATACACTAAAACAGCTAAATGAACTGTGCCGCAAAGTAATGCTGTTTTCAGTAGTGGTAGACGCCTGTGTTGTACAAGACTACAGTTAGCTGAATCCAACCTGCAGACTCGTATTTGGAGTTGTGCTTTGTCTATAGCAATGGTAGCTAACCTGTTTCCTGACAAGCTGTTTACACTGTTTTCATACTGCAACCCTTTGGTCTCATATTGTTAAAACACATTGGGACCAGTGCATTCCCTGAAAGGCAAATACTTTGTGAGTTCCAGACTGAAAATTCAGTAGTTCCTGTGGAATTCTGTGGATTTGTTGTGATGAGATATATACAGGATCAGGATCAGATGCATAAAGTTGATGTTTATGCATGTATGTGACCTAGAGTCTGTATGATTTAAATGCTTGCTCTCTTCCAACAGGTATAAATCGAACGAGGATTACGTCTATGTCAGAGGTCGTGGCCGAGGGAAGTATATTTGTGAAGAATGTGGAATTCGCTGCAAAAAGCCAAGCATGCTCAAAAAACATATCCGCACTCATACTGATGTCCGGCCTTATGTATGCAAGTTGTGCAATTTTGCCTTCAAAACTAAAGGTACTTGACCCTTTTTGCTGAACTGTTGCAACTTCCCAAACAAATCTTGAGCTATTTTGCCATCTGGGATCCAAGCACCCTTTGCAATCAAGGAGAGAATTTTCTTCAAAATAAAGTTGTTGTGTTTATGTATACAGGACTTCACGAGAGAGGTTTTTCTCTTCTGTTTAATTGATCCAGGGATTTTCTGAGACTCCGAGACTCCTTGAATAGCTTCATTAAGAGCTATAGGCTCTTGGCTGGTCCATCTGTCTGCAGAGAAAGTGTAGTAGCATAAGAACCGCCCTTACAAATAATACTTTCTGCCAAAATTGTTACATGGTGCAAATTTTAATTGCAGCAACACTTAAATGCTACCAGGAGAGTACACTTGTTATGACATAATGTAGAAGCAGAGCATCAGCTGCTGAGGAAAACATGCCTTCACGGGCTTTACAGTGGGTCAGTTTCAAGTTTATAAATAATGTATGTCTCCCAGATGGGCCACTCCATCCGCTGTGGCATTAATTATGAATAGAGATCTGATAGCTTGTGTTCACATGTATTTATCAGCACAGAAAAAAGCTTCCATTTGTCACCCTGAGGCCACAGATAATGATATTCTTTGGAATTCAGATTTGCGTTGCAACTATCTCCCTAAAAGAAAAAAAAATCCTTTTCTTTGGTAGCATTTCTTTGTAGCACAGCCCAAATGAGCTTTACATTCTCAGTTTCTTAGCTTCCCTTTGGCAGACAAGGGAAATAGATTCTGGTCCCCGTGCAGGGAACTTACTTGAAGGGGGAGAGAGGAGGCTGAAGGAAATTTCTCCCAAGATCCCAGTGCAGCTTCATGGCTGTTTTGAGGATTGAGAATTGTAATAGTTTCCATTACTCCAGCACTTCTTCCTCTGCCAAAGATGGGAATAGCTGATGGATGGTAGTAGGCCCATCAACCTAATTTAAGACGAGAGCTTTCATGGGGGTGTAGAGACAAAGACAAGGAGCTGCTCATTCGTAGTCCCAATAGACCATCTGGTGAGCTGTTCTCGGATCGTTGTTTACATTTGACATTGCGGGAGGAATGGGTCTTGAGGAGGGACTTGAAGGAGGCTTGTGGTTTTGCATCTGTGTTCAG
The DNA here is from genome assembly GCA_013389945.1 of Fregata magnificens. Taxonomy (NCBI): domain Eukaryota; kingdom Metazoa; phylum Chordata; class Aves; order Suliformes; family Fregatidae; genus Fregata; species Fregata magnificens. The sequence goes on from WAAD01028264.1 coordinate 217,221, forward strand.
AGAGGACATTCCAGGCAGAAGAGATGGCATGGAAAGAAATGTGAAATTGCTTGCTGAGGCTGGCACTTCTGGCAGAGAAGAAGAAACAGGGAGGAGGTGGTATGCTATTGCACAAGAAGGGCATGAGTAGGAAGAGGCTAACTTAGCCTTCGAAGTACAAGAAGTGTTTAACTGGTGTATTACTGCTTACGAGGAGTTGTCAGCCTCATAACTATTGTTGTTATTTTGCTGAGAACAGTAGGGGACAGACCTTCAGAGGTACTTAGGTTTTCAGTGTACACCCTGAGCGTTTAGCCATCCAGAGGCATCAGTGGCCAAGTTAGACTTTTCATTCAGTGCACAGGCACAATAAGAAACTCTTACTGAGAAGGGAATTATTTGAACTAGCTGGGACTGAAAGTCAGAGGAGAGAAGCCTGGCTTGTGAGCTTCTAAGCACACCTCCGCTATCCAACAGAGTGGTGCAGTGTTCCTGCCCCCAGGTTGCATGTGCCACATACACCATCTGGAGACGCTGGTTGGGGTCCCAAAAGCAGTATAGGTACATTCACAGAGTCTTTTCCTTGAGCTAAGAAGCACTGTGTCTTGGTAGTGGGTTGGGTTTGCTTGTGCCATGCTTTCCCCATTGGGTGTTGCAGATGTGATGGAAGTGGCTAGTGGATTAGAGCGATATTCTTGTTTCTCCAGTTTGTGCTTTGTGCTCAAGATTCTTTGCCATGAAATGTCTCTTGGGGCCAGTCTCAACCCAGTTTTCTTATCTGTGAAAAAACAGACCAGGACAGGCATTCCAGAAAGTCAATAGTCTAGTGTTAGATTGCTCCCTCAGGGGAGTAGGAGATCTGATTTCAAATCCCTGCTGTGTCTGGTTCAGATCCATCCGTACTCCAAAGCAGGGAGCTGAACCTGGATTTCCCACATCCCAGGTGAATGCTGTAAGTACAGCTCCTCTCAGTTCAGAGATTACAGCTAGACAGTAAACTTGCATAGAGAAGTGTCCCATAAATGTCCTTTTTGTGGGGTACTTTTGCTTCAAAATGCTTCGAACATACTGAACATTTGGATCCTACATGTGAAGTAAATGGGAGAGCCCTTAGCTTGAAAGTACCACTTTCAAGGAGTGAAACTAAGAGTGTGAGCCCTGAACGGCTGGTGTGCATTGGACTTACTTCAATGTCTGGGCAGTCTGTACCTATCACGAACACTGAGCCCAGGGATAGATAACATCCGAAAGTGAGGTTTTTAGCTTGCTGGGGTGCCTAAACATCATGTGGAAAATTGGAGAGATGCCTATATACCTCTCAGGCCCTGAGTTTGGGTTTATTTGAATTTTTTTTTTTTTTTTTTTTAGATATTAAAACACACTCTCATTAAAACAGGCTCTGAGGGCAGTGGGCTGGATGAGTCAGCCCTGTCTGTTGTGGGGGTTTTTTAAACTAAAAACCCCCATCTGCAGGATAACGGACTTAAGATACACCAAAACCTGACTTGGGGAGTGATCTTTGCTGTTGTCCATTAATTAGATTATTCTCTGATCCATAGGAAATCTGACAAAACATATGAAGTCTAAAGCACACATGAAAAAATGCCTGGAGCTTGGAGTATCAATGACATCTGTAGATGATGCTGAAACTGAAGAAGCAGGTATGTCAGAATGATTTAATTTAGTTGGAATGGCCTCTGGAGTATGCAAATGACTCATTGCACTTTAGCACAGTGGCTGGCATGGGAAAATATATTAAGAGTATTTGGGGCATTTTTTAATTAAGAGGCATCTTTTTAATAAACAGGAAGTATAAAAAATAAATCTGATCCATTTGTCCGAGTTACATTTTTTATTAAGATACATGAGCAGAAGCTAGAAATAAAAGTATGACCTGTTGTCATCTGTCTTATACAAAGTTCCCAATCTTTTCAATTTAGATGGGAGAGATGGCAACATTTAGTGAAGTTGCAAGGTGGGTAGGCTGAATTTGCTTTTTATACTTCCTTTCAGGTAGAGAGTTTTAAAGTATTATTACGAAAAATTATGTTTTGAGACTATGCAGAATGGCTTTATGCAGCCATCCCAGGTGAAGAGCACCCAGCGATGGCAATGGGTGTGCTGGGCAGGGAATGAATGTGGCAGAAGGTGTAAGAGGTGGGGTGCGTGCTCACCATTTTGACTTGCCGTGGCTGTTTCAGAAAACATGGAGGACATGCAGCAGGAGGCAGAGAAGAGTAGCAACCTGGCAGGCCTTTCAGCAGAGCACCAGTTTTCTGACGCGGAGGAGTCAGATGGCGAGGATGGCGATGACAATGATGATGACGACGAAGATGAGGATGATTTTGATGATACTCAGGGAGATTCGACACCAAAAACCAGATCAAGAAGCACCAGCCCGCAGCCCCCTCGATTCTCCTCCCTGTCGGTGAACTCAGCTGGGGTGTCGCAGGGGGCTTCCCCCGAGGGCTCCCTTTCCGTGGGACACTCCTCCCTCATCAGTTACTTGGTCACCTTACCTAGCATTCAGGTTACTCAGCTTATAACACCAAGTGACTCCTGTGAAGACTCACAGATGACAGAATATCAAAGGTTTTTCCAGAGCAAGAGTACCGATTCAGAGCCCGATAAAGACAGGTTAGACATACCTAGCTGCATGGATGAGGATTACGTGCTTTCGTTAGACCCCAGTTCATCTCCGAGGGACCTCTCACCTTCCAGTCAACAGTCCTCACCCGGCTACGATTCTTCACCCTATAGAGATAACTCACCAAAGAGATATTTAATGCCAAAAGGGGATTTGTCACCCAGAAGGCATCTGTCACCCCGAAGAGATATTTCACCCATGAGGCACCTTTCCCCGCGGAAGGAGGCTGTGCTGAGGAGAGAGTTATCTCCAAGACGGGACGTGTCACCAAGACGTCACCTATCGCCAAGGAGACCAATGTCACCAGGAAAAGATGCATCTGTTCGAAGAGATTTGTCTCCTAGGCGAGAGAGGAGATATATGGCCTCTGTTAGAGCGGCATCTCCCCGGAGGGGCTTATACCATAATCCAGCGTTGTCCATGGGTCAATATTTACAGTCTGAATCTATTCCAGTGGGGCATTCAGTAAGTATGAAAGAGTATTTTCACTCCTGTTTTCAAAACCGTTGCTCTTACCTAATCTGTGCATAGTATTTTAAAAAACTGTGCAGCTTTGTTGAAGAAGAAGGCATAAGCTTTGAGCCTCGGCGGGAGGTCCTGGAACAAATGCAAGAAATAATTTGGAATAGACAGGGACCAAGTCGAGGTGTTGATTCAGTTAGACCCCGTAGAGTCAGCCTAAGGGTCAAATCTTCACTTGGTACAAGCCTGAGTAGCTCCATTAACTTCAATGAAATTAGGCTGGTTTATATTAACTGCCCCCGTCTTTATTTTAAAATGGCCCAGGAAGCTTACATGGCATGTGGGGCTTGTTACAGCACTGTAAAACCTTTTACCTCCCAGACTGTCAGACGGGATTGAGCTCCTGCAGTATGGTGCCCATCACTGACATAGTGTTTAATGCAATAAAAACACTAAAATAAATGGAACCTCTCAGAAAAGCAGGGTGCCCATCAAAATCAGGATCTTTGACTGGAGTTTAAAGGATATTATCCTGTGACAGGAGCAGGCAGCTGTCTGCCCTACAGAAAGCACCATCATGACTGGCTGTTTCGACAGGGACACAACTGTCTGGGTGGAAATGGAAATATGCAAAACTTGCACAGCTGCTGTCTGTGCTGTTCCCTGTTGGTAAATTAGCTCTCAGAAACTGCCGACTTGGCGCTTTTGACAGGCCCTAGCATTCACAAAGCACACTTCCACAAATAAATTTGGTCTTTAGAGTTAAGGAATGGCCTCACTATGTATGCATTTATTTATTTATTTATTTACTATGCTTCCCTTGCCACGTTTGATGTTGCTGCTGCCCTCTCACTGCTTGCCTCGTCAGCCCATATGTGTGGGTTCAACCCAGGCAAGCTGTGACAGGCTCCCGCTGCCTCAGGGCTCCTGCCTCCCTGCCCTCCTCCCGGCAGGGCTCTCCTCCCCGCTTCCCCATTGCCAGTCTTCTCGGCTTTTTGTGTAATTTTTGTGGTTCTTCTCTGTAGAGGAGAAGAATCGAGCCATGAGCTCATAAAATCAGCGTTTCCAGAGCTCTGGGGTGAATTTCTCTGTGGAGCCAGGCTGATGTGTTACCTGCACCTGGGAATGGAGCGAGGGATGCAGCTGGGCAAAGGTGGCTGGAGCAGGGATGGACCAAACAGAGCCGAGATGCCGCCGGCCTGGCAGATCCAAAAGTGTCTTGCCAACTTTTCAGGGGGATAAGGGAAAGCTGCAATGTGAGCGGCCATGTGTGTAGGAGAGAGCAACGCAGGTACTTCTCCCACATCTTAGACATGGCCCCGTGGCCTGGCAAGTTGTTGGGTAGAGCAGAGGAGCAGGGTGGCTGACTAAGCGGTCCTGGAGGAAGGGCATGTTGAAACCCTGCTGCACCCTCATAGGGGTGATCACTGCGTAGCTGAGAGAGGATACAAATCCAGCCAGCAGTCCTACTGGCAAAGTAAGGAAGCACAAAAAGAGGCTGAAGAGCCACCAGTTTAACAGTCATGATGTCTTCGTGTCAAATGAAAGGGATTATATGAGACGCTACAGCTGACATTGTGCAGGGAGCCCAAGTCCCTAATGTCCTGCATGAGACACTTCCACTGGCATCCTGTAGTAGAGATTTTGGATGTGTGATGATGCTGGCAGAAGGGTATGTAACAGCCACCCTTGGCCATCTGACAGTTCTTGCTGTAATGTTTGCCTTGTGTGTTATGCACACTTTCCAGCAAGGCGTTTAGCACATTGTAAGGACTCTTTTAGCACCCTTAGCTCCTTCTTTTGGAAAGTCCACCATGCCAGATGGGCTTTTAACACTTACCTTATTTTTGAGGTAGGATCAGGCATGTGGCAGTGAAAAACCCAATGTAAAAGATCATTTGTCCTACAGAAAGCATCGGTAACTCAGTGGCACATTGACTGTTTTGAGAGAGAAGCCAAGACCTCAGTACAGTCACTGGAACCTGAACACAGGCATCACTGGAAGCGGAGCCCAGGAAAATTTAAATGAGGAAATGACAAGTGAGGATGATTGCCCATCTCAACAAATGACTGCAAGGAAGGAAAGATGGATTCCTCACCTCTTGATGCCTTTCTGGAAGACATACTTTAGCCAAACAGTAGTTGAGTTTAGGTGAAACACAAGTTACTATACTCAGTGTGTGGGAAGACAAATAACACCTGAGTGTGCTATAAATGAAAGCTGTCAGAGAAGAAAAAGGAATAAAGGCTGTTTTTCACTTTCAGAGAAGTGAAATCCAGCAAATCAGAACATGATTAGCAACTGCATCAGTGATGCAGATGCCAGCTTACAATGCTGCTTCCTCTTTCAGAGCTGCATTGGGTTCCCAGTCCTTGAAGGAATAAGAGTGGTTTTGTGTTTCTGCTGCCTGCACTTCCCAGAAGAGGCCGGTTTTCTTTCTTCTCCACTGAAATGGATGTATTTGCTCTAGACTCTTTGGCCAGTGCTGGTCTAGTTCCCCTTCATGTTGCTTCTCCTTGAATATTCATGCATTTTGGTGGTCCTGTGCAAAGAGCTTGTAAAGTGCTCTGGCATTGAAAGCACCACATAGAAAGCAATTGAAATTATTTCTTTAGGAAGTGGAAAAGAGCATGGGGAAGGTAACTATTTTTATAGATTGTACAAAAATACAGAAAAATATACTTTTTTTTCTTTGGCAGTTAATAACAGGATACACTCTTGCAACAGGATACTCTCTCCAAAGTAGCCTAAGGCTCTGGTTGATGCTGGTGCACATTTGGCTTTGGCAAGTTAAATGCCCGTCTTTAAATTTAAATTTGAATTGCTCTCTAAATACATTCAGGATCTTCTCTTCTGTCAATGCCACAGGTTTCTGTCCTTTCTGAGGAGGCTGGTGCTGTTATTGAAGGGCTCTGATTCTTCTCCCCAGTCATTTTATACCAGTCCTGAGAGAAAGAGGAGAGATGGGAAGGCTGCTTTTGTACACCCTGAGTGCACCTCTGTTAGCATTTTAGTTTGGATCAGGCATATGACTCTGTTATCACGTTTATTCTGCTTTGACTCAGATTGCAGAGCAGTCTTGGAGTAAGTGACCTGCATTGTTTTCAGATGAAATTAAACCAGAAAATGTGCACCAGGAGTGCAGCAGGTACACAAACTGTGAGTGGGCATTGAAGAGAGTGAGAAGAGACTACATAGGGTTAGTTCGAAGCAACCTTCCCCTCCAACCCCACATCACTTATATTGTGAACATGGGATCCAGCACCAACAGTTTCACTCTGTTCCTGCTTGTCCCCGCTCCTAGTGCACACTGCTACTTCCTAGTGTGGACCAGAGCTTTTGCCTCTTCTTCCAGTCCCAGGGCTAGACACAATGAGACTGTGAATATATCTTGCTGTGAGGGGTACAAACTTGTCTCTAGCAACTGTTTTAGCTTCTAGGAGGTAGTGGATTTTGCTTATGTTGCTGTTTTGTTGCACCTCTCATTCATTTTGAAGTCTGAAGCCTGTCTCGATATATTCAGAAGGGCTCAAGGGAGTTAGGCACCTCTATGTCCACTTGAAAGTCGATATGATTTAAGGTCCTTTGATCGTCCCAGACATATGGATATTACATTCCTTCCCAAGCACTCAATACTTGAGTGAAAGGCATTCCTGTACGGAGAGCCAGCATAAAACTTCTAAAGTCCAGGTAAACTGTAAATAGGTGCACCGGTGTATGTGGGCTGCTATGGTGCATTCTCAGTAGGACTGCAAATCGAGCTGATCCTGAAACTGAAGTCCACGCAGATTTATAGTCACTTTATTAAGCATCATGTCTTTTAGAAAGCACATCGGTAATATGCTGTGTTATTGAATTTCACAGTGGAGTTCAACATTTTCTGGTTTTTAACTTTAAAAAGCCTCAAGTACATTACAATATGGTAATCAGAGATTGTTTTCCACCCGCCATCTTTTTGCAAGCTGTGGTCTGAGGCTGCCAGGAGAATGTCTGTGAAGGGTGCTTGGCTTTGAAATGTGATCTTCCTCTTAATCCCCCGTAGCCTGTTTTGGGTGATATACCAGATACAGGGTAAACCCTATCTCATCCCAGAGGCATTCTGGGGGACCTGTGAAGCTGGATATGGTGACTAGGTCAGAGAGTTTAGTGAAAAGCTCCTACAGAATATTGTTGCTTGGGAAATTATATGTCACCTGGAGTTGGAGGGAAATATGCTGCAAGAAATGAGAATTAATAGGAAACGAACTGGATTCCCATCACCTGACAAAGAGAGCTCATCTCACTGCGCTGGCAGCAACCCATTCTGACTGCATTGCAAAAAGATACCGTGACTTTCTGCACTGTGCTCAGTGATGGGATCTAATACTCGCCCTGTCAACAGAATAAAGTCTTTGGATTTTCAGGATGTTTGTTAAAAGAAGACAGGTCCTCTAATATTCAGTCTTTCCCCATGAATATGTATGTATATGTGTGTCTGCTTGTAGGTATGAAAATGCTAGATATTGGTAAAGGAAATAAAAGCAGAGTAAGAGGTATGAACAGTTATTAATGCCTGTAACCATTTATGTTGGCCATTTCCAAACTTTCAAGCTAGAGAAAGATAATCCGATGTGTGCTCAGCCAGGCTTGGAAGGTATCCAGTGGACATGCACACACTGTCACTGTCTATGTAAAAATTACACATATGAGACATCTGTTGGATGATACTGCTGATCTTGAAGCGTGTAGCAGTTTCTCTCATGTTAGCCACCTCTGTCTGACAAGGACAGACTGTTCCTCTATTCCCTTTTGAAACTGTGGCAGGGTACAACATGAAGCCAGTGTCTTTCTCAATTAGAGATTCGTGTGTGACTAGCTTTGTTCTTCGACGAGTTTTACTCCTTTTTTTGGTTGCTTTTGGTCTATTTCCCTTAGTCCCAGTTCACATCAGATGCAATAGTGATAAATGTCATGGCTTAGGAAACAGCCAAGAGGACAGTATGACTGAGAAATGGGTTGACAGACTAAAGATGAAAAAAAAAAGGGAGGCAAGCAGCTGTGCAGAGGTGAGGCTGGCGATAGGGAGGACTGACAGGGTAGGTGAACTATGTCTTGTGGCTTGGCAACTGCAGTTTATTCTGTAAATTTTTCCCCATTCTGCAGTATAACATGCTGTCACTGTGCTTTCTTATGACAGTTTCTCTTTTATGAGACTCAAGTGTCTCACTTTCTGAATAGGAAAATTCCCAACATAGATTAGTCTCTGAATAACAACATCTCTTAAGTTCGAGTCTGATGATTATGGGTCACCCTTCCTGTCTCGACGTTGATTTATATCAAACAGGACAAAGCATCTGAGGACAGTGAGATTGAGCCCCTGGGTAGCACAGAAACTGAATCTTTAATTGCCGCCTAAACCAGTTCCCTGGGATGGGATCAAGAGGTTGCTTAATGCTTTGAGAGCTAGGTTTTCCCAGCAGTGAAGTGCTGCCACTTTAATGCATTGGCATTTAGCAGCGCAGTCCTCGGGCTGCCACACCAAGACTGTGGTAGCAGTACAGCTCTGGGGCAATTGATAGGTGTTTGGTCAATTTGAAGAGCAGAGATGAACATTTTTATTCATTTAATTTCCTGTGGGAGTCCCTGAGAGTTGTGTGGCCAAATCCCACACACAATTACGAAAATGTCATCCTGCACTTCTGTCATCGTTATTCCTCTGGTCAGCAATAAATGATACTTAATCATCAGATGGAAAACAAATTTTAAAAGTTAAGAATGAAAAAAAGAGAAACCCAAAAGCCCAGGGCATATTTAATACTGAGTGGAGATGGAGCTATTCATTCTTCCAAGGCAGGAACTAATGGGAAGGCACTGAAAATGTCAATATTGCAAGATTGGTTTTTATTAGCCGTTACAAAATCCCTTATTCTTCTCAATCCCATTATGAATGGGCGAGTCTCCCTGCGACAGAATCATCACTTTCACTCACAGCTAATGCCTGTGCTTTTGTTATTATTTATTGTTTACACTGCAGATAGGCCAGAGTGGTGCTCCATTGTCTTAATGACTATAAAAATTTGGGTCTTCATTGCACAGAGGCACTTGAACTTCCATGGAAATACCCGTCCCCTTTCATCAAGGACTGGGTAAAGCTCACGGTGGAGGGCAGGAGGAGCAAGTGCCTTCTCTGGGGCTCCAGAGCAGGATCTTTCATCAGGCAGAAAATACGTACATGCAGTCAGATTTTTCCTGTACTGCCAAGCAGTGGTGGCGAGCAGGGAGTGTTCGGATGTGTATTTCTCTGCAACAAAGTCTTGATACCTGATGTGGACTGCCAATACCAGCACAGTTTGCACAGTTTGCCAAAAGAGAGGGTAAGATGGACTCCTGGCCAAATTTCTCTTGGGGAATGAAACTCTATCTACCCCAAATTCTCTCCTCAGTTTCAGTTGAATATAATACTCTTCACTTCCTGACCTAAATTGCTGCATTGCGTTGCTGAACACTCTTAACTAGCTGCTGCCTTTCACCTCACAGGCATGAGCCCTGTAGGGCTGAGCTAAGCAAAACCTCCTCTGTTGTTTGGATAAGCAATTAATGGAGTTTTCCGAATGCTTTGGGATCCATCTGGATGAAAGGTGCTGTGTGAATGGGAGGTTGTGTTAGACAGGAAAGCAGATAGGTGGTTTGGCAGCCAGACAAGAATTTTGCTAGTAGCAGCGCTGACATTTCTTTTGGTTTTTTTCTGGTTACAGAGAAGGGGGTTGTCTCAGGGGCCTTACTTCAACGTATATGGAGAAAAAGGAGGCATGGAGCACCGCGGGTCTAGCCCGTTCCCCGAAGGTCCGAGCGACTACGTGTTCAGTCATCTTCCACTACACTCCCAGCAACAGATCCGAGCACCCATCCCCATGATGCCTATCGGGGGTATCCAGATGGTCCATTCAGTACCAGTGGCCCTTTCAGGTTTACATCCTCCGTCCACTCTGGCCCTGCAGAGGGAGGGCTCTGAGGAGAAGCAAAGAGGAACTGCAGAAATCCTAACAAAAGAATCGTATAGTATTTCTAAGCACCATGAGAAACGTACCTCTCCGCACAGCTTGCACCCCACCGCTCCCTCCAGTGCGCCCTCCTCTCCGTTGCTGTTGCTGACGCAGAGCACATCGGAGGACAGTGTCGTAGCTACCGAGAGGGAGCAGGAGGAGAACATACAGACGTGTACAAAAGCCATAGCCTCTCTGCGAATCGCCACAGAAGAAGCCGTTCTGCACGGGGCGGAGCAGCTGCAGAGGCCTTCTGAGCCTCACCAGAAACCCTTAGAAAGTGCACATTTTAGCATTAAACACTTTAGTGGATCTGAGCCGGGCCAGACCTGTGCCTCAGCCACCCATCCTGACTTGCACGGTGGTGAACAGGACAGTTTTGGTACATCACAGACTGCGGTAGCCCATCCCACCTTTTACAGCAAGAGCTTTGTGGACGTCCGGCAGCTGGGCTTTCACAGCAGGAGCGACCCCCCCTCAAGCACACAGGAAAGAAAAGATCCATCATCTGAGAAGAGCAAGCCACATTGATCTGAGATGCATGGAGACTTTCACCCATACATTTACCCCACTTTTTTTTTTTTTTTCTAGAGATAGAAGAAGTATTCCACTTTACAGCATGCCTGTTCTAAGTTACAGTAGTTTGCTATTATATATACTTTTGTTATATCAAAAGAATTAGATAAAATAACAAGTCATCATGAGCCTGACCAAAACTAAATTTGAAATTCGTATTGGGTCTGGTACTTTTAAATTGTACAGATGTTTGTGCCTTTTCTTTACTTTGCTTATATTCTTATAAGCATTTTTTTAGCAGTAATTTGTACATATTTTAGAATTTGTGTATCTGCTTTGTAATAAATGTAATTTCTTTCCTTTTTTGGACACTTGGATCTAAATGATGTAAAGCAAAACAGCATCAATATATGTGAGGTTGCACTAAAACATATTTTTATATGATTAAAACTGAACAGCTTTTATGTACAGCTCTGATTCTGTAATACTAATATTTATTTACTTTGTTTCATAAATTGTAAATTTTTTTCTTAATGTTGTGGATTGCTTTTCTATGTGAAGCATGGGATTTACTGTTGCGTAATTAGAACAAAATGTATATTGTAAAACAAGATATTTAAACTAGAGTATCTTATCTTATTCTGCACTTATGCATTAGTTAAAAAAAAAGATAAAGGATGTATCAGTCAGTTCTTAACTCTTGTAATTTTTTTTTGTCTCTTGTTTGCTGGATTGACTATAACTTAAGTGCTGATTGTGATTTTAAACTGATAGTACCGTAAAGCATTAAAGTAAAACAATGTGCTATTGTGAGTTTTTTCAAAGCTTTATAAAACAGTTATAAATATATTAAAAGTATTTGGTCTTATGTGAACATGTTGATCTATATACTCCTTTAAAAAGCTATGGGAAAACATTCCACCCCATGTAAATATGTGCATCACTGGTGCCGTCTGTGTAACTCACCGGGACAGGCGAGGTTTGCTGTGCTGCCAGGCGCGGAGCCGGGGCACCGCTGGCTGCCGGGAGGCAGAGTCCGGCCACGGCTGGACACGCTCCCCTGCCTCCAGCAGCAGGGTGGCGAGGCCCCTACGGCCACACGGGGCTGGGCGAGGAGCCGGCCGGCTGGCTGGACAAGCGGCGCCCCACCGAGCCCCAGCAGTCCCCTGCTTGCGAGGGCTGACCGTGGGGCGTAGGTGTCATGCAGAGGTGCCGCGGAGTGTCAGAGAGGGGTTTGGAGTGGGGAAAAAAGGTGTTTCCTTGCACTTGAACACCATGGCTGGTCACTCCCTGCTGCGGTACTCGGGTCAGCTTCAAGGAAGGCTCTGGTCCTGTCCCACGGACGGAGGAGCGTGGCCCTGCCGGCGAGGCAGAGAGCACCGCCGCCCCGGCCTCTTCAAGGAGCAGGATTCACGGGCAAGAAAGTCGCAGTCTTCCAGAGCAGGGTCTCCATCTGGGTGAGGCTTGCTCCAGAGGAAAGTCAGGAGGAGCCCGGGCTTGTGTTTGAACACGTGTGGTGGGTTACCACTACCACCAGCAGCATGCGTGCGTGCACACGCGCGCACACTCACACTCAACGCACACACACAGATGAAAGAAACCAACGACCTGGATTATATTTTGTGCTATTTAGTGGATTATAAATCTGTGAAACCAAGTTTGTATATTGACTTACAATACATTTAAGGAGTGTTCTTTAAAAAGAAATAAATATACAGTTACATGCATGAGGTGTCTAGTTTTCATGTGTTCTTTGAATTTTCCTAGTTTACTGGCATTCCAGTATATTGTCAGTACCTTTTATTCCCAAGCACTGCTTTCCCGCACAAGGAGCGCCCCTAAGAATGTGAGCGGCAGCGAAAAATGTGGATCATCTTTTGGCCTCCTCAGATATTATCGAACTAAACCAGTTTATTTCTCCAATAATACTATGCGGGGGCAGAACCACAGTTGATACATTGTCGTAATTCTAGCATGATGGCATATGATGAGCGTAAAACCATAATGGACAGTGACTTCTTCTAACCATTAAAGGTTAGTTTCTCATATCCATTGCAGTGTTCCTACCTTTATTCCAGATCATTATGGTAACCTTGCCAAGATAAGCGCGTGCCAGAAAACTGCCTCATCTCAGACTGGAGAGAGGAGAAGCAGTATATGTAGTTGGAGGCGAGCAGCTTGTTGGATCATGCTTCCATAAAAAAAGGAGAAGTCAATTATACATTTTAAATAAACAAGCCTTATCTGATAAAAGCCTCTCTCTTCTCCTCCTTGGCTGCATGGCTGTATTGAGAACAAAATGCTCTGCACAATGATCAGCTAATCAGGTAATCACAGATATTTTATTAAAAGGGAACCAGGCAACCCCCGATGGTAAATGCTCTATTAACATTGCCTTTATAAGCAGCCCCCTTACTGTGGGAGTTACCTCTGGCTTGTTTGATTATTTTAATTAATTTGCAGCTGCAATTTACCATCCACCTTTTCAGCCCTGGGGCTTTTTTTTTTTTTAATCATCGTTGAGCAAGTATAGCTGAAATCACATGTGATATTTTTGGGTTACAACGGAGCAACCCTAAAGAGGTTTCAGGTACTTGTAATCCTAATTGTATTTTCCTAATGAGTTATTGTTTATACAGTGCTTTAAAAACCCCATATCTTCACACAAGGCCTAGGCATTGATGATGACCACTTTTCATGCTTTGGAAGGGGTGTGGGGGAGGAAGGCAAACACATCCGACAAAATTTTCCCAGGCATGAGTAGTTTTCGGAACCAACGTAGTGGGTACAGCAACCGGGACCGGGGGCAGACAATTTTGTGAGCACTCTGCCTGCTCCCCGGTGCAGCCTGCTCCGAGCTGTCAGTGGTAACGATGGTGTGGGGCTGCTTTTGTGCCCTGCTGTGCTGAGCTAATACCTTGAGCCTATGGGCTCAGGCTCAGTGCTGCGGGAACGCAGCTGCACGGCTCCTGGCCGGGGCTGTTGGTCTCCAGGCAAAACTGGCGGTGCCTGTGTGTTCTGACAGCCCCTCTGAGGGTGATGGGGAGGGGGTTCCTCCAAAATACTTGGTGCGGTGGGTGCACATAGGTCTGATGGGACTGAGAAGAGTAACTGAAGTCTCTAATGTAACTCTGAAGTCTCTAATGTAAAAGTTCTGTGTTTTTAAAAGGGATGAAAAGAAGAGATTTAACAGGGCACTCTAGAAAACTGCAGAACCAAATGAGGATTTTTATATGCAGTATGCTATAGAATTTCTAAGTCAGGAATATAATTACCTATTATATCGTTCAAGGAGGTTATAATTTTCTATGAAGATCCATATGTCTTTTCTGTAAAGCACAAGGGAAATACAGATGCTCTGGCAAGCTCTCTTTATTCCCTTCTCGCAGAATACTGTCACCAGAGTCACTTCAGGATTTATTTGCATCAGCAAAACAGAGACTGTATCGGTCTCATATAACTGCCTGCACAATCCTCTTCTGAAGCTTTAGATTCTGCCTCAGGGTAGTAACTCTGTTGCGTGTTAAATACCTTTATGTGGATTTCCCTGCTGCAGGACGCATTGCCAGCAGTGGATAAGAATTAGCACCAATAAAGGACATCGTTAGCTATAACAGACCCAAATGGAGTCAAGCTACTTACTTAAGTACAAAAATTTCAATCCAAGAATGCTGCAGTCAGCTCCCGTTTAACCCCAGCGGCACCTAGACTTGCAAGGTGCCTCCTTGTTTGAGGCTGTTTCCTTGAGTTTTGGGCATGAGCTGAACTTCTCTCCTTGGAACTGCTTCATGCCTCTTCCCCTCCCAACCTGAGCTGGACACCAGAAACTACACATTTCTTGGCCTAGATCTTCCAAGGGACCTGCCCTACCAAGCGGGTCTTTGAAAATACCTGACGTATGATGAAATGCGGCTCCCTGTTGAATTATACTTATGCAAGTGCTGTCACCACCTTTTACGGATTAGCCTAATGACTTGGTCCCCCCCGGGTATCTAAAAAAACCCCCAAAAATCTGTGTGGAAACCTCTCCCTTGCTAGATCAGCAACTCCAGTTCTAGGAGAGGGCCTTAAGTATCTCATGAGAGGTAGAAAAGTCTTTTCTTTCCTGCTGAAGTTCTGCCACTGTGAAGAAAGAAATTCAAGATTCATTGGCTCAGCAAGACTGTAGCCTATTGTCCCCAAGAAGAAAAGCTCTTTGGATGTGCCCTGCTCAGTAGGGAGAGAGCCATCTGGAAGGCCAGTGAGTAGAGTGGTGTGACAGAGACTTTGCAGGACAGGGACTGAGCTCAAGCAGTTCCCTGCCTGCAGCCTTCTAGACAGCTTGGAGAGCACGGTTTCAAACACGCTTCCTACTTAGCATCCAGCTCCTTTCTGAGGTGATTGACTCTCCCATGTCCAAGGCGGGGTGGGGGCAGATGACAGAGTAACATTTCTGGGCTTCAGAGTGAGGACCAAGCCCCAGAAGTTAGGTGCTGCAATGACTGAATCCTTTATTGGGTTTTGCCCTGAATAGCTGAGGGAGAACAAGGCTTATTGATTTATTCCATTGCACAGTGGAACAAGTCAATGGGAGTTAACTTTTTAAGTCATTTAGCCACCCCTGAAAATCCCAATCAATATTCTCTAAAGAAAGTCCTTGAAGTAAATACAGGATATCCAATGCAAAACCTGCACAGCACATCATATATTTTAGTCTAGCCACTATTTGGGGATTTCTTTTTCAGTTAAATTGCCTGCATGAAAAAATCAGCAGTCTGTGTATTAATTGAGTTTATTACTGTGACAATGTCCCTGTCCCCTTTTCTCATATACAGATTACATACACTAAACACAGACCCTGAACATATGCTCACTGTAGGCTCAATTTAAGATGAAAGTGCTGGATAGTTTGACTTGTTCTGTAATTATTCTTGGGGGCTTCGCATATGCTACATCTGTCACGTGTGTTTGCGCTATCTTTAATGTGCCTGCTTTTAACTGGATTCGGTACCACCAATAGCACCAGGAATGTGGGAAACAGCTTTCACTGTGAAATACTTGGCTTTTGCCCCTATGTGATGCCTACATGAGCTATAATAAGCTGATTTGTTGTGTGTACTGACATGTTGTGTCTTTTCCAAATGATTGTGCTTGGTGAGGAAAACTCTTTTTAAGAGTTTCTTTAATTTGTGAGTATAGAGGTGCCCTGTACATATGGTTCACATGTGTAGGGCTTTATTAGGCATGCGATTGAATTCAAGCAAAAGAGAAATGTTTCTATCTTTTTATACAAGATAATCTTGAGCTGGACCACTGTGGAGGCAGAGCTAGATTAAACTCGTCCTTGGGAGCAGAACACTGCAACGACCATGAAGCACTGGAATCCCCATAGAGGATGAACTGGCATTCAGGGACTGCTGGCTCTCCGTTCTGGCAACTGGCTACACGTCGTGCCTTGGTGTCATTTTCCCTGCAGCTTTAAGAAACAGGGATGGCCTCCTATTGCGCTGTGCATTGCTGTACGTTGTAAAATCATCTCCAGTCACATCAAAGCTACAGGCAAGCCAACGCGCAACAAGCTAGCTCCAGCGGTGCCGGTGCACCTCTGCTGTAGGGCAGCCAGGGGACTTTGGGAGCCTAACACCTTTGAGGTCGGTTCAAGCATACAAATAACCTGCATTAGCTTGGCTACTTGCAGGCTGGACTGCAGGCTGGTGGGAGCAATGGTAGAAGAAAACAACAGTTTTTCGAAAACCAGTAAAAATTTCTACTGTAGTGAGTTTCCCTGCTTTTCTGCATTGTATGAATATTCATTCTGAAGCTGACATGATGAGGGGACCTTGATCAGCAGCAGGCTTAATCAAAAACAAAAACAATATTACCACATAAACTGCCTTTTCGCATTCTTTCCTGATGAGTGACATCTCTTAACTGACAGGAGTATTGCTAAGCAAAGCAGTCAGGATGAATATGCATGGCGGCGTGCACAGCCCCATGAACACCCAGCAAGGTGGAGAAAGCCAGTGGAGGCAGATCCGGCTCCGTACTGGAGAACAGCATTTCCTTTCCCTCTCCCCTGCCAGAATATAAGAAGAGGCTGACACCATGCCATAGAAACTAATGGAGTTTCCACATTCATTTTAACAGCAGGAGATGCAGTCTCTGAAGGCTTGTTTCCACGAGGTGATGAGAAATCTTGCTGCTAAAGTTGCAGGGATGTCAGAATACTTGGCATTTCACTGTTTCAACTTCTTTCCTTCCCATCTGCTCCTAGACAAGCGAAGGGCTTTGCCTGGTTCAGCTGCGCTCTGCCGGGGCAGGGAGGCCGTGGGGGGCAGCTCCGGGCCGTGGAAGGAGCTGGTCCCTGAATATCCTGAGTGCTGGTGTAAATGCGCTGAATGCTCTGGGCGTGTTAGCACTGGCCCTCTGAACAGTGGCATTGTGTAGTCTGCAAGGCAAATGAAGGCTTGGGAGAGGACCTGTGTGCTTATTCTTCCTAAATAGATCTAGACTCATAATCTCCAAAGGGTTACTTCGAAAGGGTGACTATTCCAAAAGCCAGATTTTCTGAAGAGACGGGCTCTTTGGCTGAGGCACTTAGATGAAGTGGTCAGAGTTTTCAAAAGTGCTGAGCACTTGTTCTCGGCAGAAACTGCTGGATTCTGGGCACATGTGAGAATGTGGCCCTTAAAACTTCTTAATGACTAACTTAATGACGTCTGGCACTTCACGTCCATTTGTTGTTTCTCACAGTCTTTCTTCCCTCCACAACATCCATATTTAGCCCCAAAGAAAGAAAGAAAAAAAAAACCAAATGAATGAAACAACAAGCAAACATTCATGGCTGAAATAACCTGTTCCTTTTTACTGCCAGGAAAAATGAAAATGATAAAGCAGAGGCTTTGACCAGTTTTGTGACAGAGTTTTTCCTCTCCATTTCATATTTCTTGATGACACTTTAACTCATGGGACTGGTACAGAGAGACATCTTAGACTCATTCTAAATCTTTCAGAAGTTGTCTTTGGATGCTCAGTAGAGAAGGGGGCTTTTAACTCTGAAATAAAAAAAAAAAAAAAAGAAAAAAGGCAAAGGCATGGTGTACTGCAGGGAGCAGTCTTTCTCTGGCAGAAGATTAGCTAAATAGTCTAATAGTTTTTTCCATCTCTATTTCCTCTGGTCTTACTGTGAGCAGAAGGGGTTCAGATCCAGCTGATCTCTCAGGGTGAGGTGTGAAGGAGGCTGGGTGATATTACAAGCTGAGCCCTGCTGCCTGCTCCATCAATTAACACAGGCAGCGGGAAGAAGCTGAGGCAGATAACACCCCTGTGGTGTTGCCCCTGCTCTGCGGGATCCCGTGAAACGTTTTTGCTGCCTCTCTGCAGAGCTGGATCCCTGCCAGGCTGCGAGAGCAAAGGATCAGCTGCTGTCTAGAGCAGTGCCCTGCGCTAACCCGCTGGATTTCCATGCAGAAATCCAAGTGAGAGTTAATGCTGCTTTAAGCAGCCTAAACTTTGGCTGGGCTTGCTCTCCAGCTGCTACTGCGCAGCCGTGGGCTGCCTTGGCCGGTGCCAAGAAAGCCACTCGTGGGGCAGTGCTGGCTGGGGGGCTCAGCCTGGCGGGACAGGGCAGGGGGGCTGACGGGGGCTCCAGGGCACCCGTTCCTGGGGGATGCACCACTCGAGGCTGCTCTGGCCAGTCAGTGCCCCCCGCAAGCTCCCGAAAAGTACTTGGAAATTCTGTATCCTGGAGCTTGCAAAGTTTCCTGGCTCCTGCAGTCTGATTTTCCAGGAAAGGGGACAAGCTAAACCCTCCAACGGTTCAGTTTGCTGTTTTTCTTAAAATTAAGGTATTCAAAATAATGCCAAGGGTGTCAAACATTACCCCTCTCTGGGGGAATAAGAGACAGGAGCCAAAAATGTGTTGTCACAATGCACATTACCTGAGAATTTCATTAAATTAAAAAGGGCAGAGAAGAAGAAAGTCTCTGACTTTTAAATAGGTAGGATAGATTCTTCCCTCCCCCCCACCCCCTTTGGCCTGTTACTTTGAGAAACATCAGCAGTGACGCTGATTTACTCATCTGTATTCTGCAGGCTTTAATGGGATGCCAACTCCTGATTTTATACACAAGTTTCTTGATAGACTGCCTATTTCAGCAGAAATTACTGTTGTCAGCTTGGTGTTCCGGGTGTTAAAATCATCAATGTCACAATGTTCTAAATAGGTGATGCAAAATGTGACATCCAAAGAGAAGAGCTCAGAGGGTGTAACATTTTCCAAAAATTTACCATCATTCAAATGCTACAGGATTTGCAGGCTTGGGGAGGGGGGGGGCAGAGGGAACCTTTCTGTATTATAACGAATAAAATGCTACAATGGAGTTTGAAGGTGCAAATCAGGCTATAACAAAACATGAGTGTGCATGCTTTCAACACCAAAATGACTTACTGGCTGCTAATTAAATCTCACTGCAAATGGGATTTCATTTTTATTTTTTGATGGAAAAAGTGGTTTTATTACATTTACTTGGCTGACAGCCAGGAATACAGCTCAATACGAATCAAGCAAAGTTAAAGGCCTTCTGCAGCAACATATGGCTTGTTTGGGAAGTATGAGTCATAAATGGAACCAGATGCAAAAAAAAAGTGGTTATAAGAAGGTAGCAACTGTCCTCAGGCAGATGCCGATGTTGTTATTTCTGATGTTTCCACCTTGTTGTGAAAAATTTACACATGCATATTAGTGAACATTTTTTTCCAGCACAGACTGTCTGTTTCAAAGCCCTTCGATGGCATAGGTCCACTCGGTCTGCTCATACAGCCAGTTCATACCTTATGCAAGCTGTTTTCTTCTTATGACTTATTAAAACATGATTCCCAGTGCTGCTTGTTTCTCTCCTGGTTTCAGGGTGTTTCTTAACATATACAGGGTTGGCCTTTACTTTGTTCTCCAAGTCCTATGTAAATACAGGCTGGTAGAAGTATGTCCTTGCCTAGGAAGAAACCCTATGGATGCTTTGTAACCGCACCCTGCGCCTATCTGCGCCAACCCTAGTGCCAAGAAAATGACAGCCAACATGGGGAGGGGACCCATCAGGGGCCGTCCTGCCAAGAGCTTTGACTGCCTGTAGCGAGGCAACGGGTAAACAGGGGAGAACTGGAGCTGGTGAACTGCAGGGCATGTGGGCAGACTGGGGGCATTTCGGCACCGTTAGCAGGGGCGCCAGCTCTTTGCCTGCAGGCTGCTGGCATTGCTGCGTGTGAAGGGATCTCTGCAAGCGCGCAAAGAGCTACATGCCTGTGCACCCATTTCTGTGTTGTGCACCCACAGCATAGGCATGCTTTTAGCAGAGGCCCATAAGTTTCCAAAAGTTTGGCTCGTGAGCCCTAGATATCATTTTCTTTTCACCAGAGCCTTGTGTCCATGTTTCACCCCTTCTCCTGTTGTTTCGCTCTCCTAACTCCTTCAGCCTTTCACTCCCTGTTTACCATGTAGGATGTCAAGAACTTTGTCAGAGTTTAAGTCAGCAAGATCGTCTTCCTTCCCACACAACCCCCCCTCTTGCTACAGGTAAGAGAGATCCTCTGGGGGTCTCTGCTGGGCAAAGCCTAGCTAGCCCTGGTCTCAAAGGAAATAATAAGTCTTACACATTCAAGTCCTGTAGAGGAAAATGGTTACATACCCTTGAACAGTGTCACAATCCACCCTGTGCAAGCAGCGCAGGCACAAACACCAGTTAATAGGGTAGGCTATAAATCAATCTCCTTCACCCAGTGGTGGACACCAGATGATGAGCGAACAGTGAACACCCCACTGCAACATGGTGCCCTGCTGCACGTGTCCTCCCAGCCCTGGCTATCCCTGCATGTGGCTGCCAAGGCTCCTCCAGTGTGGGGCTGTTTGCACAGTCCAGGGCTGCCATGTGGCTCAGCCCTGCCATGTCTCCTCAGAGGTGGAGCCCTGCTCAGTGTTGGGCAAGCTCCTTGGAGAACTTGTAAGGTATCTGCTTTATGCTGTGCCTTCTTCCAGCAGGATGTGTGAGAGCTGCCCAGGGCCTTGTTTGTGTCCTCCACCTGGAAAACTCAGTGCTTAAACCACAGCTTGAACCATTGCCCTTTTCTTGGCAGGCTTTTTTTATACTTAGAAAAAGGCTATTGTATTAACGAAGCAGTTATGTGATCCCGCAGCATCTCATCTTGTTGGATCCACAAAGCTTAGTAAGTCACCTGCCTCTCTCAGTGGAAACGCATTTGGAGTCAGCGTACATGGCTACAGCCTGCCCAAAATGTCCAGCTGCAGTCATACCAGCTCCAGCCTCTCCCACTGGAGTTTAAGCTACTGCCCAGCTACGAGCTACTCTGACATATGAGCAGGCTGCCTCAGTTGAAGAGGGGGAACCGGCTCAGCTCATAACTCAGAGGTATGCTTACTCTCTTGTTATCTTAGTGAAAAGTCAAACTACAGGCAAACATTACCTCCCAGGGTTTGCATTACAGCATACGTGCACTCCTTTGCATTTCAGGAATTCAGATTGCATATCTGAGTTGGAAATGTTATTTCCTTCTTTTGCACCTGGTTTCTGCTGATGTCTGGGATCCTAATGATAGAGGAGAGTTGGCTGTCAGTAATTTTGAAAGTGATACCAGGGACTGAAGCTAAGGAGAGTGGCTATTAAGGCTGTTGCTTTGTATCCACGGAAATCCTCTGGGAAGGCAAAGAGAATCTCAGGAGACTGCATTGCCTCTGGGATGAACGAGAATCTGTCACGTTGGTGAGGAACCCAAAGCTCAGCTGGACGATGAGACAGGTTGTGTAAGCTGAATGGATAAAAATTTATACCTGCACTAAAAACAACCCTATAACACACAATGCTACTTAAAAGCAGCTAGATTTTGCAATTCTTGCTCACACTGATGACATCAATGGGATTGCTTAAGTGAGCGGGTGTTTATTAACATGAATAAGGGCTGTGCTATGTAGCATTAAGTGCACCCCAGTTGGGCTGGGGGTTGAGGAGTTCACGTTCATGACTAATGCTTGGTGCTTGCTAAGAAGAGCTGGAAGTGCCAGAAGAGGAGCTTCCAGCTCCTGGGGGGAAAGGCTTTACTTTCTGTGCATTAATTGTACTTGCCTTGCTCGCTGTGAAGGAAAAACTGAGCTCTCCAGCATACCCTCCAAAGGCTTCCTACCTCAGGAAGAGCTGTGGGAGGTTTTTTGTGCAAATGCTCCGTAAGAAGAAAAGACCGAGAGGATGGAAAAACTGTGTGTCTGTACCAAACTCCCACAGAGAGAAATTTCAGGGGGGGTTGGTCCTACAAAGCTGGACGTATGCACTTAACAACCGGAGAGGCCCCATTGACTAAACATATTTAAAATCATCATATGGTCTGTGCCTTAACTTGTAAGCTTTTAGTCACAGATTTTGTCTGCCTCTTTGGCCAAGATTTTGTTTCAGACAGTGCATCCTTCCAAGCACAACACTTGTGGCAGTGTAACGGGTAACCCTATTTCTATAGCACAGGAAACCCAGCAGTTGTTTCCATGCTCCTGGGTTAGATAACCCTCTGCCATATGCTGGAGGCCAAATTTCCTCGTGGAGCGTGCTTCCTGGCCCCTGGGGGAGATGTGAGCCTGTTCCTAGTACACGAGGAGGGCTTGGAAGTGCTCCGCTCCTGTGCAGCCCTCCAGAGCGCCTCAACTCTGCTGGTGTAGATCCTATAACAGAGCTATCACCATTTAATTCAACAGAGGATTTGGCTTTTAATTTTGCACGATT
This sequence comes from Fregata magnificens, assembly GCA_013389945.1. Classification (NCBI taxonomy): domain Eukaryota; kingdom Metazoa; phylum Chordata; class Aves; order Suliformes; family Fregatidae; genus Fregata; species Fregata magnificens. The sequence continues at coordinate 239,604 of WAAD01028264.1, forward strand.
TTGATGAGCCGCTGGATGAAAAAAGCTGCCTGGAGCTGAGTTTTGCTTTGACTTTCTGAGGTTTCCAGGTGGGTACAAAACATATTAACAGCAACCCAAACCAGATCTGTACTTTTATAGACCAAATCTATCTGTCCTTAGACTATACATGGCTTCAACAAACCATACACAGTTGTATTTAAAAATCTATTTGTTTCCACCTCACTGAATATAACATTGTAATGACGGTTGCCCTCAGTGCTGCAAACTCACGGTGTCACAGCAAGCTTAAGATTTTCAAACATTTTCCTGTTGTCTCAGTGGTACGATTTTTCACGGTTGCCCTTCATCGCCAGCCTAGTGACAGTTTACTGACAGCTGACAATAAGGTGCAAAGAAAAACTGCAAGCTTTGGAGTGTTTGTTCCCATCAGCACAGAAATCTGGAGGCCATTCAGGGAGACCTGGAGGGACCAAGCCCCAGGCTACAAACGCCCAGGCCAGAGGAAGGCTCTGAAAAAAGAGCAACGCTCACAGTTTCCCAAGAATCAGGGATGGGACACTGGTCTTTTTAAATTGCAAGCTGATAACCAAAAGAGGGGGAGATAACAATAAACAAAACAGCAAAAAACCCCTACAAATGCTGGAAGGATCTCTTCTTAGACCAGGTTATATTTCCTATTGCATAACCTTTTTATGATGTTCCCATTCAAGATACCAGTCCCTCACAGGAACAATGAAATTAGGTCTATGTGTGAGACCAAGTTCAAATATCCAAACTTGTGAAGAGATATTCTAACAAAGAGCTGTACGTGACGAGGTGGCTGCTGCTTAGAATGGGGCCAGGTAAAATATTTGAAACCAGCTTCTAACTGGTAGTGAATTTCTTTTGGGAAGCTTTGGGTTTATTGAATGTTCCTGATAGAGAAGTCAACTGCTCAAAAGCAAGTAAACATCCAAGCCTTTGTTTAGAATATTTCATTTAAGACTCTAACTCACAAGGGGAAGAATTAAAATTTCAAGTATAAAATGAGATATATGGAACAGGAGTGAACTAGAAAGTGCTGCCTTTATTCTTCTGTAGGCTGAGTGAGAGGTTGCATTAATTTAGAACAATATCCTAAAGTACCAGTGTCATGGGTAACAGATATAAGTCGTTGCTCTCTTATTAAGTGCTTCTTGATGTCATGGGAGAAAGGTTGCTTCCATGGTACTGACCATTTATTTTGCTGGACTCTTCTCTGCATTGTACTTGCGGCACATTAATATCCAGTGCACTCTAGTGAGCCAAGTGAGGTATATTAGTCAGGATATACAAGAGAATAATAATACTACTACTAATAATAAGTAATAAGTACAGTTTATGGGTTATGGATCCTGTATATTTGTGTGATATGGAAAACTCCATTTTATCAGAAGGCTGATCTTTGTGTTGCTGCTACTACCTTTCACCCTCTGACTCGGCCTAGCGTTCCTAGGAGGACCTGGCACAGGGTTCACAGTGATAATTAGCGATACCATTGCAATGCACTCATTCTGAGCAATAAGCTCTCTCCTGTTGAGTCAAACTGGTTCATCGCTGCATAACTTAGTTTGGCAATGCTGTCACTTGGCAAGGTACTGTCGTCATCAGATGGGGTAAATCAGAAACTGATCTGGCAGAGGATGGAGAATGTACCCTCTTGAATCATTTTAAACCTCGATCAGCTTATACAGCCGAGGAACAGCCTGCAGGAGGAAATCCTTAAGACAGGGAAATCCCAGCACTGTTGAATGCATATGAATTACCAAGGACACCCAAGAGGGTGGATGAGCCAAGGGGCTAGGGACAAAAGCTGTTCAGTGAAGGTGTTTGTCCTTGGAATTCAATTAAAGCTTAAAAAAAAAAAAAGGTAAACAAAACGCCAGAAAAATCACGTGCATGTATCTACTCATTTTTGCACATGTTTGGTTACATTCTGCATTTGTGTTCTTGAAGAGTTAATACACAAACCAGAAGGTTTGCTTCTCCCCTAAAACTCTGGGAAAGTGAAACTCTGGGAGCTCTCTCTGGACCCCATGAAGAGGTAGTTTTCCTGTGGGTCTCACTCCTCAGGAAACAATACTAGGTGGAAGATCTACTCCTCAAGAATTTGTTTACTGAACCCCAAGACAGGTAGAGTGTCTGGACTCTTGTTCACCCCCAAAGGCTCAAGACACGCAAGGATTCGGTGTTGCAGCTGACTCAATCTGTTGTGCAGCTGACAAGGTGCGCTCAGCCAGATGTTGCAACAGACACGGTGAGACTGATGTGCATGCTAGATATATTCGACTTAAAACAATTATGAGAAGCTGCTGATCTCCTCTGGGGATTGAGATCCTTGTCATCCCAGGAAATCCTCTTCCAAGGGCCTAGGTCTCACCTAACCCTTGCAGCCTTCAGAGAGAGCAAGGGAACACGTGCACAAGTGCACGAGAGAGAACGCACCTTCATTTTAGCACGGATTTGCACGATAAACAGACTCTGGACAACAGCTAGGTATTCAGCTAGATTTTGCCTTTCAGAGCAAAGGCAGTGAGAAGAGGGTGAGAAGAAGTGCCAGGGGTACATGCAATGCACTTATGAATCCCTGCAGTAGCCCAGTGGAAGTGGAAGGAGCCTCTGATCAGACGGCAGCCGGTCATTGCAAGCTTGGCAAGGGCAACTTTCTGTTGAATAAACTTGAAGGAAAGGAGGATGTAAACCTGGGCTGTGATATTTTTGAAGACTTTTGAAAAGTGCTATATTTGCTTGGTAAACCCATGGAAATTGGCAATGATACAGAAACTTGAGGCGAGTGGATCAATTGGGTGCAGTGAGAAAAAAAAAAAGGTCATGAAAGGACTTCCATAAGGTTGAAGCTGTTTGCAACAGAACATCCCAAAAGCTTAGTGAAGGCCACTCGGCCACTTGAGGGAATTGTACCCCAATACAACAGGCAAAGAAGGAAGACATGAGACACTCCAAAGTGAGAATGAGAATTTAATGATTGAAATGCAGTTAACACCTGGGAATTGCACAGGAGTACGGATGCTGGCTCACATGTGACATGACTGTAGTGAGAAGGGTCATGCAGAGCAATGCTAGAGAATAAGGTACCCAAAATAAGCCTCATATTAGTCTCAGGTGCAGAATGTGATATGGAGTTGTGCAACTGTTCAGACCTGGAGAAATTATGGGAATTTGGAAAATGGACTTCTGAAGTTTGAACAGTAATCTCTGGGTAGCTGGGACAGTGGATTTCTTTGCTGTTGAGTTATGTCATAAATGCCAGAAAAGAGGACTTTTATGTGAACAGATCAAGGAAATAATTTGTAGGCAAATGGTTTGCTGTGGCCCTGCCTCAGAAAGCAGAGCACATAATAAATTGTATATTGCAATAGTGTTCTAGCAAAGAGTGGAAAAAGAAAAAGAAAAAAGCAGCCATCAGCTGAATCTGGTTTTGAAGTCCACGTTTACAGATGAATTTTAAATTTTAGCTATCAGGTTATGGATTTTTACCTGTTTCTGCAATACTTCTGATCCACACAAACATTTTGCTTATTTTATAAAAGGGAACTATGACAAGCCCAAAAGAAAAAGTGAGCCAGTAGATTTCATAAATAATCATTTATAAGAAAGCTATAAAGTCCAAAGAGATGAAAATGTCTCCCTTCAAAATAGGAAGTGGCCTAACATCACCCTGTCCTTCACCTTCCCTCAGCATGCTGGTTAAAAAATCCCCAATGACAGCAAACTTGATGCAGTCACTTAGTGATTTCCCTTCACATAAAGAACGGCATAAAATGCAGGCAGGGTAAAGAGCATTGGCACAGGAGAGGTGATGTTTGTGTTACGGAAAAGGATCTGTGTAAGACAAGAGCAGCTCTTGTGCAGCCATATCTCGTGGGATTATCAATGGATCATGGTTTTGCTTTGTTTTGTTTTGGTTTTGATGTGTGTAAGTCTTTGCTTGAGGCAGAAGTAGGCAATCAATATTTGCTGTCAGCAGCCAACTACTTTACAAAATGGTTGGAAGTTTCTCCAGGAAAGAGCCAAGAGACTCTGAGAGTAATAAAATTCTTGACCAGATCTGATAAAGTCATCTGCAGAGATGGTTTTTAACCCACAGTTATTCAGTGAGTTTACAAGGGATTGGCAGTCCACCCACCCCGTCATCCCAAGGGATGGGGGGAAGAGTTCATTGGGGCTTGGCTGTTTTCAGAGTGAAGTACCGTGCCTCTGGGATGGGGCATATTCCAATTCTCATTAGTTACAGGGCTGTCCTGATTGTTTCCTCCCTGTTAAGGGAAACAGGTCTTTGCATCTTCTTTGTAAATAAAACAGTCAATGCCCAAGAAACGCTTGACTTGTGCCAGCCAGCCATCCTAATGGAAGCACTCTGCATGGCCCAAACTGCTAACTGCTCAGGCCAAAGCGGGGCCTGGGATGGTAGCAGGCAGGCTGACTTGCTAAAGCCTGCTTAATAAGTGCGCTACTGGAAGTAATGCATTTCCTTGAGTGCACTCCCCTGAGGTCCCTTCCCTAGGAGGAAAAGATTTTCCCCAGCCACATAAATACCCCCTGAAATAAAAGTACATGATTTCCCAGATCAACAGTGCAGCCTACTGGCCATTTCACTCTAATTAGCTTATTGAGCCTACAGCAAAATTCAACCTTCAGCAGGAACCAGACCAGGTCCTTGCAGACATGCTTGGATTATATACAATGTGTCATTACCGGCAGAGTCATAATACCCACTGAGGGTGGCTTAAATACGTTTGTCTTGTGGCAGATCCCATATATCTTCATGGAGAATTTGCAGTTACTATAGCAAAATAAGTAATTTAAGCTGCCTTAGTTATTTCTTGGAATTTCCTTTGATTTATTCATGGTTGGAGGATTTGCAATTCAGAGTTTTGGCAGCTTGTCAACAGTTGCGTTGTTGAAGGGAAAGATGCATTCCACAACCTTTAAATAGGCTGGGATCATGTTGTCGGATGTGTTTCTAACATCTGACCAAATTCTTTATGCCTATAGTTAACAAAAATTTCTTGCAATTATTTCCACTTTCTAAGCTCTACTCTTACTCTAATTTTTTTCTTACAGCTTGGATTAAAAAAATTTATTCATCTTGTAATTGATATGAATACAGGAGTATATGTGACAGGTTGTAGAAAAAATAATAGTTCTTAGTATGCAACCAATAAAATTAATTACTCTCTAACATAATCATTCATTATCCCTTGTTGTGTCTTAAGATCAGCACACCTTCTCTAGGTAAAATATTGTCTTTCTTGTAATCCATTAACAGTGTATTTATCAAATACTTGCATAACCATAAAAAAAAATGTGAAACACAATGTTATTTTCAATGGAAATTATTGCATTCCTGAAATTTGGCTCAGGTTAAACATAACTGTTCATCCCAACCAGAAAACATACATCAAAAATGTTTCAGCAGTGCTTATATTCATAACTCCCCCCCCCACTCCATTAATCTAGGATTTCATTATGTTGCTTATCATTAATTATTGTGTAAATAGAATATAAATATGCCTCGGTTCCTTTGCTTGCTTCTTGAAATATAATTTCACCTTGGTTTATTTTTGGAAGGAAAAAAAAAGAACCTAACAAGGGTGTTTCGAGAGATTCTAGCTCTGTGCTAGGGAATTATGAGGGAACGTGGTCAAGACAGCACCCTAAATCTCTTAAAATACCCCTTGCAAAAGCATGTTTTTCCAAATAGGAGGGCCCTGACCCAGCCAAGCACTTAGCTGCGTATTTAACTTTAAGCACCTGCCTAAGTGGCTTGCTGAACTATCTTCTCCCTCAGCTGAAGGGTGCAGAATAGAGCTGAGGGAGTAGCAGGCATCGGTTTTTGAGTCAAGAAGGTTTAACGCATGATGGTGGTGGAGGAGGAGAAATGTGGGAGGAATCTGAACTGCTTTCAACTTATCATCCTCAAAGAAATGAGGTATGAATCTGAAACTGCGCCGCTCCTTTCTCCTCCTAATGAAAGAGAGAGCAGCCAGTTGCTCAAGCGTTTGCCTCGCCTGCCGAGAGCATGCTCTGCTCCCGCCTCAGCCAGCCCCCATGCCTTCTCCTCTTGCGTTGAGCACAGACATAGGCGGTCCAGTTCATTTATTCACAATATATTTTCTTTCCAATAATTTATCTGTTTATTAAAGGATATTTTTTTCCCCATGTAGACACACAGGAATTGAATTAGGGAGGCAACCTTTGGCCTTGAAAATGTGTGGAGGCAAAGTAGGCAGTTGGTATCATTGGAAATCACCCTGTAATTACAACCTGAGACACTTGTTATGATTGGGCTTTGGCTTGCAGGAGCTAGCATAACCCCCCAGGCTGAAAGATAAAGGTCTGCTGACGTTAAATGAGGGTTGCAAATTATTGTAATGAATGATTTTTAATAATAACCTTTTGGAGGTGGCTCAGTGCTGTTAGCAATAAGTCCTGACGAGGATTTGTTGTACGGGCCTGAGGGACGGGGGCAGGCACCGTCAGGGAAAGTAAGTGGGAGTGGGGGTGTCCTTGGTTTTTCAGAAAATCCCCGTATTCTGTGCATGGCTGCTGTCAGTCAGTCCCTTCACTACTCATAACTTCAAGAAGGTCAGAACTTCCCAACTTTATCTTCAGAGATGTGACGGACTTTAACTGGTGTGACGTTGTTAGGTCAGGCCTTGTTAAGACGTGTTTCTGAATCCTGAGGGTGATCCTATCTCATCTCTTCAACAGCCAGGGATAAAGCTGTGATGGTCAGCAGCTGTGACAATGTTTCAGGGCCAAATGTAGGAGCCATATCTCCTTTAAGGGTCTTCTTCAGAAGGAGTGTCTTCCTCTGCTCGAACACCAAAAGGCTGCAAAGGTAAAGTGATGACAGAAACCAAAGAAAAGAGTAACAGAGAGCAGTAAAGAGGGAAGAGTATGGAAAGGCAGAAAATAGTATCTTCTGGGTGTGCTCAGGGCCACTTTTAACTATTTGGCATTTGGCTTAAATTTAAATATACCTGAGGCAGTCTGCACAAGAAGTGGCTGGATATCTTCCTCTGCAACGCGAGTGCAGTGTTTGTGGCTGCAGTAATGGGGGAAGGAAAAGTATAGCCCAGACTGAAGTAGTGTATGGAAAAACCCTCAGACATCCTTGTTGCACCGATTAGTATCTTGAGTCATTGCCTTTGAGGGAGGTGAGAGTTTCCTCAGTACAGAGGAGTTAGACGAGCTCCTTTAATGAGGTTAGATACCAGAGGCATTGCGCAGCACCATGGAGTTCCCTGGGGGGGGGGAAAAAAGATATCTTTTCACTGCTGAGAGTTGAGGTCTAACTGGGGATCATCAGCATTAAGACAGTAGACTTTGAAAGCTACTAAAGCTACCCTACCTCCGGCAGCTGGAAGTGGTGGCTAGTGATGGGAAGAGCTGCGACGCCGCGTTGCTGCTCCGCTCCCCAGCAGATCTGCCTCAAGACCCTTTCCTGCCCCTCGGGCTCAGGGTCTGTCACTGCAGAGAGGTCCCTGTCCTGCCTGTCAGAGGCTGTTCCCGGACCAGCTGCCAAGTGGCCAGCGGCGGTGGCATGGCGGCGAACCCTCTGCGACCGCTGGCTGAGGCACGGGCAGTAATGCTAATGCAATGTGAAACCTCCCCCAGACAGCAAGGCGGGCGGGTGGAGGGGAATGAGGACACAGGCAAACAAAAAAGGGAAAGAAATCAGGCTGTCTCTTTATCTCCTTTCAACAGACATTTGTTACACCATGTGTGTTTCTGCTGCTTTATATAGCATGCGTTAAGTTTTCCTGCCTCCTGCGTGCACCAGTCGGGACACGGCATTGAGGTGAAGCGTACATCTGCTGTGCTTCAGGACTTAAACTCGATGAAGGAAAGGGGAAGGTCTAAGCTACGTGAACCTCAGGACTGCTGATCTCTGTCCTGAGGCTAATGTAAAAACCCCCAAATCTGGCTGTTCCAGTTTGAAAGCAGCTTGTGCCCAGGTTGGGTCTAGGGGGCTTTGTGAATTTCAACACCAGAGACATGGTGGGTTGCTCTGAATAACACAATCGGAGCTAAGGAAGCAAAGATGTCACCTTTGCAGTTAAACCTGCTGAGCAACCTCAGCTACCAACTGGGCAAACAGGTTGTCGCCAACTTCATGTGCCAACGTGGAGGGCTGACCTCTAATTTAAAGTGTCGTTTGTCAGGCTGCTTCACTGGAAATCTGTTATTTTTTTAAAATATTCAGCAAAAGCAAGGGCGAAGGAATAAATTGGAGAATTCACTTTGCATAGAGTGACCTGGCAGTAGTGAGTTTGGGTTTTGCTTTTTCATTTTTTTCCTTAATTCTGTCCCAAGAATTTATAGCTCTCAATAATTTTTTTCTAATAGTTTGGACCGAGTTTAGGAGCTTGAGAGTCTCTTCATTACCACCTTTTCCTTCTTGAAAGTGCCAGACTGGTTTTTGCACAAAAGGCATATTAATAGACTGAGAGTTGTTGTAGTGATAGTGTTGCAGCTAGCACCCTGCTGCCAGGGAGCAGTGAATCCAGCCACCAAATCCATCTAACCCAAACCAAAGGGGCTCTTGGGAGCCCTGGTCCTGCTCCTGTCTGCGACAGAGCTCAAACCAGCAGCAGATGTCCTTGTGGTAACAGGTCCGGGGGAAGCTGCAAAGCATCTTAGCCAAAGGGCCCTAGCCAAAGAGCTGAGATCCAAATTTAGTTTTGGACCTTTTGGGAGCACGGGGTGAAGTATTTGGTTTCAGGGTTCTTGGTAGCTGTAAAGCTCAAGTGAAGTTCAAAGCTACAGTAAAGTTTTTGACAATGTGATGGGAAGTTGGTCCGGGGATAGCAGGCATGCAGGCACCTCAACTTCCAGTAAAAACACCCCTAAGCTATTTTAGCTTTTCTTTGGTGAAGTGAACATTTCTCTGTCCCTTTAGTGCATTTATCGCCCCTACTACCTTTCAAGATAAAAGCTATGAATGCCTCCTTTGTTATAAGACGCACACTGCCCTGTGTGTGTGGGAGGTGGGTGTTACGATAGGCATCATACGGCAGTATTCTGGTATTTTAATAAATGAGCTTCTGCTGGAGGTGACATTACTTGAGTGTAAAACCAGGCATATCTGTCTCCTTAGTAAGATACAGGGTATTTTGTGGGGGTGTGAAGTAATTTTCTTTGAATAATTGAATTAAGTAATTATGAGTTATATAAATGTGGAAGGCTCCAATTGCCCATAGTATCTGTGTACCATTCACAGAACTCAATGCAATATTTTCTTCTGATTACATGAACACTCTATTCTGAATATGCCAAACAACCTTCCTTTCTCCTTTTTTATATTTCCCTGAGAACTACTTCTGTAACACCCATGAGATCTGAAGAACAACCAGAGACCTCCTACAGGGAACAATCTGCCACCAGAAGAGCTGTGCATTTAACTGATTTTTTTGGCTCAGATGCCAACTCACGCCCTCATTCCAAGACAAAAAAAACTTTAAAAAAATTTAAAAGATTTGGTTTCTTGGTGAAGCAAAATCTCAGAACTTCTAATGCCTTCAAAAGATTTTGATTTGGGTCCTTGCAGACCAAAGAAAGAAATGCTAGATTCACAAAAGCTGCTGTGGGAGAATATATTACCCAGCAGCCTGGTGCGTGCATCAAGCCTTAGGAGAACTAGTTCAGTTTCCATCTCTGAAGAAATCTGAGAGCATGTGCCGCACAGGACAATGCTTTTACTAACCACCTGCAAGCTGCTTGTGCCTATGCAAGGCCTGGAGCATTGCTCCTTGGTCTCTCCTGATGAGACATCCACTCCGTGTGCAGCATTTTACATTCACTGCAACATGCTCTAGAAGCCAAACATCCACTTCCCAGACGTGTGAATCATTTTCACATTTGTCTCCTGCTTCAGCGCCTGTTAAAAGTATTTTATTCCAAGTAGACTGGCTTCCAAATGGAGTATCTAAGGGGACCCAGCTAAGTTTAGAGTAACCTGACAGGGATTTGTTGGACATTCATCTGCAAGGTGGAAGAGCTAGATTCAGATCTGCCTCTAAAGGATGCACCAGAGCTTTGAGTGGGCACCCGGTGGTCCCCAGCACAGTGTCTGAGGCTCTAGACACCCGTGTGCCTCTAGGCAGCTCCTTGCAAGCCCTCCTCTTGCAGGTGCTGAGAGCAAGAGTGCGAACGGTGGCCGGGTGGCTGGAGCATTCACCTGGGAAGTGCAGGGACACAGTGGTGTGTGCAGGGCTTAAGCATGACATTCTTGTACTGTCCAAGGTTTCTATCACCAGCATAACCATGGGGTATAAATTTGGCAACAGAGAGCATCTGGAAAAAACAGTCGATGGTGATGGACATATGTGTCTGAGGTGGGAGCTGGGGTGCCACTACACCTTTTTCGTTCCTGCTGTTTCTTCCAAAGGCTTACTACAGGGTCATATCTGGATTAAGCAAAGCTGGCTGCCTTTGCAGGCTCTTCAGAGGAACTCTGGGAAACCAAACAAGAACAGTTTTCAGATTTATTGAGAAAGATGAAAAATTACCTGGCATTAGCACATTGATGATGATTCTTCCTGTCTTCTGCTCCTCAGATGTGTGGAACAAGAGCAGTAAGTTTGAAATATAAGTTTACAATACTAAATTATATATCAATCAATATTTACTGCTCTGACTGTAGAAATAGTAAAGACTTAGTTTTAACTACTCCATTTTGTTTCGTCCTCAAGTTCTCTTTTCAACGTTCTTTTCATTTTGCTGTTCTTTGCCTAAAAGCAATGCATTTTTCCAAGATCCTCTGGAAGTTTCCAAGATGTAGAGTTTCACTCTGAGCTTCAGTGATCCCACTTGTGGCAAGGTTTAGATTTTTATTTCAGCTGCACCTCTGAGTCACGGAACTGCGTTTCTTCCTTCTTTTCTTCCCCTTTTCTTATTTTTTTTAGAATATCAGAAAAATGTTTCAATTCCCTCCCCCTAAAAATGCTTTGGCAATCTTAAGAACTGGAATCTTAAAAATTAATGGAGCTGTTTCAGTGTCTCTACTACAAAGCTTATATTCATCAGTTTTGTTTATGATTTTGAAGTAAGAAGGTTCTGATTTACAATGCTGTTTGCTCGAGGATTTGTCTTTTGGCAAGATATTTTAAAATCATAATGTCTCTGGTGCAGACTGTCCAAGAACAGTGCAATTTCATCCCTTCAGGTGGCTCTGCTGAAACCAAATGTCACTCGGCTGCCTTATAAAGTCAGTGAAATAATAAATAAACTAGTCAGTAGCCTGGGGAAGTACCCCTTTCTGGGTGGCTTTGTGTTCCTTGGCAATTTTACACGCCTGCATACATTATCCTTCTAAGTGTGATCTGAGGTGTAGGTGGTCCCTATTTCTGACACATTACATTTATCTGCATCTCTGGAGCAGCTTAAAAAGTCAAGCCTTTTTTACAGTCAGAATATTACCATGAATATGATGTATTCTGGGGACTGCATTCTACATCTCGAGCATTCAGTTAATCAGAGCTGCAACTCCAGCTGGTTGTATTTTGCCACTGAAATAAAACGGAGCTATACAGGGAGAACACGTGAAGGCGTGCAGTAAACTTTTATGAGCCCGAGGATGGAATGACCACATTACTCAAGACTCACCAACAGAGAGCTATGAAGGGCTTAACCAAATAAGTGGCAATTAAAACTTTATAGTGTTTCACGTTGTCATGTGTTTGTTTGTGCCCTATGTGTAATTTTTAGCTCTTGTTTACACCTGCGCTGGTGAAACTGAGGACAGCATATGTTGCCATACAGTCACCCAAGAGGCATGATTTCATTTTGTTTTTTCCCAGGTCTTCCTTGAAGTTTCTTGGAGTTTTTTCACCCTGTTTTGAAACACAGAGCGGTACGCAGCCGGGAAGGAGCTGTGTGGCAGCACTGCCTTCTCCCTTCCGTGCTGCACAGTGGGCTCCCCTGTGCCAAGTGGTGACAGTGCTGTAGTTTATAGCTCCTCATAGGAACTCTTTTCCTCCAGAAAGTACACTTCTGTAGATACCATGGAAACTGAAAGGTACGAGTGGTGCTTATCACTATATAACAAGTGATGAAATACAGGCATTTATAATGGCCATAGAGTATATTCACTAGACATCTCCTTGAACCAAAACTAGGGTTAAACATACTCTTGAGCTTTGTGCCTGACTCTAGCCTTCCTTGCCTTCAGCCTGCTTTTAAGTGGTTTTCATGTTTTCTTTTTCTACTCCCAGTACCGGTGGTCTCTCTGGTTCTCCTTGTACCCTGGCAAGGGCCATGGAGGGTTGGGCCAGGCAGAAGGGAAGGGAGAAGGTGCCAGCTCAGTATGGCAGTGAGGAAGAGGGAGGGAAAACCACCTCACTAAGGACGAGAGCAGAAGGTAGGGCAAGACAGAGTTAAATAGCTGGGACTGCAGGATCAGATTAAAAAAACCCAGTAAACGGTCTTGGGACATCTCTTCTCCTGAACCTCCATCTGACAAAACCTGAATGACTCAGCCCCGTTCACATGATGAGAAAATCTTCTGCTTTGAAAAGTCAGGCCTCTGCCATTAATGCTAAACATCTCCCTCCCTGTTTCTGGCCTTAACATGTTCACCAGTGTAACCCTGGAGTCCTGCAAGATGTTACCTCAGAGATAAGCCTGTCCTCAGGGAATCATAGAAAACAGGGATGGAAAGCACCTCGAGAGATAATCTAACCCCTGTTGTTCCCCCAGGCAGAGGAAGGCAGATTACTTACATGGGCTGGGTGGGGGGGGTGCATGGGCAGGGTTTATTTGCTGGAAAGCTGTTAAGTAGCATGTTGGGAAAATGGTGAGGTAATGGGAATGGTGTTGCATGCATATAGTATTGGAAACCACCAGGGAGAAATGAGGTGCTTTGTGGTGACAGTGGAGAGGCATTAATACAAGGTAATGACTATGCTCTAAGTTTTTGCATCCAAATGATTTAGGGCCAGATGGACATCCTGACTTGACTGAGATGATCTTCATTACACATCTGTATCTGCTGCGGGGTAGGGGTAAGGTCTAGGAGGGCTGAAGCAGGGCTGTAGCAGTGCACACGCTGTGCTGTTAGTGCAATCGCAGTATTGAGCAACGCTGCCCTTCCCAATGACAGCACTGATGGATCCAACCTGGTTGCTTTATAGGGTCAATAATTGGCTTAGTTGTTGAGCAAGGTAAGAAGCAAATTGACCTCTTCAAGATGTCTGACTGCTTCAGACGTCTAAAGTGTTGTGATTCTGAGTAGTTGGAAGTATTTTCAGACACAGGCTTCCACGTTCCTGCTCTGTGAATTGTAAAAGTTCAAAGATGTCGGAGCTGTTTCTTGGCATATATGAATGCAGAGTAATGGGGAAAAGAGGAGGACTAATGGGAAACCTGAGACTTAACTGGGTAAGGTGCAGAGTTAGAGTGTATAATATCTGGCTGCTGAAAGTCAATGTTGGAAAGTCAAGAGGGAAAGTCACCAAGGACATTGAAGAGCTCACCACTCAGCTGGAATGGAAAAGTCACAAGGGAACCCCTCAAAGAAGAGCTTCAGCATTTATCTTGATAACGTCCTGCCAGGTGATTAAATTAAAAAATAAATATTTCTGAAAAACAAGCAAAAGAGATTGTAAGACACAGAACAGCAGCATCATTTGCCATCGGACGGTGGTGGGAGTGGCGAAACTTAGTCCTTCCATGCCACCTAGTGTAGGAAGCTAAGCAGCTCTCCTGCTCCTGGTAGCAAAACTGGGACCTGCGCATCCTGCGAGACTGGACTCTGCAAGCAAGGGTAATGAAGCAGGAAATTAAGTGGAGGTCTGAAGCCTGCCACTATATGAACCAGCTCACCAGTGCAGATAAAAACCTGCCCCCAGCACCATGGCAGTAGGTGACACTCGTTGCTGGCTGTGTTTGCAATGTGGCACACTGAGAGGTTTTTAAAGAGAACTGTGTGGCCTATGTTTTTATATATTTTAAGTGAAAAAGAATAATGTTACCTAACCTGCAGCTGTCAACACACTAGGAAAAAAAGATAGCATGGGATGTTTGCATTAGGACACTTAGTAACATAGTTTGAAAGTCTTCATTTCTGGGAACTAAAACTGGTTTGTGGATTTAGTGTTTGCTTGGTTGGTTGTTTCTTTTGACAGGATAGGAGAAATTTCTGTTTTGTGGCTGATTTGTGTGAGGAGAAAAAATAAGCTACGGTTCCATTAGTAGTTGCTCCAAAACACACCAATGGATAAAAAGGGCCCAAAGTTGTGGTGTGCTGTCTAATTGTTAAACATATGTATGCTTCAGCTGAGTGGTTAGGAATAATTTTCTATAGGGACAGTTAGTGCTGTAACTAGCTAAATCAAGGACTCTTGACCTTACTTTGAAACATTTGGTGCTAGTTTCTCTTTGATACAGAAGAGCAGATTAGGTGGGAGAGAATTCTGATAGCCCTTTGTACTCCTGGAAAATCTATACCATGTTATTGGACTCATTCAAAACTGCTTCTTAACAGATTACAGTGTCAGTCCAGGATGTTACCAGTCCCAGAATAACCATATAGCTGTATCTATTTCACCCAGAACACCCAAGGACAAGGGCACCTGCACACTGTCAGTGTCCTATGCATAAAATGTGAACTGTGTTTATAAGCAGCTTTTGAGAGTCATAACTGCTAGCCTTGATATATAAAGAATAAATGATCTCAGAAAAATTAAAAAAAAAAGACAGCTACCCTGAACACTATGCTGGAGAGTCTGCATCAAACATAGGAAGAGGCAACTCATGTTTAGTTTCTGACTTAATGAATATCTCATTTTTTTCCTCTGCTTTCTAAATTTTCTTCTACCACTTTCTTTATTCCCTCTAAAAATCTGCTCTTTGAGTTGTCCAGCCGCTGTCCTGCTGGGGCTGATAAACAGTATTGCCTCCAAACAGAAACACTCCATGCTTGTGTCAAGCTTAAAAGCAGCCCTGTGCCTTTCCTCCTCCCTGCGTGTTGATAGACGCCCTCACCTGTGTACAGGCTTCCGTGCTCCCACACGCCTTTATCGTGGTGCAAGTAAGGTTTTATGTGGTGTGTAAACAAGGAAATCCCTAGAAGCAAAAGAGCACTTCAAAAGTTTGGCTTGCATGATGGCAAAATGATGACATGTAACTACAGCACTAATAAAGGCCGTATGTCTGCGTTGTGTGTTGAGAAATGGGTGAAGCATAGCACAGGGGAGGAAGAGATGGAATGTCATCATATGCTTTCCATTTGCACCCACGTAAAAAAAAAAAGATAGTGTTTCTACTCTTTCCAAGGCAATGTGATGTATGTGTCTGGTTCCATTATTAAAAAGAGATTAAAATGATTTAAAATATGTTTCAGTATTTAAAGAAAAAAAAAAGTGGATGTTGGCCACTTTGAGTCATCAGCCAAACTCTTGGCCTTCCTGTTTTTTCCTTCTCTTGGAACTCCCACGTATCTCTAGTTAACAGAACCCCCAAAGATGACTGATGTTTAAATATTTAAACTCCTTCTTTTCTGACATTTTTCTAGTCTAATTATTGATCCCACAATGTTTAGTATCCAGGAAACAATCCCAAGTTCCTGAAATGAAAACCACCTTCCAAAAGCCAGGCTTTTAAAAGATGAGTCATTGGCTGGCAGTTGAGCATTTTTTGGCACTTAGCTTAAAAGTAAGAGGTTTTGAGGAGAATTTCTGCGTGTGAGAAAGTAAAAAAAAAAAAAAAGAAAAATTAAAAAGTGCTTGGCATGCAGCCTGACAACTTTCAGAGAAGAGTGTAATAAAATCATGGTGTCCTGGGTGAAAGTAGGGGCATTCTTGTATTTGGTGTTTAACTCCTTCCTGACCAGTCTGTAATTTCTCAAAGTCCATCCTGTATTTCTGTAAGGCCAGAAATGCATGACTGGAACAAAGTAGCCCAAAGGGCTGTATTTCTCCCTCTTTGGGAATGCTGCTTTTCCCTGCTGGAGCTGTTGGGGTCTGCCAGGGCTTTGGTTTGCTTGGGGGGCTGTGGAGGCCAGGGTCTGCTTCCTCACTAGCTCCTGCTCCTGTTCCTCACTCCTTCAGGATTGTTGTCCCTGAAGCAAATGCCAGATTTTTGGAAGATATTTCATAACTGATTCACTTGGGACTTGCCCTGCCTCTTTGTCCCCTTAGGCAAGACCTGGAGCAAGGAAAGAGAGGGCAGGCATCTGACCTTGTCAGCTAAAGTGCTCTTAACATCTGTCTGTAGATTAAAATCTTTTCCTTATTGTTTTCACCATCTTCCTCCTGAAAATTCTAGTCCAGTTTCAGGAAGCTCTGCTGGTTCAGGTCAGCAAAGATTAACATAAAATAGAGGGGGAACAGAAATGGCAGGAGTTGGCATACGTACCTCCCCGTACTGAACAATCCCAACAAACATGAGCGTGCTACCAGCGCGGTGCGTGGTATCTATTAACCCTTGGAGAGGAAAGACCTATTGGTCACATGCGTACGGTACCCATAGCAGAGAGGGCAGTGCTGCAAATTCCTGGGTCTCTCTCCAGGCCTGTAGCACACTTGCATGCTCCGTAGTGCCTGCCAAGAGAAGGATCACGCTGCATGACTCTGATTTCCACCTCACTACGCAGGAGTAAATGGGGAGTAATTCCAGTGAATCAAGAGAATCAAGGTTGATAATCCAGGTGTTTTTTAACGTTTTTACACTTTTCATCATGCTACCCTAAACTTGCAACTTCCTGTCTTCAGCTAATCATGCTGGTCCCTCCACAGTAGCCTGCAGTGGCTAAGCATTATTTGGTTTGTTTCAGGCTCTATAATTAAATCTGTAAAGCTTGCGTTGCAGTGTTTGTGGAAGATGGTGGTGATCCTCTTACAATTTCCATTCTAGGTATATCCTTGATAAACTGCAATCTGGCGAGAACTGGGGCTATGTTTGTGCTTGGACACTTGGACACATGAAACTGTGTAGCAGCAGGCAGGTTGGTAGAGTTCCCCTGGACTCAGGCGACATTTTTCAAGCAGAAAGTATAACCAGCCGAACTGGAATGGCCATGGGTTATCAGTAGCATCACCTACTGCTACATGACTCTCATGTCAGTAGCTCCTAGCCTGTCACAGCAACAGCTGGGGTGAAGTTTTCCATGCCAAGTGCTGTCCTATGAACCTGAAGGAAAATTTCTATCAAAGTATCCAGATATCCCTGCAATACAAGAAATAAAACCTCTTATGCCTATGTTAAAAAAGCATTATCTCCTTTGGATTGCTTTGGTGCTTTTTTGCTCTGAAACAGCAAGCTGAAATTTGGTGGAAGGCTGGGATGTGCCCTTTCCCAATGCCAAGTTAAATCCCCAAGAAAATCAGTGAAGTTACAAGATTTGGGGGAAGAAAAATTCTGTATAGCTGCTCATTACAGACTTCTAAAATTCAAGCAAGTGCTTTGGAAACTGCAGCTGCAGCGAGCGGGACTGAGCCCGTCAGTGCCTGTGGCTGATCACACCGCAGCCACAGAGAGCAGCCAGGAAAGGTCTTGCCTGCAGTCGAGCAAAGGAGCTGGGCTTTCCTCACGAAGGCGGCTTCCCACTGCACCGCGCCAAGGAGGGTGGGACGCAAAACCCCGGCATTTGCCCTCTGCCCCTGTATTCCCTCGCTGTGGTCAGCCCGGGCAGCGGGACAGGAGGGAGCCGTGTGATTTAAGTTGAGAGGAAAGGAGCAGATAAGGACATGGAGAGTAATGAAATGAGTAGTTGGAGTCAGGGGAAGTGGGAAGCTGACCTAAGGAGGGAGGAATGTCATTGGGGACGTTGGGGTGGGGATACACGAGCTTGGCAAAGAAACTGGGAGGGAAAGCCAGGAAGGGAGGGTGTGGAAAGGCTGAGATTAGACGGGGACCAGAGAGAAAGTCTTATTCTGGGGCTGGGCTTGTCTTGGGTTTGCGAAGATCACTGGGTCCAGAAACCCGGTGAGTGGACCATAGCACTGCTCAGGGAAGAGGTCAGGGAACAGAGTGCAGGAGGAAAAAGTTGAAGGGCATTGGGCTGAAAGGGTTGTGCTGGGATAGAAAAGAGACAGAAGAGCATGCACCTACCCAACCACGCTCCAGCCTCCAGAGCTGGAATGGGACCTGAGAGGACTGTGTGCTGACCCCACCACTGTCTGCAAATACCTTTCAGACCTGTTCTTTAAGACGAGATGCAAGACCATGCTTTCAGCTTGTTTCATGTTTGAGAATTTGGCTGAACTGGAGTAGGATAACTTTGTTAGGTAGGGTGAAAAGTGAAGTTGGGAAGGTGAGCCATGATATATACACCTGAACAAATCCTTGTGGGTTTTTTCTGCTTTATCATGATGTATTTTTAAGTAAGAATCACATGTTATGGCCAGAGAATTTGTGATCGATTCCTTTCTTTGCCATGCAATGAATCCATTAGGTCATAAATTCAGGAAATACTGGAGTAGACTGATTTTAGAATGGTATCATAAAAAAATAGCACATCATGCATGAAATATAAAAACGTTCTCTTGTTTTAGCTTCTCAATTTTTACTATTCTTGAAGAATTTAAGAATTGTAGCCGAGATTTTTCTATTAATGTAATTTCTAACAGCTGGCACAGATGAAAACAGCTGATCAAGACATGCTTCAATATTTCCATGCATTTCAGGCTGACAAAATGTGGTAGCTCCCGTGATTCTTAAAGCCTTTTGTCAGGGAAAGTAAAGAAAGGTGATGAAAGATTCCCTTATCACTAGTGTGTTTAGCTGTATAATGTAGTATATGAACTTAGCAGTCAGGTGGAAGCAAATATATCTTCTCCTTTTCTAGTTAATTTGTAGAAAGAAGAGAGTGTAGGTAGAAGAATGGTCTGCCACAATTAACATCTCTAGTAAGAATTTTACATCTCTTGACAAAATTAAATCCATTTTACTACAGGACTTTTTACACTTTTTCAAATACTCCTGACGCAGTTTCAGTGCAGTCAAAAAATAATCATGGGCCAATGAATTATTTCCCTTCAGTTTTATTTCAGGAGTGTAATTAAGTGCAGTCTTTGAGTGAGATAAGGATAACCCTTTCTAGTTTGATTTGTTGTTAGATGTTTTTTTCAGCTTGGTGTTAGTGTAAGTTCTGCACTGGAAGCAAGTTTGGCCAACATTGCTCAGTGTTCCCCTGCTGAGGTTGGATTGCTGTATTCACCCTTCCTTGCAGTTATGGGATAAATAAATGAAAAACGTATCTCTTAAAACAGGGCAGATGAGCACTCTGCTTCTGTCACTTATGGTGAGGCCCTGCACATTCACCCCCTGAGCAGCTCCATTCCCTGCACTGTGGGAAGAGGAAGATATATCTGTCCCATGCAATGCAGCACTAATCTGTGATATTTCAGCTGGCTTCAAAACTGGAAGCAATGTCGATATGTCTGCACTGTGCTAACACAACTGTATTGGTTGGCAGGACTCCAGTGAGATCTTTGGTACTGCACTTTGCTGTGTACTTCTACTGAATTACCTGGAAGTTACTTCAGTATTTGTAACACTGCCCGGTGCAGAGAAATGGAAAATATGATGGGATGTCCTAATTGAATCCACATCGAAAAGCAAGCACCTGAGGGGACTTAGCATGGTCAGCACCTGGTGAGAGAGCACAGGATATTGATATGCTTGCTCCTTTCTGATGGTCCATTACAGACAGCCATTGGAATATAGCCTTGATTCTTTTTCTTTTTTCCTTTTTAAAAATACAATTTGATGTTGCTAAAAGCTATTTAATGAAAATAAAATCTTTTCCAGAACAGGTACCGCATGAACAGCTTTCCTTTCTGCTCTTCATATTTTTACCACATGTACTAGCAGTGCAGTTTTTAAGGTTCTCATCCAGCAAAGTACTTGAGCAGGTGCTTAATTTTAAGCACATGCTTAAATGTTTTTCTCTCTTAAACCCTTTCTCTTGGCTTCCACTAAGATCACTGAAAAGGGTGATAAATGTATGGAAGTTTCTGTGATGTAGAAATATGTCTATTAGTAACTCCAGAGAAACCACCAAGTGATTCCACATGGACCACCAAATCGTCTTCAGAGTCTAATGATTTTCATTTGCACTGTCAGTCCGGGGTAGACTCAAGATGAAAAGTTATGTAATATTTTTCCAGCTCCCCGAGCTATTCAATCCTCCCTCCATCATTTGTTTAATACATTCCTCATATGTTGCTCTGGTCTCCTGACACCCAGGCTGTTCCTGGGAACAGCTGAATTCCCATATGGGGGGAAACACATTTCCATATGTTTTTTAGTATTTCAAAAGTGTTATTTTATTTAATAGATTTAAAATATTTAAGCCCCCACCCTTCCACCCCCCCCTTTGGCATGCTTTTAGTGGGTGTCCCAAGAGGCTGTAGAGCAGAAATGAGAAAAACTACAATAGTACAGAAAAGCATGCTTTTCAAAGGAGTTCAAGGTGACATATAGTCAAGAAACACACGAGAAATAAACTGAACTTAGTCTCCTCTCAGTTTTATTCAGACCTCTTCACCTCTCTGTCTCTTTTCAAAACTACTTTTACTGTTTTACTTTTAAAGGCTAATAAAATATACAGAACCTTACTGTCCTCTTGCATCAATTTTGGATTGTTAACATCAGGGTTATATTACTCCATTAGCTACAGGACTCTATTAAAATGTCGGCACTACATCAAGAAGGAGAACCATGTCCACGTTACCTGAAAAATTCTGTCTTACTAGTGTTTTGGGGACTCTTTCAACGTGCAGATTAGAGGTATCTCTTTAACACAGAAGTGTTAGTCCTATGTGAAGCTGATGTGGGAACAGAACACGATGGGCTAACTTCTTTGATTACATGGAGAAAATATAAGAAGAAAAGAAGGTAAACTCCTGAAGGCAGTTTGTGTTCTTTGTCGTGCCCACCTATCTTGCTGAAGGCTCTAAAACTGCAGAGGACAAAGATGCCAGTTACCCTATGGAGCTCTAAAAAATGAAATTTGCAGAGTGAAATACTGGCACAGATAAAGACAGTGGGAGTTTCCCTCTTGCCTTTCGTGTGAGAGGATTTTACACAAATTATAGGTGCAATGGGATCCAATGATCATGTGGTCATCTGAAAAGTAATGTTCTTGCTCATCCTAGGCAGGTGTGATCACTACAGGCTGGTAACTAGCTGGTTGATCCCTGGTAGAGCAGTGTTGCTCAGCATCCGCAGTGCTCCATAACTATAAAGCTTCACGGTATAGGAACGAGCAAAATAATCCAAGATGCATAACGGAGAACAAAGGTAACACAGACCGTTGAAATAAATGATCTTTTTAATAGGAACAACATGCTATAAAGTGTTGTTCACTAACTTATGCTCTTTGGGATTTCAGCATTCTGCATACCCAGGGAATGCAGTGCGGTGACCCCCGGCATGTGTAGTTTCTAAGAAGTTTCTAAAAAGAGTGGAAGACTCCACAAATTAGAGAAAACGTGACAGAGCCAGAGCTCTGCTTTGCATCTTTCCTCCCCTTCTCCTCCTATCTATGTCACCAAGTGTTTTCTATTAATGCTTCTCCGTTATCCTACACGGTGCCAGAACTTGAATGAGTCACTGCTAGAGAAGGGCTTGTTGGATGGCAAAGGCAAAGAGACAGCGTTACTAACTGGTTTCAAAACAATAGGGAATACTTGAATGTCCAAAAAAGGAAGCACTAAACTTTTGCTGTGCTAGGCCATCACTGGCTTACTGTCAACTCATTAGGCAGCATCCCGAGCAATGACGAAGGAATGTATTTGAAAATACATTTGGGACTGGTTTGCAAGCATCAGAATGTTTACACTCGTTGTGAGATTTCCCCTTCTTTTCTATTGGGTTATTGTGCTAAGAGTATTTGTAGTTAGGATTGTTGATTGCCCCTGGCCAGAAAACAGCAGTTTCTTTAGGTAAGTATTTCTGAGGTTTTGAAATTTGGTTTTGGTCCACATGTGGTGGAATGAAAATGGGAATTTCAGAGGTTTTTAACAATAACAAACAGAGAAGGATCAGGAGAGAGAAAACAGTCAAAAGATGAACTTGGCATATGGGAAAACAACAGCTGCTCCTGGTAAGGTGATTACCTTATAAATAACACTTTCAGCTATTCTGCATTCTTCTGTGATAGGCTATAGGAAACCTTTTTGATTAACAAAACATTCTAGGTTTGGCAGAATGGCAATTCTGGAAATAAAAAATATCACTGAAAATATTTGGATTAGCTTTATTGAGCACCCAAGAGCCAACTTCACCTTAAAAAATTAGACCTGGAGGCATGGAAAGAGAAGCGATCTGCAAATCCTAATCTTACATTCCCTTTAGAGGAAGCTGCCTCTAAATTACATTGATTTAACAATATACAGTTCCATGAAAAAGTGTTGGCGGCACCTAGATTTTACTCTTGGAAACATGAACAATATCCCAAGACTGTGCCTGCAGTGACAAATGTGAGGCTGTTATCTACATAATGTCTCTCATTACCAAATTAGTATTTTTCCCTCTGAACAGTCATGTGGTCTTAAAAAAGCCATAGGCTCACCATAGCCAACAGCTATTACAAAAATTTTCATATGCTGGAGAACAAAAGGGAAGCAGGTCAAATTGAAAAGCATACTTTGAGGGTTTGATATCAGATCCTGCCTTCCCTTTTCAGGTGAGACTTCCACTACTGTGGCCACACCTAAAATGTATAAATTGCTCCAAAAAGTTGAGAATTTATAATTCAAAAATTTCAGTTGACATTTGGAATAAATTACCAAGAAAGGAAATTGAAGCAAGGAGCATAAATAAACTTAAGAGTCACCTAGATTTATTTCTGGACAAAAGATGAGGTGAGGGATATGGTAAAAAAGCAAGTAAGCGTAATAGAAATCTAAGTGAATGAAGGGTAGACATAGCAAGATAGCTGGCCTTTTTCCTGTTCTTAAACTGTTTTGTGCTTTAATCACAACCTAGAAACAACTCAGGCCTCACTCAAGATCATAAATGCATTCCCTACGTGGCTTAATTCTAAAAAACCTGTAGTTTTACACCATATCCTGTAATTGCAAGCAGACGCAGTATAAATACCAGGTCAGCAAGATATCATATCTGGAGAAAAAACAATCTATTCAGGAATTTTAAGAATCATTTCAGGTATAGCGACCCAAAAGTGGCCCAAACAGTGGGCTTGATCCTGCATCCTTTGCATCCTTTGCATCCTTTGCATCCTGATCGTGGCCTGAAGCAGTGGGGCCGGGGCTAGACTGGGTCTGGAAGCTGCTGTGCTAGTGCAGCACTGCGCCGTCAGAGGGGGACCGGGACTGGCTGCTGCAAGTACCCTGCTCCACTTCTGTTGTGGACTCAGTTGGCATCAATTCAGGGCTCTATATACTGTGTATTACTGTGCTGTGTAGGCTTGAATAGTCCTATGGGACTTTGCTGGTTTAACATATATGAAACTTGGATTGTCAGTGCTTCCCAGAGGTGCAACTCTTAGTGTCTTCTGGCATTCACTTCTGGTCCTGGAAGACAGAAGTATTTCTGGCCCCAGTTACAGAGAACAGTATTAAAAATTGGCTTTGCTGCGTACAAGGAGACTTAGATGTTGAAACAGGCTTTTGGAAAAGCCTCTTTGTGCTTGTGTGTAAGTGTAGGGTTTCTAGGGCAGGAAAAGGCCAGAAGGGTAATCCTGTGGCTCTCATTGTCAGGCTTCTCGTGTCTGAAGCATGTCAGAAAGAGGCGGTGGCTGTCACCACGGCTCTGCGGTGTTTGGGACAGAGGCTGGTGCAGATGGGGATGTGCCTCACTGACAGAGGTTGCCAAGCCCCCTTTCTTTCCCAAGCTGGCCGCACATCTGGAGAGGTCTAACAACAGTGTAAAGATACTTCCTCCTTCCTTCTCCTTGCCTCTGAGCGACGCTCAAAGAAGTGTATCACATCATCTCTAGTTTAGATCATTTTTTAAGCTTATATCATTAATCGTATTTTTTCTCAGAGCTTCAAAGGTCATAATAACTGTCAGAGAGTTTTTTGCTGTTATAACCTGTGTGTTGCTACCATCACAAATCCCTTCTACACACAAGCCCCTTAATTTGAGCAGGGTGGCATTTTTAACTCAAATTAGCGGGCTCACAAGGGAACATTAACTACAGTTTATTAGCTCAGCTCCCTAGCTGCTAATCCAATCTCTCTGCATGGAAAGCCAGTCGCTGTGTATAGTACAGGTGTTATTTCACAGTGTGCTCTCACTCCAGCTGGGCTAGCCCAAAAGGCCTTAACTGCAAGGCAAATGGTTCGATTCTGCGATGAAGATATGGTCATGGCAACAGAGGCAACAGCAGACAGTTGCAAGTGATAGGCTTAAGACGTTACCTTCTGTGTAAAGGTTTCAACCAAAATTATCCTTTCACATACAGGAAATGCTCAGGGGATGGCCTTCTCCAAAGGTTTGAGACACTTTGTTTGAATCACTTCTGAATCATCCATTTATGGCTTTATATATCTGTGTTTAAAAATCTCTTTAACACCACACCAACCTACTTGTGTTTTTGTTGTCTCCAAAATGCACGTGCACCACGCTAGCAGTAGTTCCTCTGGGGACAGACCCATCTGCCTACCGGCTCTTCTGCACAGCTACAGAGCAGGTGTGGAGTGTCCTTTCTTTAAATGACTATTTAATGTACAGCAAAGTAAATGAAACTGTTATTAAGTTTTTTATTACATTAATGTATATCCTGGACACTTATTTTAATGACCAGCATACTGTAATGGGTTTCCCTGGCTTAATAAAATGTCTCATCATACCCAAGAGCCTGGATAGACAACTGGAAGCAACTGAGTTACTGCAGGTCTGAGCTTTTAGCTTATATTGTCTAAAGACATACACTCTGCTCATTTTGGTCTCTCCCAGCTCCCTGTAATGAAGGACAAACAAAAGCAATCTGTGTACAACCAGTTTTGATAACAAGTTTGATAGCAAGGTGGAAATCTTACAGTAATGTAACACATTATGGCGTTTGTGTCTTTTTACTCCGGCACAGACAGATGATGGGAGTGACCGTGTGGGTAACAGAAGTTCACTAGTCCCAGCTCTCAAAGACTAAGGGTCTGTTTGTGTCATGGAATTCAGACGAGGAAGATGATCTGTGAATTTTCTAGAGTCTAGGTCTCCCTTGTTTACTCCCTTTGAAAGTCACGTAGGCAACTTCTAGCTTAATTCTACTAAAGGCCACATTCAGATATCCTAAATTCTACCAGCAGGCTTGCCTGGTGCTTTCTACTGACCGATCCTATGTAGCTCCCTTTATGGTGCTTGTGCAGTTTCTTTGACGTACACCTCTGTGGTTCTTGGCCTTTTCCACAGACTGGAGATATGTAGTTAGGTGGTATTTAATTCATCCTGGGATGTGTTTGAGAGAGGTGACATTGGGATGGAGTAGAGAGTCTTTATTGTAGTGTAAGTTCCCCTGAGTTCACTCTCTTGTATTTAGGTATCATTTTCTGCCCTGAACTTTAAAGGCACAGTCCTGAAAACCAGGGTAAAAATCCCCAGTAGAGAGCAAAAAGAAAGACTTGTTGACTGGCGGCTTTATGCAAGCTGAAATAATAGGCAATGTTCTGGC
This sequence comes from Fregata magnificens, assembly GCA_013389945.1. Lineage (NCBI taxonomy): Eukaryota > Metazoa > Chordata > Aves > Suliformes > Fregatidae > Fregata > Fregata magnificens. The sequence goes on from WAAD01028264.1 coordinate 265,213, forward strand.
CTCCCTGACAGAGTCCTGACAGAGTGTAAGTTTTTGCTCAGGTTGTGGGACCAGGGTTTCACCTGTCCTCTACAAACTGCTTGTGGTCAATGTAAGGGCTCTCAACTCAAGTTCTGTTCTGGAGAAATGAGCAATATAGTGGTTTATGTGTGGAAAATCAAATGGGTTGATGGTCATAACCTAATGAGTTCCCCAGATTTTTCATCAAGAAAGTTTTTTCCCAGTTACACGGTTTAACTAAGCACCATAAAAATACTTGGAATGGAGTATGGTTTCAATACAGACAGGTATGCAAAGATTAAGTAAAACTAGTTTTTCATCAGAGTATGCAAGGCAGTGCAGAGAAGGGCATTGCTGGGTCAGAGGACCATCAGGTGACTAGCAAGATGTGAGCTGTTAAGCTGGACAAGTGTTGTGTCCACCTACTGGGGAATTTGTATTGTCTCCCTTGAGGAAAATTAATCACAAGTTTGTGCTTAAATATAAAGATTTGTTGAACAATGCATTGGACAGAGTCACACGGCCATAAGCGGATCCACAAGGAGTCTGCAAAAGTGTGTCACCAGCCGCTACCTTATATACACTTGCACCAGCACCCATCCTGCAAGCATCAGCATCCGGCATCTCAGCCCTGTGTTGGGTCCATCGCCTAGCCCAGCTCTGCTGCCTGAAGGTGGCCCCTTGGCACTCAAATTCCAGGACTGCTACAAGACAATGGTGTGGCTGTTTCTTATCTCGGCACCAAGGGAAACCTCATTCCCCTACACTAAGTCATTCTGTCTCTGGCATTCCTGCTTCCAGCCAGTTTAACCCGTTCTGCGGTAGAGCCTTCTTGCCCTCCATGCCAGATCATACCTTTGTCACAAATTAGCACTGCTGAGCAGTTACAATCTGAATTTCCCCTTCACCTGTTTTTAATAAGAATCGAATCCCAGCCCAAGAAACCCGACAGAGGATATTTACACATAACTGTTGTTAGAGGAACTTTCTTTCCAAGTTTATCGACAGGTGATTCATATCCTGAAGCATGAGAGAATGTCAGCTCACATTTTTACATGTGAGTTGTATGTGAAAAAGGAAGAAAAAGGAAGAAGTACATGAACACTACAGAGTTCCAAAGTAATTTATTTTCCCTCGTAGTAATTATTGAGAAATGCAGAATATGTTATTTTCCTTCATCCACATCTTGCCATCAGATTCCTGAATATCTGAGCATATCTCACTGAAGATGAGCTATATTCAGGGTGTTGCCCAGACTGGATTAAAAGAGCCTCAAGATGAGTACCTAGAAGCTGATTCAAGGAATAAAATCTCAGCCAGCTTTTCAGAAATGCCAAGAGGTTTAACAGATGTATCATCTTTCAGAGTTAAGCTCTTCTGAGCTACAGTCTAATGTTGACGTATCGGAGGTTGATAGGTGGTTTCTGTCACTGCAAACCTCTGGCTCAGATGCATTTCATTGGAAAAAGTCAGTTATGGGCACTAGAAAGTTGAGCCCTTGGTCACTGGTTACTCCACCTGCTTGGCAAAAGCAACATCTCCATACTCACTGAAACGTAGATGCCAGAGTTCATTTTTAGAGGCATTTGGATGCCAAGTGGGGTTTTCTAAAAGGTCTTTTGATCTGTAAATGCCTAAAAGTAGCTTCAAGGTCTGGTCCCCTGTGACTCTATAATTACATTATAGAATATAAATTTGGTGTTTGAATGACCTGAGTTAGATGTTTTAAACACATAGTTCCCCTCTAGATGAGTTTTCCATGTTGAACTTCATTTCAGATAATTGCAGGTGTAGACAGAATTGTTGGAGTTGTTCCTAAGAAGAAGGAAAAGACACTGAGTATGGGAAAGCATTTCAGAGTGTAAGGGCCTGGCTATAGGATTTCAATGGTCTTTGGAGCAAGTCCTAGATCAGGGTTTTTATTTATCTGGGTTGATTTTAAAAGACCGGTGAATTTTCATGCAAGAGGATTCTGTAACAAACCATTTTAACTAGAGAAGATTTTTGTGGAATTGATTGCTACTTTTGACTTCATTTTCCAGATACTGCAGCCATGCTACATAACTGGAAGCAATTACTAGAAAGGTACAGAAGCTAAATCTGGCAAGTTTTCTCTACTTATGTCAGAACTGTTCTTACGTTAATCGTCTGAATAGAGAGTGGGAGTTCTGTGCCTTTTGTAAGCGTTGGGTTTTTTTTCCCCCAAGTGGAAAGCAAGGTCAGAAAACAGCAACTGCCTCTTCTCCTTGCCTTTCACTCTTTTCCTGCACTGATTTGGGAATCTGAATATTGTTCCCTGGCTGCATTTGTAAATCTGTCCTAAAGTAAGGCATTTACATTTGAGTTTTTGCCCAAAGAATCATTTCACTAGCTCTCCTCAAAATCCTGAACTAGCTCTGTGTGAGAAAAGCTTGAAAGTATTTGCACTGGTGGGGGCAAGGATGAGAAGGGGGGGTGAAAATGTGCTTTATGTGCCCGCTCAAAAATGTTAAAGCCAGTCGTTGGGGTAGTAAGTTCAGCTAAGCTCCTTCCTAAAATCTGCTGGATATCAGATAGCAGGACTTAATCCTTATTCTAGTAAAGCTTAGCAGTGGTGGTGTTCAACTGTTTGAATTCAACATAAATAGCATTTTCTGCTTTAAGATTTATCTCTGTGTCCCTGTGAAGCTGATTTAGGGGAATAAGAACCAAAGAAATATGGAAACTGCTGATCTGGACTTATCAAAGTATGCAGGATCACTTGTACCTAAAATGAACTATCCTGAGTTACCTATTTTCCATCAAGTCCTTCATGCTGTCACAATATAAATCAAATTCTCACAATAAAGAGTAACTGGATGCTGACAAATAGCATTGAAAACAAAAGGTTTCTTTTCTGCATGAAACATTTTGAAATTTTAAGTGATCCTGTTACTAGTAAGTGTAACAAAATGCTTGGGAAAGAAAAATAGCTGATATGACTCGTGAGGGTCTGACCGAGACTTTTTCTGCAGACAAGCTTTGACCTTGGAAAGAGGCAGAATACCTTCCTCTTTGTTGGCTGCTCACAACTACAGAGACTGTGAAAGTGTTTTTTTTTCCCAGGCCCATCTGCAGCTCCACGGGGAGGTTGTGTAAAGCTGCTGTCCGAGCTCTGATGCTTGTGTGGGCTTTGGGGGCAGTGCACTCCCACAGCAAGCCGCAGGGTGTAGTAGGTCTCCACCCTGGCATATCCTGTGGTTTCAAGGTCTCCTCCACACCTTCTGGTCCCTTCTGCCCTTAGTGAAGTGATGGAGAGGACACTTCCATGGAAGGACATGGGCTCCTGACAAGGCAGAGTTAGGACATCCCTATTCTCTGCTCCACCACCCCTAGCAGAAGAACTGCTGCAGTTTCACTGCTAGTGGTGCCCCCTTGGTCCCCAAAGTTGCCTGTAAAACTCATTCCTCAGCACTGGCGCTGTTCTGATTCCATGTGTAAAAAGTGCTTTTTTAAAGCATTTCTCCAGTCGATGAAGACAGATCGCTCCATAGTGTCTTTGTTTCTGCTCCCTACACAGATCTCCTGTAGATATAACATATGCTCATAAAACCAGCTGGAAGTGGGACACGCAAAGAGCAGTCACTCAGCAGTGGCTGCTTATGCCAGCTTCAGTGGAACAGAGTGTGAGAATTAAATTTATATTCTCCTGCTTCCCTACAGAAAATAACTTTTTGGTCTTGGCACCGGTTCCTTAGCTTGCGTAAAAAGTCAGAGAAGCCACAGCAGTTTGCACTAGCTGAAGGTCTTTATCTACCTCTGAATCTCTAAAAATCCCTTCTGCCTGGGGAGAAGGGGGGAAAGAGAGACCACTTGGCTACACCGAGTGAGAGCCTGTTCCGGGCTGGTGAGAATGCCAATACACAGCATTAGCGGTTATGTTGCTTTTCCTACCACAGGTGTTGGCATTGGTGAGAGCTAACAGAACAGAATGAGTCCTGGGCTCCTGCGATGCAATGACGTGTCTTTAAATGGTCTGTTTACTTAGGTTGACAAATGACAAATTGGCAAAACTGGAAACAGGTTGCCCATTGATCCACAAAACAGCTATAGCAAGGAAGGAGGAAGAGCAGACCTCTCCACTAATCCCCTTTCCCCAGTTCCCTCCAGCCAGCTGCTCAGCTCTAAAAGTGCCTCTCCTGCATCATTAAACTGGCTTTTGAGCTGCCAATGCCTCTTTTGCTACAATTTCATGGGCTGTGTCCACAATCATAAATTGAGCTGATTTTAAATCTCTCTCAAAAGCCACCGAGAACTTGCCACTTGGTCCATCACCACTTACCTGGCTTGGATTGGACATTCCAATTTTTTAATGAAAATATTTTTTCTCCATCCTCCTCTTTCTTTAGTGAAAGAAATACCATAGAAATATCTTATCACAGCATGGACACATCACCTTGCTTCTCAGGTCCAGTTACTCCTAGCACAGGTACAAGAAATCTTTCCCTCACCATCCTGAACATACCTGCAAACAAACAGAAAAGGCAAAAAGTAACTTTCTTTTGGGAACATGGATACTTTAGGAATTGCACAATATGTAATTTGGATCACTTTGTTGTGCAAACTGGCCCTGTGGAGGAGAACACCGCTTTGAATCAGCTTCGCAGAGACTTTCTGCGAAAAGAAATAAAATGAGCTCATTTACATGTTTGTCACCTTTGGGCAGTTTTCTGGCAATTTTCAGAAGTACTGAGGTGAATAGCCCACTTTTAATGTAGGCATATTATTTCTAACTGCTACGATTGAAAAGACTTCACATCAAGGACCAGGGATTCATTACCTTTGTGTACTGCATACCACATATTGGGCTGCTGAAGAATAAAGAGACCTTTGAATTCCAGCACATTTATTGTTACTATTTTATTTTTGAGTATGGCAATACAAGTGTGCATATAAGGCTGTGTAAAGTCAGTTATATTCTTTTAGGTTATGTTAAAGTTCTTGTATCCTGATCGGTCCTTTCACACAGCCTGATGCAAAAATTTCTGAAGTCTGTGGCTTTGGGTTAGGCTCACAGGTATTAGCTGTTCCACCTGGACTCATCTAGCGGCTACTTTTAAGTTCCTGCAATACTTTTTAAGACATGAAAAGCATTTGAAGAAAATTAAATTTCTAATGGAAACATTAAATCCCTTTGGATATTCTAACTGTAAAGAAACAGGGAAAATACATTAAGTACTTTTTAAACCAACTGTTATTAATTAACAACAATAATAATAGAGTTTAGCTCTGCTTGAAGTTGTACTGGTTTCAGTCAACCAGCTGAGCTGTAACAATTCAGGTCAGAAACATCAAAATGAAGATGACTTCAGGCCTGCAAACTATAAGTACTTTAGAGCAAGGGGTTTTTCCTTCCTTTACCTTCAATAAACCCCGCTCTTTTCATTTATTCTTCCTCTTCAGCTAGTTCAATTAATGTATAGAATATAAAGAAATTCTAAATTTTATTTCTTTTTCAAGGCTTCCTGCAGACTTGTTATGTCTTCCATAAAGTTTTCATTCCCAGTGACAAAGGAGAGCAAAGACATTATGCAAATTGTTGGGTTTTTTTCTTTTTCTTGGAAGTATTGGTAGAGAAGGACAATGTGATAATTTGAATTTGTGTTGACCAAATTCTTTGCCTTCTGTCATAACAAGTTTGCTGACACCAGGACTGAGGTGAGGGCTTTTTAGTTGAAAGCATCATTGGTAATGTGAATATAATTGTCAGTTCTGTAGCAACCATCATGTATCCATAAACTGCACAGCTTTTGTAGATTCAGTGGAGCTGAGATTTTCTTGATTTACTTCTTTCTCCCCCTCTTTGGGCTCCTCATTCACTCTGCGAGCTACTCTTGCTTGCAGAAGCACAAATTATTCTCCCTCACCAGCACTGAAGGTACCTCATTGTTTTATTTAAGGCATCTTTTCAGAGATGGTTCTGTAGACCCTTACTATGACCGTGGATGTTATCTAGGATATCTGTGAATCTTTCAGCAAATCAGCAAATTGAAAGGTTTTAATCAGTGCAAGGATGATTTCTTCATCTCTTTGATCCACTTTCTATGAACAGAATGGCTTTTTTTTTTCCTGTATTAGAAAATAGAAAGTCCAGTCTCAGAAAAAGCTACCCAGGCTATTCTGCCTGTTAAAACCAGAGTCGATTAATCTCAGAGTGGACTCAACAATTGTTTGACTGTCCTGTATCGGATGACGGGGGATGGATTACTGTCATGGTTTAAACCCAGCTGGCAACTAAACACCACGCAGCCGCTAGCTCGCTCACTCCCCCTATCCCCCCCTGGTGGGATGGGGGAGAGAATCGAAAGGGCAAAAGCAAGAAAACTTGTGGGTTGAGATAAAGACAGTTTAATAGGTAAAGCAAAAACTGCGCGCAAGCAAAGCAAACCAAGGAATTCATTCACTACTTCCCACTGACAGGCAGGTGTTCAGCCATCTCCAGGAAAGCAGGGCTCCATCATGCGTAACGGTTACTTGGGAAGACTAAACGCCATCACTCCAAACGTCCCCCCCTTCCTTCTTCTTCCCCAGCTTTATATACTGAGCACGACATCATATGGTATGGAATATCTGTCTTTGGTCAGTTTGGATCAACAATTTTAACTGTGTCCCCTCCACTTCCAGCTTCTTGTGCACCTGGCAGAGCATGGGAGGCTAGAAAAGTCCTTGACTAGTGTAAGCACTACTTAGCAACAACTAAAACATCTCTGTATTATCAACACTGTTTTCAGCACAAATCCAAAACACAGCCCCATACTAGCTACTATAAAGAGAATTAACTCTATCCCAGCCAAAACCAGCACAATTACAGGGAAGTGCGTGTCAGGTTCATGTGATTTTCAGGTGCCCTTGCAGTTCAGTGGCAGCTGTGTCTGCTTATCTGGGGGCGAAACTGGAACCAAAGCCTTTTAAATAAATAATTGTCCTAACATGTCATAAAATGAATGCAACATGGATTGTTCACAAATAAATAATTCTGAAGAATTTAAACACAGACAGCAAAGTCCAGTTTAGCAGCCAGGAACCCCACTCCATAGTACAACTGAATACAGAAAGTACTGAAAATATACTTTATATAGAGAGATGATATTTTACATGAAGGCAAAATTATACCATCAAGTTTTTAGCATACACTTCTGTGGGTATCAAAGAAGTGTGCTCCCCAGAAAATGGATGGCAAACTGTATTTCATGGGGAGTGTTCCAGGGACTGGGCTAGCATAAAAACAGGTTTCTCCCCAGGCTTGATGGAGAAATTTGTATGGTGCTTTCTGCCCCTTCCCCCCGCTTCCACCCACCCTGCACCTGTACTCTTTGCCAAAGAATGCAAGTTGCTCTTCTTTAGCTGATTCACTCTACTTTATGATCTGAGAACACTCTTCCAGCCTGGAGCAGATGTAGAAACTTAGAACAGCAGCTGTGGGATTTTGTGCTTCAAAAGGAATTGGCATCGGTGCAACGAGCGTGTTTGATACTTGCTTGTCCCTTGTAAATCACCTAGCCTTTTTATCTAAATGAAACCATATGATCCTTGGGAACTGTGAAGTGAGCACCTCAAAGGTGGTTTTCTGTTCGACATGGTATAGGAAAATACGGGAGAACTGAATGGGAGGGACCCAAAATTCAGAGTGACAAGGGGCAGACCCATTCATTCCCAGTGTTGGATGAACAAACTTACATTCAGTGGGTCGACTTGCCTTGCTAAAATATATCGTATTCTCAAAAGGTCTAAAACTCTCTGTGGCTCACCTGGGTATGAGTCTCTATTACAATACCACTGTCAGTTCTGGTCTGCGTGTTCTCCAGAAACTTGTGCTGCTTTTACCTTAATATGTGAATTCCTTTAATGTTACCTATGCTTGGGTAGTCGTTTCTGTTGCCTGGGAAAATGTCTCAGCTAATGCTATGTGTACAATCTTTGGTTTAACAGCTGAATTACAATACTGTCTCTGCCTCCATTTAGATATGTCAAGTACGCATCTGGGTGTTTATCTAGCAGCCTGCTAGCTCATCCCACAGCTCCTTAGAAAGGAAAACACTACACAAAATCTATTTTTCAACAGGTAAGTAGAAACTTAACAAGCTGCCCACAATCACAGTTCAGGATGATGTGGAAGGGAACATAGCCCCCTCCCAGAAGAGAGCAGAGCCCACCTCCCAGCAAAGGGGGAAGAGTAATGTTTACAGCTAATTCCACTTACTCCTTTTTTTATCATCATGTTTGCTTTTCAGGCCTTTTCTTTATCATCTTACGTAGGCATCAATTATCATCTTCCTCTCTCTCTTCAAGCAGGTCTTTTGAATGAATGTTGCCAACTGTTCCTTGGTGCCCAGTGTATTTATGAAATGTGTTAGAAGACAAGTCCAGCAGAGAAAAGGCATGAGACACTCCAAATTAGAGGATAAAAGGATGCTGCCAAACTCAGTTTTGAATACAGCCCAAGGTACAATATGCATAAGAATTAGTTTAGGTACCAGCAGCCCAGACTGCGGTGTTTTATGTGGGTTGGCTTTTGGACTACCTGCTACTATTAGACAAGTATTGTAACAAATTAGTGAACCATTTTCTGCCAGAAAAGTGTGAAGTCTAAAGACATGCATTGACTTCTTCAGACATAAGATTTCTTTTTGTTATGCCTCTCCATACTTTTTTTTAATGTGTGTGTGTGTGTGAGAGAGAGAGAGAGGACATGTACAGGTGCTCTGTGAATTTAATGTTAGGCTTTGGGGGCAAAATATGTGCTGATGTTGACACATACAGTGAGACTGGAGAGCCTAAACAAAGGAAATGGGAGAAAGAAGGTAAGGAGTGTAGTGGACTGAAAGTACAAAGCTGGGAAGTCAATTAAAATGGTAGAAGAGAGGAAGAATTAAAGAGAATCAGTAGGTAATAAAATAATACATATTATTTTTTTTTCTTGTTCCTATTCATAATATGTATATATGAATATACATATTTTACATATATATATGTGTATAAAACATACCTGGCACAAAAATGTGCAGGAAGGGCATTTAAAGCTCCTTGCACTATTCAAGAAGCAAGGTGTAGCACTGAAGGACAGCCACGGGCAGTGTCCCAGCTGTGGCTGTCGTACTGCAGTCGGGATGCTCGTGTTCCCCTTGTGGGAAGAAGCAGCTCCGGGCTAAGGAACAGTGTCCAGGTCCTTACACCCAGTGTCCTTGTATGGTCCAAATATGCCAAATGGGACATGAAGCAAAATGCAAAATGCTTGTTAGGCACTGAGCATAAACTGCTCTGTGTGCCTCTTCCCCTGGCTTTCTCCCTGTTGGCACCCAGAGGCACTCAGGACTGGAGCATGTGGGTGCAGAGCTGCGCTGTGGGACAGTGCTCAAGACACCTCCTCGGAAGAGGAACAGGGCCTGATTGCCATCAGGCAGCCTTTGGGAGAGCTGGTGCTTTAAATGAGTTTATTCATAGTTAAACATTTCACACGAGTTACTCAAGAAAACTTGTTTGTTAGAGGCAGGTGGTGACTAATCATCTCTTAGCCCACCTTTACCACATTCAAGAGTTGTCAGAAAGCTGACAAGTAGAAAAACCTCTTAGTAACTCTTCATTATAACAAGCTGACATAGGAGGCACCGACCCCCGCTGCTATTGGATCAAAATGGGAAAAATAGGGTTTCCAAGTTCCTTTTTCTTGTCCTTGGAGCTTCATTACTTAGGTAATGGCAAAAATATGTTCCTCACATGGTGAAACTAATACATGTATAATTCTCCTTCCCCACACAGAAATTAATCATATCTTCCAAATTCAGAACTTACGTTTTTTTAACTCTTTTTTAACTCTTTTTTGCTGTTGCAGCTGAGGTTAGAGATTTAGAGGGTCTTCATTCATGGTCCCATGAAGTGCCTTATGCACTGCCTGTCAGCAGAACATCAGTATTACAGGTCAGCTTGCAAGCAGAGAGGGATGGCTAAGTGTCAACATATTCTCCAGCCTGGAGCAGATGTTGAAGTGCCCTATACTCCATAGCTGCCAGGCAATGAGTAGAGCACCTCTGAGCCTGCTGGGATATAGTCTGGGGGGCGACACAGCTGCTTTCTTCGTCCTTGAGCTGAGGAGAGGCCAAAAGGCAGAGTAAAGCTGCTTTTATATCCATTCTGCTGGGAGTGGGACTAACGGTAGCTTGGGTGAGCATAGAGAACAAACTTAAAATGTAGCAGATGCTGCTTTTAAGCCTAATCTATAAAAGGTGTTTTTCAGGGGGGGAAAAAAAAAAAAAAAAAGAATTAACAGTGCAATGAGGAAAAATATCCTGCAGCTGGAATAGAAAACACTGTAGGGTTGAAAGGAAGCTAGGTATCCTCTGAGACGGCAGATGTACTACCAAATATTTATTTCTTTTAAATATTTTCTTAAGTCTTTAAAGTAAGGTAGTAGCTTCTATTGTTTCTTTTGGCAGCTTATTCTAGCCATGAGTTTCTCTGTGTAATGAAATTCCACCTACAGTAAATCTTCTGAGTGCCTGGCTGTTCCTGAGGTTTAACTCTTCCAAGTCTGGCTCTCTGCTCATCTGCCTGCCCTGCATTGAGTTGATTCCAACTCATTATGAGACTGACTTCAACAGTTCTGTCCTGGATGTCCTCGGCTGTCAGTCAGATGAACTAGGTGACCCTGCCAGCTTTATTTTCTGTGATTCTCTTATTTATCCACTTAATCTGATCACTGGAAATCTCAGTCTTTGTTCCTGCCTAAGAACTCGTTATTTTGATCTGGAGAATCACTCTTTGCGAATTCAGTGTATTTATTTGTCACAGCTGGAATCTGTGCGGTTGGAGCCCTGAATGACCCCAGACAAGCAGCTGGCCTACTGTCCTGGTCAGTGATCTTCAGACTGGGCTGGGCTGTCTGTATATCTTCATTTAGAGAGAGAATAGCACTGTGGTGTCCGTATGTATGCAAAACATGTATCATGACTGGGAAAAGGCACAAGGGCCCAGAGCAGGCTGCTGTCCTTTCCAGGGTGGCTCCTCTGATTTGCCTGCTGTCAGAGGCCAGCTGATGCCTCGTGATTTATTCTGCAGGTCAGCCACAAGTTCTGAACAGCTATGCTCCATTTCATGTTGACTATAGGTTTGCAGCCGTAGCTGCAATAACCCCAGGCTGTGCTCTAGCTATTTCTCCTTGACTGCACCAAACCAGGCACTGTCAGCAAGAAGCAACTGTTTGACCTGATGTGTCTGCCCAAGCAACACAGATCAGTCAGAGCCAAACACCAGCAGAGAGACGATGAATCCAGTAAAAACATGACCAACTGATGGATGCAGGAAGCCAACAGACTCTCCCTGACAGCCTTGGTCAAATAGCAACTGGGCAGCCACAGCTTCCTCTTGGGACTCCTGGCTGCTAGCCTCACGGGAAGCAGGGGACTTTCCTATGCATCTTAAAGTCCTTTCCATGTTGCAGCCTTTTCTGACTTAAGAATATTTACCAGCCATTTGGGAAATTTATATTATTTCTGGAAATAAAAAATGCTTATTTATTGAGCAAAGAAGGGCACACAGTTTGCTGAATAAACTCTCCAGCCTCAAGCCGCTGCCACTGTGCTTGAAGTGCCAGCATTTTCTGTGGAACGCTGGATCCATGTCTGCTCCAGGCAGAAATTGTCCGAAAGGTTAAAAATAATAACACTGAAGTCACCAGCTGCAATCTGAATCCCATATGCCTATATGTCTTGCAGGCATTTTACCTTTGTGAAATCAAATATAATTCCAAGCAGACAAATTCAGTGCAAGTAGTTGGCTTGCCTTAATAAAGCCTGCGGGAACACACCAAAGAGCTTCTAATTTTGTACCTAATATGTTAAAGCTTAGTAATAGGTAGTAAAGTAATGTTTGTATTGCAAAATATGTAAAGTTTAGTAATATGGTAACGTTAAATAAATACTTCTGATTACCCAGTGCTGTTTTTCTTCCTCTTAAAGTGCCATGTTTTAATGATCAGTTTTACACCATATTCTGAATGTGACTTCAGTAGCCCAAATGACAGGCTGAGCTTCTTCCATTTTTCTCTGACTTCAGGAAAAAAAAAAGAAAAAAGGTTTTCAGGAGCCATTGTCATGTGGTAGCTTTTAGAGTATTTCCTCTCTTTACATACAGAATGGTTTTCTTAATTATTTCTCACTATTTGTTGGTAAATACTGTCTTGATATTTATTTAGCAGCTTGACACTTCAGCCAAGATGAAATTCACAGTAAGTAAACTGAAAGGTAGACGGCGAAATTAGTGCAGAACTGAAGTGACTCACTCAGTGTCCGTGCTGAAGTAAAAAATGGGAAACAAACTGGAGCTTAAGAAGAACATTTTATCATCTGGAGAAAGCATTTTTTGGGGGCATAGTGTTTCCATCTATTCGTTCTTAACTTGCTTTTCTCCAGCAGGAATTGCTGAGCTTATATTAACCAACATCCCTCTTTCATTCATTCAAACTCCTCTTCAGAATTCCTTCACTCTGTTGCCATTGACTAAAACATTAAAAAGAAAGCTACTCTGATGGACCAAAAAGGTATGTGTGGATTCTGGCAGCTGTGCCAAAGCTTTGGTCTGTACCTGTAAGTAGTGGAAGGCATTTATTTCACTGGGAGTTAGATGTTTATACGCCTTTGAGAATCAGAGCTTTATTGGGAAATTAGGTAAGCTTACCACTTTTTTTTATCCTTTCCTTTTATGATTCATTTAATTCAGATGGGAAACATGTTGTGGAAGGAAGCAACCTTACTGTTTAAGCATTCTAACTGCCTAATACATGAACAATTGCCATAAGTAAAAAATTAGTCCAGGTCACTACGTATGGTACTGCCTTGCTGACTGGCTGAAAAGGGGGAGGCTAGAAATGACAGAGAAGAGGTTGTGTGCATAATTTTTCTTTCCTACAATAGACTAGGAAACAGACACCAACTCATTTATATTGACAGAATCTGAATATTGGCTTATTTTATGCGTACAAGGATTTCTTCTGTGTGATATCCTAGTCTTTCCCTTAGGAGCTGTGAACTTTACGTAACTATCGAAAAAGAGTCAACGCACTGCGTTAAATTTCCAAAACTTGCAAGGAGGAATGTGTCACCTGTCAGAGAGATGTCACTTTGGCTGACTGCTGAGTGCTTTGAAATGGGCTCTACTCCCCTTTGCGCATACTCTCTGTGAAATAGTTTAACGGGATGAAGTGATTTATTTCAGTTGACAAAGCTTCTCAAGTAAATGAAAAAAAAATTATTCTGTCCTGTAGATTTATTAAGCCACAATTAAATTATGGCTATTCAAATGAGACCTGAGCTATATCTACCTGGGAACATCTAGCACTGTGTACCCCGGTACCAAATCTGTCATAGCTGCATTAGCTATGGGATGATATGTGTCTACCCTACTGCAGGGTAATCTTAAAGGGCTTCTGCCTAATGAGGTTTTTTGTGTCCAGTATTTCAGCTTGCATGGTTATCATACACATTTTTGTGCCGGAAAGATGCACCCTCAGTAGTAAATCTAATTTTTCTACTGCCTTTTCCCCTCTTCTCTCTTAATTTAAATGACTGTTTTTATAGTGGTTCTGAATAACTACTGTTTGATAGTGGATCCTACCTTTACAGATCATAATCAGTTGGTAAATTCTTTCTGTACTTTACAGGCAGAAAAATGAAGCACAGAAGAGGGTGACTGAGTTCTAGACTCCGGATCTGTGTTTGTATGTCTCCATCCTGTTCTTGACTTCATTCCAGCACCGAGTTGAAGCCATGGGTGACAAAATATTTCTTTGCATGGAAACTGGAGAAGAAGAATTATTATGACAAAGTGTTGAGCAGTTTTGGAACCCTATTGACATGGAAAACTGATCTGAGTTTGGGAGATGAATGAGTTTCCTTTGGGAATCACTGTCACCATTAACTGTCAGTGACACACAAACAGCCTCTTCCAAACAAAACATTAAGGTTGAAGTGTGTAGAGTAAAAGGTTATACTACTATGTAAAACTTTATATCTTTCCCCTTACATAAGCTCAATCTTTCTTTGTAAACATTTATAAATGCCACTCTGTCCTGCTCCCATTGGGTGCTCTGTCACTTTGTGTCCCTTTGAGATGCTTGGGCAGCGATCAGGTACAGGGCGCCACCATGGTTTAGTACCCTCCTCTAGTCTTACAAGTAGCCTGAGAGAAGCATTAGTATGTGGGGCTCTGGTATGTTTCTGGTCAAATGGTAGGTTATAGGGAGATTATTGTATTCAGCTCAAGACGTTCACAATTAAAAAAATGTTGTAGAGGTATTGCAGAGAGCTGAAAAACAATATGGTGCTCTAAGACCAAGCCTGGATTCCAGTAGTAGAGTTAAGAACTTGCCCAGTTGCACTGCTGGCCTAGCCGTTACATCTAGATCTCCAAATGCAGACCCCACTTACTTCATGCTTTCATCTGCACTAACGAGCTGAGGTGCAAAGATGTGGCTAGATTTCTGTCAGCTTGTGCTGTTACCTCCATCAAGCGTGCATGCCGTGCAGGTGCCCATAATGGTAATTGGTTGGGGGTCTCTGCACCATGCCCCTTTGCATGGTGTAAATATTTCTTCAGACTCATCAATGTATTGAAGACAATGATGAGGCATGACCTTAATAACACATTATAGTTACTTACATGAAGACTATATATGTCAAAGGGTAGATGCTTTCAATGTTTTGTTAAACATACATAGCAGCATGATAAGAGATTGCATAAATGTGTCTTAGATCCATAACAGGGCTCTGAAGACAGAAACATTTAGTCTTGAAATAAGATATGGGTCCCCACATCTTATGGGTCCCCATAATTGTCTCCATCAGTGGAGATGATTAGACCTTTGGACGGTTTAGCAAGGCAGGTGATAAATTTGCCATCTATCATAATAATCCTTACAATATGTTTTATTTTTTTGTTTTGGGAAGACAGCTCAGTCCAGCAGTGGGAAAACTTTTTACAACCTGGATATGCTGGGGTCAGATGATCACTGTAACATGGGCTGTCATTTTTAGTATGAAGAAAACCCCAGAAAATTAACCTTGTGCAGCTCAATTACCTTATTGATTGTCTCTGAAGTCCATAACCCATTAAGTATATATTGACAATTCTTGCTCTGGACTTAGGGGTTGTCAGTAACTGAAACTGAGCAAGCTCAGTATATATATATGTGTGTGTGTGTATATATATACATGTTTATATCCATACTTGTTTATAGCACATTATAAAAAGGAGCTAATCTCATCTGCTTATCTTATATGAAGAAGTACTGAAGTAGCAGACACATAAATCTTCATAACTGGTATATGTCTGGCAAATTTTAAAAACAGACATGTGAAAGTGCAAAATACATAACTCATCTCTGACAAGTCCAAAGAAAGATTGCTAAAATTTTTTTAAAAATACTTTACAAGCTCAAAGGTAATGAAAAGGTTATGTTAAGCCAGGTAACATAAGTGCTCAAGCATCATGGGAGTCTCGTTCATAAATTAATGTGACCCAGGAAAAGCCTTTGATCAAATAAACTTGCTAGCTAAAAGAAATACATACATGTTGTTGTTTAATGCAAAACAAACTAAAGAAGAAATATTTTAGCTAACTATATCTTTTCTGATCTAAATCGGTGAATCAGTAAACTTTACAAAGCTTGGGAGGAGTAAACCAGTTTTTACCCTATATGGAACAGGTTATGGTTGAATAAACAGTTTCCTTAGTGCTCCCTCCAGCACCCCTGTTGGTTTTATTCTCCAGCCACATTCCCTTAGTAATTCATTTGGTCTATATTTACTGCATTTTGCTCAGTAACAAAGTCCCTGACAGTATCCATACCAGATAATGTTGTTAGTTCTATTGTATAACAGAGGTTTTGAATTTGCAGTGTATATATTTTTTTTCCCCTGAACAGGAAAGATACAGTAATCACTGAATCAATCAGTATTGACCATTGCCATATGGACTTTGCTGTCTTTATGCATTACGTGAACAGTCTCTTACTGAATTGACTTCTGTGAATCTTATTGTTGTACCAGTATCACCAGAAAATTTTGAGGTGTACAGAACTTGAGCCCTCCACCTTTGAAGGTGACATTTGTTTGACCTTAATATTTCTTGTTTCCTGTAGAATTGAAGGAATTGTAACTTCAAAATTCTTTCAAAAATCAGCAAGACCTTTCTGGGTTATTCTTTGCCCAGAATTTGCAATCAGGCCATCGCCTAGAATATACTCATGAAAAAAGTAAAAAAATTCTAAGCCCAAGATTGCTCCTTTTGAAAGATGAGGAAAATGCCAGAAGCACAATAGCTGATGTTTTAAACCTCACTCTGGACTACAGCATCTGTTTCACTGAATCACACATAGACGGTCCAATGAAAAAAAAAGTCTGTGTTTATTCTGGCAGGAATCCTCGTCACTGTCAAGGGAAACAGTGTCATCAAAAAAATCAAAGTTTTAGATGAAAATTCCCAAAAGACTGCCTCTCAGTTTTGCCATCGCTATGGATTCAGAAACAAAGTAATTAAAAAAACTAACAACTCAGGTATTGAGAAGACTCATACTGTAATGCCAGATATTTTAGTACTCCATAAAGATTCTTGCCTCGTGCTGAGTTGTACTGCAGCTTTTTGTTCAGAGACAAGAGCAGTGTATCCGGCACAAGGAAAGGACATGCAATTTTCTAAGAAGATACAGAGTACAGAGCAACAGAGGATGAGGTACAGGGTCTTTCTTCACTGCATCCCTTGTTTCCCACGATTTTGCAGGAACTCACTGGAGGGATACATGGTTACTGCCCTGTGAGGCATTACAGGGCAGCACAGGAGAAACGTTCCTTATAGACAGGCAGCTGAGGACTTTTTTCCTCCCAGTCCCAGACATTAAAAAAGTGCATTACACAAAGAATAACAAAAAAAGGGCTGGAGATAGGTGATAGAGGGTCTGGACACGAAAAAAGGAGATCAGCGGGATACCTGGATGTTGGCCTGATGATGTCCAAAGGTCCATTGGTATCTATACAGAGGAGAGAAAGGGAATGCCTGGTAATCAGGGTTTTAAGGTATCAGCGGTCTTCATGATGCGGAGTCTCTTTGTTGTCAGAGAAGAGGAGGAAGAAAACAGCAAAAAGCCCAGCCTCATTCCTGCTGTTGGTTTTTTTTTTTTAATTTTGATTTGTAATACGTAAATCAGTGAAGCCATGACCACCCAGAGTAACACTACAACTCTCAGACACAGGGGCCATTACACTGTCATCGCTGCTTTTTCCAAACGCATCATCCCCAGGAATGGTTGCTGGGTGGGAAACCAGCAGGATCTCCACACTTCTTTTCTCCCATCACCAGTGACTCGGTGCTCCAGCAAGATTGAGGAATGTCTGATCTCATAAATATCGGTCTGATCCTGTAATCATTAGTCGTGCTGAAATATATCTCACTTCACTGGTAGCATCCTCTCATCAGGGCATGAAACAACTCAGTACAGATGCTTGCTCTGTGGATTGGTGCAACGTACCCCTACCACTGACAGACTCCTGTAGCCAAGTATTGCAGGAGTTATTTCCAGAACTTTAAAATGTATATTTTAATACTCTAATTCATCATCCAATCTCTCCTGTTGCACATAATGTTAGAAAAAGAGATGTACACATCTCCAAAATGTAGTAAGAAAGCAATGTTAGTGATTTCTCATGAAAAATAACCTTGCCTGTTATGAAACTGAACTGCAATAGGTTAGCCACTAAACCTTAATCCAAGTAAAAAATGGCTTTCATGACTTGGACTTAATCCATGATAAAGCTAATTTACTGGTGGCATGTATTGGTACCTTACCATTCAAATGTTTTTTTAAAGCTTGATGAAGCTCCAGTTTGGAAAGCCAGAGGGAAAAATATTATATTCGTGACTTAACATAATAACAGACTAAACTTTTCTTGTATGTATTTTATCTTCTTTATATGAGGAAAGGTGGAAAATATTCTCTGTGGGGAAAATGGAATCCCACAGCTGCTAGGTCTTGAGACTTTATCCTTCCCCCTTTCCCCTCTTGTAGGCTGTTTAGCTGATTTCTTGGGAACACTAGGATGGTCCTGCATGTATAGCATCTTAGTGCCCTAGCAGAGTCCCAGTAGAGGAGGCTGTATGCCTCTGCTTCTAGTACACAGAAAAGGCAGCTGTGTTTGAAAGCTAAACAGATGTTAAAAATCAGGTGTCTTGTATTTCTTTTAAAAAGCCTTTTCCTTACTATCTGCAAGTTTCTTGTTGATTTCAATTTGTATCACCTTTGAAAATGGACTGTGTTACTATGCAATGCCACAGCTTTGTACTTCTTGTTTTCCAGAATTATTGACCTCTCCTAACAAGACAGTATGTTAATTGACAGGGCAATAGGAGGAAAATGGGGTTGCTGAAGGAGTTAATTAGGGAGTTTGAAAACACTTCCTTCTTTGTTTTTCTGTTTTAGCAATCTCCTCTGTATTTTATACCCAAATTGCCTTTCTCCTTAATTTGGACATTTTGTCATTTTCTGATCTGTTTTGTGCATTGCCATAGCACATAGTTTTGATCCAGGTCAGGCATTGGCACACAGCTGTATTTCTGTTGCATAAAATGACAGAGGTTTTATGTTGCCTTGGGGACTTTTTCACCAGTTTCAGGCTACCTGCAGGAGGACAAATGATGCTCAAACTGAAGTGAGGGCTATAGCAAAGTACCAAGCTGAATGATCAAACTGTTTTGACGAGTGAATTCATAGCAGATCAGGTTTTATGTCATGTGGCCATAGTGCTTTTGACTTGCTATTAGAGCCCTGAACCAGGATCTCTTTTATGATCAAACTACAGCTACTGTAGAAAAAGCTCTTTTCCCCCCCTGCTTTCTAAATGTTCTTTATCTCATTTTCTTTCTTCAGGTTTTCAGATATCCAGGGTCTAGACTTTTCAGATTATTGTGTCTACATCTGCTTGTGTCTTCAACACTGAATAAGGGTTCATTCACTTGAATTAATTACAGAAAATGTAAAGAAAATCATGTCTTTAAAGAAATAAACTTCTATATATTTCTAAAGTATTTGGCAGGGGTTTTTTTCCCCGTCAGTTTTCCGTTTAAAAGCAGAATTAGAAGTAGCAGAAATCTCAGAGAAGGGTTGTCTTTGTGACATTTCCAAGGGCTTTTTCTCTTTTTCAAGAAATGAAAGATGCAGAAAGATTGGATAAGCTTTCAGATGTTTGGATGGTTGCTTGAATCAAATCCTACCCCCAAACCTTTCAAGGCTTCTTTGAACCATAGAACCATAGAACCATTAAGGTTGGAAA
>WAAD01028265.1:19629-31119 GCA_013389945.1 Fregata magnificens
ATTGATGGTCTACAGTCCTCTTATACTCTTGACCTAGTCTATCACGGAGACACTCAACCCCGTCCATGAAACAGTGAAGAAAGGAGTAAGCATACATAAAAGAATTACTTCTGCTGTACTCAGGAGCAAAATGGAGCTCACTGTCTCTGCTTTCTAAAGCTTAAAATCAAATTCAGTTTAAAGAATAAAGGAAAGACAACAGTTGCAATTAAACGTGTGCTCTTTCTCTAAGCCAAACGTGCTAAAGTATGGCTCCCGCACCACACATTACTAGAATGTATTGTATACAAGACCCAGAGGTGATAAAGATATATGGAAGCACAGTGAGGTTGGAGTGTGAAGAGCTGAAAGTGGAAAGGACTCTCCAGAAGCACACTACATGCATTATCATGCAGAAAAATCACAGAAGAAATTAATCTAAAGCCCCAGCTGTTCTAAATCTCCATGGCACTGTTGACTTCAGTGTGATTAATCTGGTATTCATTGATGGTGGATTGGGTTCAAAGAACAAATGCAAGAAAAGCTTCATTCAGGAAGGGAAATTCAAAATTCACCTGGGAATGAAGCAGAGAAATAACCAATAAGGAAGAAACAGAAAACAGTGGTGAAAAGGAAGTACCCGTTACACAAGCAAGGTTCCCCACTGTACTCCAAACACACACAAACTAGAGAGGGTCCATTTCCACCTTCTGAAACAGGCACCAGTTTTCCTGACAGAAGACATAACACAGTGCTTACAGAAAAGCCTTGGTTTTAATCTATTGATTGTAGAAACACCTGGTAATGAAAGAGAGAAAGAAAGGAAGGGAGGAAGGGAAGGAGTGACAAAGGAGGCAAGGACGAAGGGAGGAAGAGGAGAAGGATGTAAGAAGAGTAAAGGAAGGAAGGAATAAAGAGCCAGCATCAAGGGAAAGAGATGATGGTCTTTTGCAAAGTGAAAGCACTTTGCAAGTAATGCATTTCTCAAACCAGACCAGAGTATCTACACAAGAAAAGCTTGACTTCAGCATGTGGAGAAACAGTGCCATTTGTATTTGTGGAGAGTGAAAACCATTCTGTACAAAGATATCACACATTGTCCCATGCTTTTACAACTGCTTTCATGACCTGCAAGCTTGGTGGGTCTTGAGGAGTCACCACATAGGAAGCAGGAAAGGCTGTTATTTCACAATACACCTGGGAAACTATACAAGGCAGAGAGCTTACCCATCTATACAAAGTATGGGAAAAGCTATCTTATTAAGCATAACACTTGGAGTCCAGCAGAACATGTACTTGAGTGGAAAGGATACCTTGTACAAACACAGAATCTTAAAGAGAGCTCTGCTTCTGCAGCAAAATCAGAGAAAGCACCCCATAGGTAAGAGCCTTCCCTTCTCCCCTCCTGTCATTCCCCAGATGGTGAAAAATATGGCTGTCTATATAACACCCAGAGTCTTCAAGTAAAAAGAAAAAAATTAAGACACAGGAGCCACCATGGAAAAACACCATTTCTTCTATTTCAAGGACTGGGATTTGAAGTGAGTCATAGCTCTCTTCTACTAAGTTTATAGAGCAAGACAGCAATTTCACTGTCTGCATATAGGGGGAAAGACAGTAGCCTGTTCTCTTCCACCCATTTCTGCCCCAATCCAGGGAGAAGGGGTATAGACCTCTTTTCTGCACTGCCAGCACCACCAGGAGAAGGATTAGCTGGGGTTGACAGACACAGAGTTGTCCGGTGGACTCAGTCCCATTCCTACACCCTCTGCAGCTGGAGCACAATGGTGTGCAGAGGAGACCAACCAAAACCGGCAGCATGCGTCCTACAGGCATTCACTCGTTGGACCTCTGCTCAGCTGGCACCTCTCTACAGCATGACATTTGGCAGAGACATAATGTACCCTTCCAGAGCACTCAGAGCACACTCCCTTCCTCACCCTCCTTTGGCTTTCAAGAGCCATTATGTAGCTTAAAGTGTTTTGCGAATGCAGCTTCCTTTAGATCTGCTGGTGATGCAAAAACATCAACAACAACACAAAATCCTCTCTAATGTGGATTGCAGCAGCAGCAGCCAGCAACTGTTTCACCCTGTCAGAGCAAGGAGCATTTTGAAGATGCAAAACAACATTAGCAGAAGAAATCAGTTAGTGTGGGAGGGGAGTAGAAGAGAATAAAAGAGATCTGGGTTGCCTCAAGGACAAAGGTAAGCTGGGTTCACAGGAAAAACAAGCAGGTTAGTAGTAATCAAGGATTTTGAAATGCTGGGGGTTAAATTCTCATGATAAAGCCATAGCTTAAACTTTTAGTTAATGACTTCCTTGTACAAAGATTTTGTGGGTTTTTACATCTTCTTCTGAGGTATCCAGTGCTTTGCACAGTGAGAAATGGGATACTGAATGATACACTGTGAATCTAGTCTCTTCTGACAACTCCTGTGTTCCTGTCCTTCTATGAAGAGAGAACAGTTTTCTTGAGGGGGCTCCCCTCTGGTCTGTAGAGAGAAAGTTGAAATTTTCAAACCTCAGTAAAAGAGGAAAAAACCAGCATATAAAAATGCCCTTGAAATGAAGAATAAAAAGACACAACAACAAATTCTGCAAGTTAAAGATATGGCAAATGAAAACAGATATGGCATGTGAGAATAAGCAACATGAAGGAGTCTTCATCTCCTGAAGTCTGAATGTGAAGGTGAATGCACCTGAAGGTGAATGCTGGATAACTTCCTGCTTCAAAGCAACAGAAACATACTAAAGATGATGACACTGCAATCACTTCTTTAAAAAAAAATTTTTAAAAAAGAAAAATATTTCAACAGCTATTATGTTTTGAAATTGTGTTAGCTGGGCAGCTTTATTCTTCAACACATGGTAGGTAGAGCATACCAGATGTCTAGTAAGACTTTTGAAAGGTCAAGAGCAAATGACAAATGTTTATGTTCCCATTTTCTGGAATTCTGGAAATTATATCTGGAAATTATAATTCCAGAAACATGAATGTGAAAAGTCATTCTCTATACCTTGAAAGGATTGCAATTTGATATAGATCTGTGAGTAGTTTCATCATTTACTCAAAGTCCTGTTGTTTTGTTTATACCTTTCAAATGATCCTCAGTCTCCAGGTCAGTTCTGTAAGGCATATTTCTCACCACTTTAATACTGCACCTTCCAGTGACATATTGGAGCTTCATTTGCCCTAGATCACAGTCATGCTGCTTTAGGTTTTAGCAAAGCAGAGGTTACAGTCATGGGGCAGACCTCAGTGCTGTGAAACCTGCTGATAAAGGAAGCTGCTAGTCAAAGTAATGATGGATACCGCATAGACTCCTAAAGATGTTCTGTCACATAGTGTTGACCCCGCATTCAGACGACCTATTGCCACACAAACCAGGATGATATGTCAGCATTTTTTGATCTTGCCCTGTTTTCACCAGGAAAATAGTCACCAATTCCATTTTAACCACTGGACAAAAAGCAACACAAATATCACCTGGAGCAGAATGGGGCTGTTTGATACAGAAATCCTTGTTGTCAGTTAGGCTTGTTGTATTGGTTTCTCAAGCGGTTTAAAGCTGAGGCTGCTCTGCAGATTCCCTGAAGAGTTTCCTTGTCAGTGTCATTATTCTTTATTACTTTGAAGGCAGATTAGACAAAATCCAGCACATCTGTTATCTCACCATTTTGATGGTTTAAGATTAATGGCTGTGATAATAGCCTGCAGTGCAAGTCAAGGCAAGAAATTTTGGAGAGTTCAGTGTCTTCCATAAATCCACATATGTCTGCTTTTTTGATGTAATGAATGCAAATGTTGAACACAGCCAGGATGAAGTTATGGTGTCCTTGGAGACTCGTCCATCCTCAGCTTTCAGCTGGAATGGCAGCTTTTGTAGAAGTGCTCATGGGACTCCAGACTCCACAAAAGGTGAAGGGGAAAAGAAGGAAAGGAAGGTTTTGTTGCATTTGAAATCTCTCTAGTCTTTCCTTGGACAGAAGAAAGTGCTCCATCACATCTCTGCCCTATCATGAGAGCACATTTCTGTGAGCTCCATGAGATGGTAGGTAAGTGGCTTTCTCAAAAGCTAGAGCAGCATAACAGTTGGGTGTAACGACAGCAGACCATGAATAGGGCAACCCAGCTGGAGATCACTAGGTGAAGACCATGTGCCTCCCCGAGTTGCCGAATAGAGCTGTATGCCATTTGGTGAGGGAAGGAGAAAAGGGGACTGGAGAAAGGTTTCATTTTCAGCTCTGACCGGGTAGCACCTCACCAGTCTGAGATCCAGGTTTGGTCAAGCATGCAAACCAGCTGCATGTCTTTGTCCTGCACAAATAAGTCAGGAAGATTCAGGCCAGTCAGAGCAGTTTGGTGCCCAGTCAGCTTGCATTTTAATCCAGTTTTAAAGCAATGCTTCATGGAATTATTCAGAAGATCTGCCCAAGAGGAACTGATCAGCAGGTCTAACACTTACCTGTGGTACTCGACGGAACACAGGGACTTCCTCAATTATATTATTGCTTGAGGCCAAGATAGAAAAACAGTTGTTCCCTTAACCACTGAGCAGAGCTTAAGAAATGCATATGGCCTTCACAAATTGCCTTTTTACACAGTGCTTTATTTTTGTTCTCTGTGTTTAAACATGGTATAATGTTTGAAATAGAAAGTGGTCAGAAAAAGAGTTGTTAATGTAGAAGCAGTCGAATGAGGAATTACTATACAACTTTGCTATGTCTTCTAAGTACACTATGCAGCTTACACAAATTCAATAGAAAAAGTCTCAACTGTCTAAGCATACTGGCTCTGAAACCAAAACAACAAAAAAGAGAAAAAGCAATAGAGAAGATTTTGGATGATGACTCTTACTAAATATACTCCGTCAGAATATAAGCAAAAAGATCTCTATAAACAGCAGACCAATTGCAATGTCAGAATTAATAGCATCATCTAGGAATAAGTTCCAATCTATTAGCATTAATTCTTTTTTTTTTTTAATTGGGTTTTCTCAACTTTTTCATATAGCAAAAGCAATATTCCTCCTTTATCCTCAGACCCTGAATTCAACCCTTTTACCTTATTTTAAGATGCTAAACCACAAAGCATATACAGAGTGAGGATGATTATTCCCAGCAGCAGTTCTGGCAAGAGCAGGTTACAAAGTGTTTTTTCTGGTTTTGGCCATTTGTTCAATTAGACAGGTAAACAGACTATGAAAATTTTATTATACATGCCTATTCTAGTGATTTGCTAGATTAGCTCTTTTGACATCTGCATAAAACAAAGATCAGCTTCTACTCATTATAACCCTGGGGAAGGATCATTTATGATTAGGCTTTGGATTATTTTTTAAGCTTTTTAAGCTTCCCACATGGAAGAAAATAAAACTAAGTTACTTAAATTTGTGCCTTTGCAATCTGGTGGGACTGCTAGCTTACACATATGATGAAACTCCTATCTATATATACTGGTAGAACTAATCTTATAGGATATAAGAATATATCTTTTATAACTGAAAGACAAAGTTGTTTCTAAAAACAGCAGCTGGGAAGCAAAGGAAGAACAGGAATGTGGGAAAAGGAAGGCAGCTACCTTGTTCATCATAAATCTTAATATGCATTGATTTAAATGTGTTTGCATATGTAAATCCAACATATCACAGAAAGACCAGGATTAGCCCCTGTAATATCGCAGACCAGTAGCTATTGTTAAAAAATAAAGCCCCAGGAAGGTTTCCCTATTTGCTTTCAATCAATTGCAGTATTCAATAGCTTATTGATTTCAGGACAAGCGTACAGTTCCAGTCCTAAATTTGGGAAGTATCAGTTATTACATTTTTCAGGCATGCTCAGTATCTTCTTGCTTTCACATAGGTGGTTCCATCTCCAAAAGAAATGAAATCAGAATGAAACCATAAACCATTACAGAATATGGTATCTTAAAGGAGAAGATCTTAATCTTGTAATTAGGTCAGCTATTGCATGCTTAACCGTCTGTAAAAATTTTGCATCGGAGTCTGGCACGGAGGATGTTGTGCCAGATTTCACACTGGCAGAAAGTCAGAGCTTTTGGATACAGGGGCAGAGACACTTGGCTCCTGAGAGGGCTTTGTTTTGTGAAGGTGACTGCCAGGACTGCAATTCCTCCAGTAGTACCTGCTGGTGTCTTTGAGACAGCTGCTTTGGGAGCTGGTATCTACCAGACACGACAGCACAGGTCTATGCTTGGAAAACTCCGTTTGTATTTGCACTGCCTTTGGGGTTACAGCTAGACTTTGTATTAAGCTAGACTTCTAGCAGCACCCAGTATTCACTGCTACTGGTACTCAGGATTACTTTAAGCAAAGCCACAGCTGTGCACTTACTTGTCCTCAAAGAGAGTGGAAGAAACACCATTACTTGTAGGAATTATTAAGCATCTTGCTTATATTGTCAGCGGACCCTTACAGCTCCTTCCAAGATATCTTTTGGGAAAGTCCAAGCAGTTTTTTCTGCCGCTGATCAATGGCCTGTTTGTCTAGTAGCCCCTGCCTCAGCAGAATTCATTCATAATTTCCTAAACTCAGATAGATCATGGATATCTTTTAAGTCCTTTACAAGCTAAGAAAGGGAGAGATTCCCTTCATTATTATAGTACAGATTTATGGCACCTGATTCTTCAAAAAGTATATCTAGGATAAAAATAGGGATCTGAAATTGAGTTACTGATTTAGGAGAATGACACAGTATCCAGGTATATTTCTGTATATACCAAATAGAGCACAGCACTGTACTCATGAGACCAACAAATTTCTTCCGCTCTGAAGCAAAAGAGCTTACGGCTCCCTACAGCTATATCCCCTTTTTTCCAAATGTGTATTGAGTTTGTCATTCAAGTAGACTTGCCACATTGCATTTCAGCCATGTTACGTACAACCAGTGAAAATCCTCTGCAGCACCTTGGTCTGTGTTGCAGTTACAAAGCTGCAAGGTCCTTCCTTGCCCCTCTTGCCGCAGAGAGCGTGTGAGCGCTGCTCTTGTGTACGCAGTTGCACAAGGCTGGAGTCCACAAGGCGGGTCTCTTCTTTTTGGGTGAAGTGATCCCAGCACACCAATTCCAGTACACAGAAAACAAGGAGGAGAGGCCTCTTCCAGGCCTGTTCCTAACCCCAGGTACAACCCTTAGCTGACCCTCTCCAGCCCTTTCAGATGCCATTGCAGGACCTTGCTTTCACATGTGAAAGATGGATTTCAGCTGAACCGTCTTTGGCCTCCCCAACAGGCACACAGGCTACCTTACATACGGTATTGACTTACACCCTTCTGTCCTCATTACAGTTATACAAGCCTTGCATTTCATTTACAGATATGCAGGTATTCACACACACGGGTGTGTGCATAAGGTAATCATATTTACAAAACCATCTGCATTATGCACCTATTTCTTTATAAACCATGTCAGAACGATCTGTTCCTCAAATGATTTCAGGCACTAATTCAAGCGCTCCACTCCACAGTTAATACAGCTCAGCAGAGGTAGGAACACATGCACTGAGAACTGGGAGCTCATATGCCTTCATAACAACAACTCCAAAAGGAATTTTCCCTTTCAATTGCACCTTCCAAGTTGTGCTCATTTAATCCTCTCATCTGATGTTACCTGCAGCAGTCAGTATGTGACCACTGCTTTACCATCAGTGTTATGAACAAGCATTTTCCTAAGGCACATCCAGTACTTGCTGTAGTCAAGTTTAGCTGGGAGAGAAACAAGCAACCAGACCAAAAGAAGCGAAACTGTCCACTTTATTGAAAGACTGCTTTGAATTGAATTTTCTGTTGTATTTCTTTCACTGTGACAACCAGCTAGAATTTTATCTAACTTTCTCATAATGACTTCTTCAGATGTTAGGTTTTCAGTATGGGTAAAGTGTATCAACTAACCACTATTCTTCTCTTCATTAGAAGTATATTTGGGGCAGGATAAGGAGTAACTGCTAAAGTTTTGGCTGATGCTTCTTTTTTCTGCCACACCCATTTTAAGTTACTCAACTCCCTCCCACATACCCACTATTTAAACTTGTGAAGAAACGTTTGCCTTTTATTAAAACTGTCAAGAGAAGTGCTTGCTTTTCTTAAAAAAAAAAACCAGATTGATGCAATAGGTCAACCCCTTTTTTTTTTTGTTTTGACAAAGAACTAGGAAAATCATAAGTTTGGCTAAAGCTTCGTAGCTTTCAAGCATGAAAATCATAATCTGGGAAGAAAAAAAGCAGAGAAAAACTCCTAAAAAGCTATAAGCAAAAAACCAAAAAAATGCTACTACAGAACATCTGTAGATGAACTACAGAAAAGAATGAGGATTTGTTAACATTTCATTTTTCTCTCCCTCCCCCCTCAAATACAACTTTCGAAACCCCTGAACCTTATGTCACAATGTCCCCTGTTGTAGTAATAAATATCTCTACATAACCTTGTAAATAGAATAATTTATGAAAATGTGTTTCTCTGCTGCTCAGCTACTCTGTAACCCAGTTCCTCAGTCTGAGTCATAAGAACAAAGATTGGAATTAATAAATCCTGATCCTTAATACTATTTTGCCTTCTAACAGCCTGTCTTGCAGACACTGCAGTGTCTGAATTTGTTGTAAAAAGAAGGGTTTGGTATTCTTAATTATGTAATTGCATTTGCTTTAGCCTCATTGGAAGTGAGGAGAGTAACTCAAGAAGATAAGGAAATACTCTGGGGTCTTGGCACATATTATAGCAGAGGACATAGAAAAAACAAGTGCTTCTCTTATGCAAACCATGAGAGCAGTAGCTAGAAGGTAGTCTAGATCAATGTCAGCTCAGGATTATGAACTGTAGGAGTGACTGCTGGGTAGACGTGTCCTTAGACAAAGGTGAAAATCTATTACTATTCATCTAGACAATTGTGCACTGGTCTTCATGATGGATATGTACCCTTTCTACAGTTAGGCTGTAACCATAGGCAGTGTTTCTCAATTCATCAAAACCTCTAAGGCCCATAGTAGGAAGGCAAACATCAAACAGTGATCGACAAAATGACCATCAAATAACAAATTCATACACTCCTGCAAGTGTAAGCAAGCTGGCAAATTGTTTGGAAAATATTTTTTTAAAATTTAGTACCATTTTTCTTTGGTTGGAAATGAGAACCATGATGGCAGCACCACACCAATTGCTCCTTGCATATTTAAATAAAAATTTTATGGTCCTAGGGTTTTAAAAGATCCAAACACTTCTCTGCAAAATAAAAGTAGAGGATTACAATTATTAGTAGTATCTAAATTGAATTCTCATCTTTCCACGTAGCTCCCAATGCTAAGGGGACCATCCACATAAAAATGTCCTTCCAAAACCTTCCGTGATGGTTTACACCCTTCTCTGAGGCCCCAGAAGACCTCTGGGTAGGGAAAAGGTGCAGAGACTGGTGAGATCATTTCACTATCTCTAGGTGTTACCACTTTCCCAGTTTGATTCCAGGTACTCACCCAGAAGGTGTAGCAAGATCTCGCACATCTGTCATCACAAACTTTATTTGTTGGTGTATAGGAAAGTGTAAAGATACATGAGCTCCTCCCTACCTGGAAGCGTAGGAAAGGTTGCTTAACTCCCCAAAAGGAACACAGACACAAAAGATTTTGTTTTTTAAGGAGGTTGCCAAGAGAAAAAAATCCTCTTTTTCACACACTATTCCTATTTAACGAACCAGAAGAAAGTTCTTTTAAATCTGCTTTTAGTAGAAGGTGAAAGTAGCAAAGGTCCGATTTAACTAACAGAAGGTCAAATGCTTCCTCTGTCAATGTGGTATAAATCTGGAGTTCTCATGAAATCAGAGCTTTAGTCTGGAAATTTCATACACGAAAGTCAGCTTATAAAAAAGCACAGCAGAAACCATTTCTGAAACCACATCTCTTCACTGTCATCACCAAGTAAATTAAGAGGATGGAACAATCATCTCACATTTAAAGGGATCCAAAGTCTGAAAACTTTTTAACCAGTTGAAACAAATACACTCTTCTATTAAAACATGAGCCCTACATTTCATGTTGTTTACCCCTTCTGCTTAACAGGCAATAAAAAAAGATTTTAAAAACTCCTAAAAGACTCAATGAAAACAGAAGGAGCCTCCCCAGCACCCTATGCGTCCTGAAGTATTTTAGGGGAAGCCATTCTCCTGTCCCCCTATAGCAGAGTAGGGTGAACCTTGGTAGAGTTGCTTTTGCTCTCTCCTGTGGGAGAACCTTCCATCCTCATTTTTTTTACATGGGAGTTACAAACAGAAGAAAAGGAAAAGTTTCCCTGTGTTTTTCTCTATCTAGGCCTAAAATCCCACCACATTGTACATGAAAATGCCCATACATCTGTACCGTAAGCTCCATGCTTAGGAATATTCTCTGAATTTCTCATGTTTGAGTCATGAAAAGATTAACATAGAATCAGTGAAAACTTAGGGTTGGAAGGGATTTCAGAGAAGTCATCCAATTACATCCCTTTGCCCCAAGCCAAGAACATCTTTCAGGGTTTTAAATCCATGTATTAATTGTGATCTGTTAAACCGGACTTCTAAACCACTTGTAAACTACCATAAAAAAAAGGTAAAGCTTTTTCTGTGTGAAAGCAGTGCAGATACTGCAGGGTAGGGTTCATGAGCAGCACAGCTGCCAGAAGACTGAATACACATTTTCTTGACAGGCCATTGGTGAAGAAAAGCAAGAATACCAAAAATGTGATGGATACTAAACCCTGTTTACAGGCTCTCTTGCTTACTGCCCTCATTGTAGGCATCAGCATTTTCCTAATGAAAAAATAAATTGATTTTTAAGGCTATATCTATCATTTTTATCTGTCTACATTTTCATTACATTATTACTTCTTCTGCACACGTCTTCTATCTGTTTCTAGCTCCCTGTATACCCACTAGATACAGGAAAATATTCCTAAGCATATAACTGATACACTCTGTCTCCAGAAAAACTAGATGACCTCTTCAAATCAATGACTTTTAAAAGGACAGAGGCTGTGGATCTGTACACTCAGCTTCTACTTCCCTGATCCCTACCAGCCTGCAGGAGAGGACTGTTATTTCAGGGTAGTCCTCTCCTCTCTTTCCTGAGGAATAATTTGGTGCATCCTAAATCACCTGTAAAAGATATTACTCTTATTTCTTCTTAAAGCATTCAGAAAAAGATATTCCTTAATATCCCTAGGTAGCTTCTTTTATTGATCATCTATCCTTGCTGTAAAAAGTTTTATCCAATGTCTCACCAGGTCTTTTTTCTTCTCTTTCGCTGGAAGTTACTTTTAACTTTCCCCATGTAGAGGTCATGCAGAATGGTTTACTGCTGTCCCTTATGCAAGTATTTTAGCTCTGGAAAACAGCTACTGTTCATCTCCCTTCAGCCTTATATTTCTAAGATGAACACAGCTAATTCACTCAACCTTCCCTCAGAGGCCCTGTTTCATAAATCTGTTATCATTCCTGGTGTTCCCTCCTGCACTCTCTCCAGTTTGTAACCAA
>WAAD01028265.1:31138-41425 GCA_013389945.1 Fregata magnificens
GGACACAGTGCCCCAGCCCCAGCCTCACCAGTGCCCAGGAGTGGGGAATCATTTCCTCCCACATCTGACATTTGATGTTCCTTTTAATAGATATTTTTATTACAAGTGCCTTTCCCTCCTCCCCAACAGCACAGCTGATGCAGGCTCAGCCTGTCATCTACTGTATCTCTATTACCNCCACAGGCTGTAAGTCTGTATAATGTTCTACTATGCAGTTTATGTGAATGTCTCATAGTACTGTGTCAGGAATGAATACACCACTTCTTCTGTTTCCCTCATGCCCAGCAAACCAGGTACCCTGCCAGGAAAAGGCATTAGATTAGACCTGACATTGTAATTAGTGGGACAATTTGAGGGCTTCAGCCATAGCCCATGGATGTCTGTGGAGAGTTTTGGAATGAGCATCTTACCAGGTACTTCCATTATTGATTCATTTGCTGGAGTGGTTTTGGTTTGTTAATTTGTTTGTTTATGATTCATGTATGATCAACTGATATTTTTCTGCTGTCAAATTCAGAACACTGAAACATTCTTCTCTCCTGGGACTCAAAGTAAAGCTCAAGACAAAACTGCAGATAGGTCCCCAGAAGCAGGGCTTTCATCCTTATGGGACATCTCTCTTCCTCCTACCTCTGCAAAATCTTACTGTTGCTTTCAGTAGCAACCTGTAGTTCACGTTGCTACGAGTACATTGAGTTCAGCTCGTACCTTTCCACCTTCTGATCATGCCTCCTTCCCACTCAGCTGGTAATGTAAACATATATTACCATGTGAGTGTACACACAGCCATGCATGTAAAATCAAAAAGTGAAGACAAAGTAGAGATACGGAGAAAATTATCAAAGATATCGTTAACCAGTACAGCTTCCTGAATTATACCACTGAGAGTAAAAAGTACCTTGCAAGTGTCCAGCCACTGTGTCTGAAACACCTTCTGGCTTGTGAATACTACTAGCAATTCTCCGAGGACCAGAATTAAAAAAACCACAGCACCTGGGTAATAACATCCTGATCTTCCACCACCAAGGTCAGCAAAAGAAGCGAAGTATCTGGAGTATATTGGATGGGTTGATATCATCACTTTCAGAGACAGGTAGTCAAACACTCATCCTGCAGCCTCTATATGTTGCTCAAAGCACAGGACAAAAAGGCAAATAAATGTCCAATCCAGTGATGAGTATGAATCAGTGGTCTTTTACAGAGTGAGTGCTCCTGAATTACAGGAACATAAAGATACTTGGTCTCTACCCCACACCTGCCTGAGAGGAATTTTTCTGTTCATCCCCATCTCCTCCCAGTCCTCTTGATTTCAGTCATTTTAGCACAGCCCCCAACCTCAGCAGTCCCAGAGCACAGAAACACAGTTGTCACAGAAGTGTGTTTCTGTGCTTCTTTGTGGCTCCCATCATTTTGATTCAATTACACTTCGGTGCATAGATAAGAAGTATCAGCAGGAATTGGCTTCTAATTCTGTCACTTATGACAGAACTGCTATTTGCTGCATTGTGTGCACCAAGCAGCCTTGCTTTACTGCAGTTCTTTTTTATGATGATCTAGGACAAGCTTTATCAACAAAACAACTAAATTCCTGTTCTCTCATCTTTCTTTATGATCTGAAGGAAAATTGGCACTTGATATGTCTAAAATAAGTTCCATAATGGCAGCAAAACTGATTAAATACATTCAGTGTGCTGAAAATATCAGATAAATGGCAGGCTTGGCTCATGTTAACAAGCTTCGCACTTTTTGTGTTCTTTTCATCTGTGACAAAATTCAGCACTTACCAGCCATTAAGGTTGCATTGTGCAAGTCAAAAATGCAGACAGATATTCTGAGAGAACTTTAATCATATAATCACTGTAGAAGACATTCAGATACTGCATGCTCAGATTTTTTTTTTATTTTTTCTCTTCTTAATAAAACATGCACATAGACAAAATCAAGAATTCTAAGAGACAAGATTTTATTTATGTTCATCAAAACAGCTGTTTTGAAGATGACAGGATTGATGGCATTATCAGGGACTACACCAACCAAAAATGTCATATCCTAGAGCAGTGAGAAAAGATATATGTGATGGGATGTTTTCAAACTCCAGAAACCTACAAATGATGCCAGAGGTGATTAGAGCAACTATATTACAGCAATCTGCACAATACAGGCACTGGATATGCCACTTTTTAATTGCTGACATTCAGAACAAAACCTGCCTGAAGTGAGCATGGCAATTGTTCCCTCGTGCAATTATTGCTTCTGGTTACCTGCCTATTCAGACAGTCATCGTGATGGTATGTAGTATCAGCACCTCCTTCTTATGGACCTGGGTCATGGGGCAGCAATTCACTATTCCAGGGCACTGCACAAGGAGGACAACAAAACAGGACCTTCAAAAGAGCTCACAGTCTAAATACAAGGAAAATAACAGGAGGGGGATCTGCAGGCGGACAGGAGGAGGCATGCACGAGGTTGCTCAGCACAGCTCTTCAGCCCCTGGCTGCCTGCCACTCTGCAAACTATTAAATTCTTTAATACAGCACCCATAAAAACCATGAGAAAGGAGAGAGGAGTGCAAGGTGAGTAGAAAAGTGCTATGTCTCCTGCCAGCCATCTTCAGTTGTGTAAGATTTTATCCTTATGAAGAGCAAAGCTTCATCTCTGTTTTAATCCATTCATTGCTGTATGGAAAACATGGAGGTGACATCCTTGGATGCACAATGAAGGGATGTAAATGAAAGGAGAAAGGTTAATGACTTCAGTTTGGCTTCAGTTTTGGCTGTCCCACTTCAAGTTATCTGTGGGTTTCTGAGCCTGCCAGTTCAAGATGGAGTTATTTCTGAAAATTGGATTTCTGAAAATCAGAAACTAAAGAACACTTTTCTCACGCTAGTTGTATCTGAAATTCAAACCAAACAGAAAGTAATTTTAGGTTTGGTGAAATGTAAGAGGAAAAAAAAAGAGAATCTGTCTCCTGGTCTGAATTTTCATGCTTCAGGAACTGGAAAGAATAGAGCCCTCTCCAAAAAAACAAACCCAAAAAGCTCTCGAAATCCACAACTAAAAGTTTTGCTCAATAAGCAAAAAGAGCCAACACTAGAAGGTTCACAAGACAGGCTATTTTCGTATCCTTTTCAGGTCAATGAAAAAATGTAGATAAGCTTCAGAAAATTCTTGATTATCAGAGCTCCCAATCGCTTCCCCTAAATGAAGGATCCCAGATATTTAAAAATTCTCAGGGAATAGGTGAATCCTACAGCTTTTCTTCAGAGCAGTTAAAAGGCCAGTCACTTATCTAAATTGCGACCAGAGCTCCTCAGAAAGGCTTTCTAGCAAAGCTTTGGCTGTTTGCTGAGCACAAATATGTGGCTTTCACAGCCTGGCACCTGCAACAAAAGCAAGAGCCAACTTACGTTAGCAAAATGACATTTATGAGACAAATACCTGCTAGGGATCAGAGGGACAGAAAACCAGAACCATTGGACCCCTGTTCTGGCTGTGAGTTTGCTGGGTTTCAAGATATTATTCTGTAAGGGTGCTTTCCATCCTGAGATGTGAGTATTTCTTAATCTAACTGATCAATCATTACAACATCCTAATACTATGACAGGCAAGTATTATGAGACTCTGAAAAATTACAAGTGAAGTAGAAGTGATGAGAAATTCCTTTTCTGCTATAATTTTAGAAGTTATCTTTGTTTCCTGGGTTGACATGAGCAGTAAGACAAAGAAAGAGACATACTTTGTCTTTCTTAGGGGTATGTTTTTTTGAATCCCTGTCACAGCACTGCAGCTTGTCTTTATAGGACTGTTTTTAGCCAATGGCATGGGTCATATCAGGTGTTAGTTCCATCTTCATTTTCTTTAAACTGGATGATTTTTTATCATAAGGATTCCTAAGAAGTCTGTTCACATTGTAACAAAGGTCAGTGAACATCCATGAGTCACTGCTCATTTGCTCAGGCTATTGGCCTCTGGCTATCTCAGCTCTTGATATATTAGCCACATGAAAATATATGCTCCGACTCCTAGTCCATTTCTAGAAACACATCTCTGTCTGACTCTTCTGCTTAACAATCTCACATCTCATTTGGTAGCTTCATGAAAATCATGGGAATTACAGAAGGAAGGTTTTTCTCCTGGAGGATGTGTTTAAACCCTCCTACTTTAATCCAGAACAAGCCCAAAGAAAGGCAGAACTAGCCGAGATTTAAAAAAACACACCTGAAATGAACATTCTGCCTTTTTTGCATCTATAGCCAGAAGGGTGAGAAAACAGATGGGATAAACCTATGTATTGATTTATAATTTCATTCAAGACTCAGGGTGCTCCAAAACCAGCGAAAAAAAGCTGTACCTTTTTTTAAATTCTTGTTCTGTCTGAAATTCCTGGTTTAAAAACCAGGTTGAAAGAATACATGAAATTCTAACTTGCATGAAAAGCTATGTTGTAAATTCACAGTCTAGCTTTTCCACTTGAGTCAGGCATGTGTGGGGCATTTATTTAAAATAGACTCCAAAAACTGAGATTCTTCTATTCTCTCTTTGCCTCAGCATGAAATCTGAATGAACTGGGACATCAGCACTCACAAGTTAGTAAACTTAACCAAAGCATTCCAAAGAAGCCAGCGTGGGCTTCCCACGGGGTCACAGCCTCCTTCGGGCATCCACCTGCTCTGGCGTGGGGTCCTCCACGGGCTGCAGGTGGATATCTGCTCCACCATGGACCTCCATGGGCTGCAGGGGGACAGCCTGCCTCACCATGGTCTTCCCCATGGGCTGCAGGGGAATCTCTGCTCCGGCACCTGGAGCACCTCCTCCCCCTCCTTCTTCACTGACCTTGGTGTCTGCAGAGTTGTTCCTCTCACATATTCTCACTCCTCTCTCCAGCTGCAACTGCACAGGGGTTTTTTTTTCCCCTTCTTAACTATGTTATCCCAGAGGTGCTACCACCGTTGCTGATGGGCTCAGCCTTGGCCAGCGGTGGGTCCCCCTTGGAGCCGTCTGGCATTGGCTCTATCGGACATGGGGGAGGCTTCTGGGAGCTTCTCACAGAAGCCACCCCTCTAGCCCCCCTGCTACCAAAACCTTGCCATGCAAACCCAATACAACTGGATGTAGGAAAACATTTTGAAGTGTAAGAAAGGCATTTGATACTAAGAATAGATGTCCCAGACAACCAGGACTTATTTTTTTGTTTTGTTTTACTGGGCTCACAGTAAAGAAAAAAGGGAAAAAAAACTATACGCAAAATTTAAGTCTAAATCTGGATGTGAAATGAGGTTGGTTCCTAGTCAACTTTTGCTTTGATTTCTGATTTCTAAGTAAAACTCTGTCACAAGTGCTGCTACCATATGCTTCCAGTTGCTCATCCCAAGCTGGACTCAGAATTACCCACACATGCATGATGCACAGCAAATCCTCCAGTTTAGAGGCTGCTGTGGAACTTTGAACAAATTGTATTTCATTTATGTTTGAACATATTTTCCATGTACATCTTGGATTTACCGGCCTCCACAAAAAGAGATGTTTGATTAGCAGTGGCACAATCCCAAGGTAAGTGGAGTGGCAGAGCCCCCTTTCCTACCAGCTTTGGGTCAGATGATGGACCAGGGTCATGCCAAGGGACCTCAGATGTGGATACATATGAGGTTCCCTGGCACATCACAGAAATACGTATGTCTCCTTTCCAAATCCTTAGAGCTGCCCATGTGAGGGTCAAGAGTCTGAGGAAAGGCATGAGATCTCAGCACTGTGGCAAGCAACCATGAGCTACTGCCTCCTTATTCTTTCCCTCTTCTCTTTCCCCTTGCCAGCAGTAAATCCATATCTGTGATCAATGATAATTTGCAAAGCCACACTTTCATTTGTCCCTTCTGAAACCAAATTGTGGCCATCTTTTGTCAGCCACCTAACAGCAATCTTTTTCATGGTCAGGAGAAAAGGCAGACCCATGTGGTTAA
The DNA here is from genome assembly GCA_013389945.1 of Fregata magnificens. Classification (NCBI taxonomy): domain Eukaryota; kingdom Metazoa; phylum Chordata; class Aves; order Suliformes; family Fregatidae; genus Fregata; species Fregata magnificens. The sequence continues at coordinate 37,096 of WAAD01028265.1, forward strand.
AGTATTGGATAGCAACTAGATTTCACATTGAGCGCTTGGCTCTCATGTAGATTTACTGCATAACTGTAAGGAATTCACTTATTTACTAACCATGAAGTTCTCATCTACTAGAGACATCAGAAACAAATATGTGACAGGTTATTTCAGGCCCCACTTGTTTAGATTTTACAAAATCTAATCAGCATAATGGCATGCTATTCAAGCAAGAACCATAATTTGGACAGGAGGAAAAGAAATACACTTGTTTTATTTTAATAATAAAGCTGGTTTGTCCCTGGAACTGTGCAAAATGCAAACAATATTGAATTATTGTGGGTCCAAGCATACACTTTTTCTTGGAGAGAAAATGAAATTATTAGGTTAGCTTCATTATTCAAGAATGAAAAAGATACAAGAAAAGTAAAACTGGAAGTATAAGAAAATTTTCAAAATAACTGTTGTGTTAATACTGCAGAATGTCGCTAACTTAAGAAGTCAGGTTTTTCCTGGCATGAATGGTGTGCCAGTTGTATGACGCATCAGTTAAACCAGAGTGGTATGGCAGTTACCTAGCGGTCTGGTATTCCATGTTTTCTTTACCATGCTGCTGGTGTTGACAGGGTTACAAAATCTGAACTGTCTCCTTGCTTTCCCATTCAGGGATGTGTATGGAGCTGCTAGGAGCAGTCTTTGACAGTTCCTCACTAATGCCAGTTTTGTTCCTTTTGTTCATGAATTCCCTTACTTGGCCTGTCCAGTTCCACTGATGCCCCAGGACTCGGGGAAGCTCTACCACCAGTGTGAGTTTTCTCTCCAACATGCAGCCTTCTTGTTCTTCCATGCTGCAGTGAAGAACAACACTCAGTTGCAGCACCCCTGTTGATTTTCGAGAAAATGGGACAGAGTAAGATGTCTTTGCCCAGTGACAGGTACTTGCACAGTAGGTGTGATCTGGACCACAGACTCCCCAGGATTCCATTCAATTCAGTGCTACCTTCTCCACCTGCCAGTATCAGAGATAGGTTTTATGTAGCTCAGCTCTTCAATCTTTTCACTTGCAGCATATTCCTGTACTCAGCAGGGTGCAAGGCTGTGGCACTAACAAGGACTTGTGTTTGCGTGTGGTTATGCCTTTCACATCTCAAAAATCCTTCCTTCCTTGCTCTGTGTGCTGCAGAGAAATCATCTTATGACTAAGACCTTTTGTATATACTCTTAAACCTTGTTAGCAAACCCGCTGCTTGTTAAGAGCTAACCAGACACAAAAGTTTGGCATTAAAACAATGCACTTGAAGACAGCAGAGATTTCCTTAGATGTGCTAATATTTGTCTGCTTTGCAAATTATCAACCTGGTCAATTGTTCCTAGGCAAGGACAGGAATATTTAGTAGCAATTTTACCAAGCCTGGAGTATCTGGGGTGGTTTAAAATACATTTGGCTGGCTATTGGCTGCCTTGTCCAACCAGCAGCTCAGGAAAAATTGTAGTGAATCATCACTTAAGTCAATACATTCAGATGCAATCTTATTCTGTAACGTCCTTGCATGTTTACTAAGTGCAATCTAATGAATTTTAGACTTTTGCCATAAAAACATGGAATTCTCCCATCACATTCCAAGACAGTTTTAATTATTATTAATTGCATCTCTTCCCCCCATCTACTATGAGACCTTTCAAAAAATACTGCAATTCACTAGTCTTTGTACCTCTTGAATATCCTGGCTTTTGGAGGTGTAGCCTAGGTCCTGGCAGCACTGAACANGCCAGTTTTGTTCCTTTTGTTCATGAATTCCCTTACTTGGCCTGTCCAGTTCCACTGATGCCCCAGGACTCGGGGAAGCTCTACCACCAGTGTGAGTTTTCTCTCCAACATGCAGCCTTCTTGTTCTTCCATGCTGCAGTGAAGAACAACACTCAGTTGCAGCACCCCTGTTGATTTTCGAGAAAATGGGACAGAGTAAGATGTCTTTGCCCAGTGACAGGTACTTGCACAGTAGGTGTGATCTGGACCACAGACTCCCCAGGATTCCNTGTAGCCAGAGCTTCCAACATGCAGGCTGCTGCCCACTTACCACCTTCACGAGGTCATGATAGAAAGCCTCCAGTTAGCCCATAAAGCCGTCCTGTTTTCACAGTGCTCTCAAATAATATGGGGCAAGAAACCTGTGTGTAAGGGAGAAATTACAGAGGTGGCCCATGTTCCCAAAAATAATTATATGGCACCAGGCAGTGCTGGAAGATTAGGAGGGAGACAAACAAAACCCATTGTAACAACTTACTGTTCATTTTTAATACAGGACATGCTAATCTTAAAAGATGTTTAGTCCTCTGAAACAAGCTGCTTTGAGTCTGTCCTAATTTGAATGTGCTATGGTAGCCACTATTACCATTATATTACTAATGTTTTTCAAGCCCCTTTTCTCATCTTTGTTTAAATATTTGAACTCTGTTGAATCTCAAGCAGAGCACAAAATATCCAGTTTTCCCCATGAAATATTCATGTTATGGGTTAGAAGAGACAAAAACCCTAAAAAATTGTAGAGGAGAGATTATAAACTTGGATTCATAACCACATTCTAACCAACACAAGGAAAAATAAATGGGTCAGTAGAGAAACAACAGCAAAGCTTCTCAAAGGAAAGGGGCCAAATCTTCAGCTAATGTAAGCTGCAGCTTCATTAAAGTCAATGGAGCTATGCCTGTGTACACCAGCACAAAATATGGCTCTGGATCTCTGCTTCTACTAGTGGGGGCCATATGGTAAGCCTTCACATGACTGAGTCCTCTTCATAAATGAACGATTGTGTTTAGCTAACTTTGTACGTACGAGTTTCCTGTCTGTGACTTGAGTAACAGCCATGAATAATTCATGATGGAAAATTACAGATTTACAGTGCTTTTCCATCATTTTACCACCAGGCTTGTACTCAGCACACTCAGATGGTATTATTTCTAGAGACTTAAGTCAGGCAAGGCAACATACTTCTCATGTAAGAAGTAATTCTTTGGGTAACACCTGCTGTCTGCAATGCCTTTCTCACAAATGTGCTCATATTTGCTTGAATTTTGGCAAGACACTAAAGGACAAAAGACTGAGAATGAAGATGAGGATGCCAGACCCAACTGACTTTCATAAAACCCTTCATGTGCAGAGATATTCAGTAAAGTACCTGCAGTTGTAGCATTAGTGCAGGCAGGTGTGAAGGAGACTAATGTGTGACCCCCTGCCCAGACATCTACCAGCCTTGATGGAAGTTGAAATAACAAATCCCAGAGCCTGGTCAGAGTTCATGATCCCCATGCTAAGCATGAAGAGACATGGTATGTCAGCAGCAGAGACCCAGGACCAGATCCGCTGCTCCATCCACATTGCTTTATTCCATTCCATTGGCATATGGCAGCCATTAAATCCACTGTAGGTGCAATTTGATTCATGTGCAGCTTTTAGCATGGTGAATACAACATATTATCACCTAAATTATCTGAGAGACATTTCTCGCCTGCCCTGTCTCACAGTCAAGATCACCTGTGACAGGGCAAACTGCAGTACTGCCCGGAGGGCTTCCTTTTTGCAAAAGAATCACATATTTCACTCAGTTAATTACAGCAGACAACGTGATTCTTAGTGCACAGGCTTTTAGACAAAATGCACAAGTGTTCTTCCTCCCTCTTTAGTTGCAGAGCATGCCATTCTTCCGGTATCCATCATTTTTCCCTCCTTTGTACTGTTACCACAGGGTATCCAAAAACCCAATCTCTGGCTACAAAAAGTCAGTATGCTCATTCTGAATTTTCAACTGCAGCCATTTTGCTGCTTGTCTGTTGGCAAAAATCTAGATTTGCCAGTGTGCTATATACATTGACAGTGTTAATCTTTTGATTGCTTGGTGTATTGGGTTTGCGTGTCAAGGTTTTGGTAGCAGGGGGGCTAGAGGGGTGACTTCTGTGAGAAGCTCCCAGAAGCCTCCCCCATGTCCAATAGAGCCAATGCCAGACGGCTCCAAGGGGGACCCACCGCTGGCCAAGGCTGAGCCCATCAGCAACAGTGGTAGTGCTGCTGGGATAACATAGTTAAGAAGGGGGAACAAAACCCCTGTGCAGTTGCAGCTGGAGAGAGGAGTGAGAATATGTGAGAGGAACAACTCTGCAGACACCAAGGTCAGTGAAGGTGGGGGAGGAGATGCTCCAGGTGCCGGAGCAGAGATTCCCCTGCAGCCCATGGGGAAGACCATGGTGAGGCAGGCTGTCCCCCTGCAGCCCATGGAGGTCCATGGTGGAGCAGATATCCACCTGCAGTCCATGGAGGACCCCACACCGGAGCAGGCAGATGCCCAAAGGAGGCTGTGACCCC
>WAAD01028265.1:42131-59990 GCA_013389945.1 Fregata magnificens
ATTTGTTTCTTTAATGACATATTCATTTACTCATCAAAGAAAAAAAAGAGGTGAATCAAGACACAGGAGAAAAAACAAGTAGCAGCAATGAACCATGAGTCAGACTATACTGAGCCTGCAAGGAATGACTGTCTGGAATTGGGGCTCTATTAAATCTAATCCATCACAGACAGGTGAAGAACACCCTCCTTATTGCCTACAGGATTTTTTCTAAAAGGATTTCAATCCAAAATTTAGGTTTGAGAAGGAGGAGGAAGTTGGTGAGTCATAAGGTTTTAATAAATCAACTTTAGCTGTGTATTTGCAGGATGATCTTACTTTCCCTTGCTTTGAATTAATGAAAGGAACTGAACTGTCCTTGACAACAGCCTGTTAGGACTCTAAGATACACCTTTTTCATCTAAGATCTTTAAAAATTACCATCTATTTTGCATTATTTAGACAAGTTAAACTAATGTAGACTATTCCTTTTCAAAAATAACCTGCAGAGCCTTTTTTATGTCTGGGTCTGTATACTGGAGAGCCTGGAGTACGAACCATCAAGAAAAGCAAGAGTGTCTGCCTGAGTCTGACCTTCAAGGAAGAGCGGATGGTCAGAGATCACCATCCTTTCCCTCCATTTGCAAATGTTCCACAAGCCAAAATAGCAGAGAGGAAAACAGATGTCATGAGAGACATGGATATTAGAAAAATTCTGTGCAATAGCTGGGAGGATTTAATCCCCAATAAACAGACCTGGGAAATCAGCAACTGGCAGACCATCTCCAGAAGAATTAGTCGGAAGCGGAGAGTGTGTTGGATGCAGACGCTCTGAGTATTTATAGGCAGACTCCTACTCGCAGCTGTCAAATCAGGACCCAATGTGGAGGAAACAAGGGTGCCCAGAAGAAACTCAGATGAGACCTTTTCAGAACAGGGCAGGGTATGGAGAGCAAAGGGCCTATGAAGGAAGTGGAAAATAGGGAGAAGTGGAAGAGATTTGGGTTTTGTCCTGCAATCTGGAGTCCTTGTGAGAACAATGAAGGAATGAACTTTCTTCAAAATTTTCAAGAAGAAAGAAAATGATAGTGATTATCTGTGAAGGCACTATAACAGCTTATAGACCAAAACTCATGGTGAATAATATACTCTTAAAACATTTTGTGATTCTTTTTGAAGGACCTAGTTTCTCTCAGCTACCTTCATTAACATAGTTCTTCAAAAAGTTGATGCCGTTGGTAAATGTTCTCCTAACAGAGCTTCAGGCTTATGAGATCCAGGTAAAGCACAGTTAAAGGACCCTTACAACATTTTATTTGCATCTTAGTATCAGAAGACCTTGACAAAACTAGATCTTCAGGTAATTACCATAGACCATGCCAAGAACTTTTTTTTACTATGAACATCCTAAGTAGCAAACTCCATCTTCAAAACAAGTTCAGTTCTTCCCACAAAAATATCTGGCTCAACAGATTAAAAAGTCTTTATGCATATAAGCATAAACTAGTTCCTCTTACTCAGAAAGTTATGTTCATAAAGAAGTTATGTTCAGAATCTGTTGTATCTGTTATATTTTATATAAATAAAATTAGTTTATTAGTTTCCATCACCTGATGCCTTTATCGCATTGAACTAGCAGAAGCCAAATAGAGCATTACGATGATTTCCATGCCTACAGATGGATGAAATTTCTACTGAGAATGATTCATCATCCCTGTTAAAGGGAGGAAATAGGAATCTGTATCCTGTTCATTCACAATTTCCAAAAGAACTAAGCTCAAATAATAAAATACAAGCCAAGTAGTTAGTCAAGGCTCTGTGCAAATTATAACATAATAAATTTCCAAACTCCCTTGTTTTATTGTTTAGAAGAGAAAAAATGAGGAATCCTCACATAAAATCAGAAAGGAGATAAAAATCAACATAAACAAACTACATGAGTGGCTCTTCAAAAGTTCACCTCAGACTGGAAAAGAAATCTCACTTCATAACTCATTATCATGATGGTTAAAGTAACTAAAACAATTTTAAAAGATGCCAAAACCCTATGCCCTGTATAGAGGAGCAGAAACATGCCATGACTCAAGGCTTTTGGAAATCCTTCCTCTGAACATCTCCTCCCACTGGGTGGGATAAAACGATCATTGGATTGAAATCAACAGGACTATTTATTTTCCTGGTTATGCACATGGATAAGCACCTGAGTGAACTGAGACTTCACAGTCTAGCCATGATGAAATCAGCTCTGACTGGTATTTCTTGTCTATGAAATAGACATAACCCTGTCTATTTCAGGTCCTGCAAAAGCTAAATTTGCTAAAATAGCAATACCTAACTTGCGAAAAAAGCCAAACTTATACAATACCTGTTTAGGAGACTTCTAATTCCAGTACTGAGCAAGTCTAATCCACCTGTCAAGCAGTAACCCTTCCAGGACTATCTGTGCATGTGGTTAGAAAAGGACTGAAGTATTAAGCAATCTCGTATAGGTTGGACAGAAATAGAACATTAAACAAATATATAGGTTTCATGTAAAAAACATGTCTTGGGAGATTGCAGGTTTTCTCTTTTTTTCTTGAAAGTGGAATCAGACCCACCATGAGAGTCAGATGGGCAACATCTGCCCATCATTTCCCAGGAACCTACCTCCAGCCACCAGGGCCTTCCCAAACCAACAGAGAGCAACTGCAGGGGGATATCAGCCAGCTACCTCGGTGCCTTTGCGTGCACCCTTCTGCTCCCATGGGCATTCCTCTCTTGGTTTTGCTCTCTTTCCCCGGGAGCTAAAAACCCTGGTCTTCTCACAGTCACTGTGACCAAGGCTGCCCTCCGCCCGTACTTCCTTGCCTTGCTAAAGTCAAAGAATACAACATCCACTGCTCTTTCCTTGTCACCAGAACCAAACACCTCAGCAAAAAAAAGGCAGCCAGGGTGATCTGGCATGATTTGCTTCATATTTCCAAACTTGCTGTTGCCCACAAGTATTTGCTGTCCTCAAGCTTGGGGAAAAATATCTGTGTTCCAGATTTCTTGGACGGTAATGTCCTTGCTTTTTTTTTCCTCTTTTCTTTGCATTTCATTTCCTTTTTGATTATAAGCCAGTGTCTTCTCTCAGTATTTCACCTTGATTCTTGAACTTATGTGGGGGATTCCATTTTTAGGTTAGGTGCTGAATGCCATCCCTCAGCTACACTGAAGGTAACTCAAAGAGAGAATGTACAGGTCTGCTTTAAAAGTGAAATGTCCAGGTTTGGAAAGTAAAAAGGTAAAAAAAGTCTTCTAATATAAGACCACTACAGACCTTTCAGAACTGGGAGCTCCTTCCATAAAGTGGCAGAAATGAAATAGGAAACATTTTAGTAAAAAAAACCCCTAAAACCCAAACTCTTTCTAGCCCCCGATATACACACTCTTCTCAGTACTGTCCCAGAAGCTCTGATGTTTTAAAATATTTGTGTGTTATGAAATTCCAGAAGTTAATATCGACATTCTTCATCTGGATGTCTGAAAGCTGACTTTTAAGCAAAAATCTCTTAACTGTTGGAAGGGATTCTATCAATTCCAGAAGTTGTTGTGGAAAGATGTAAAGTTCTCTCAGGCTTTAAGTACTTAATGGTAAATTCAAAGTCTTGCCTCCTCACACTCCCAGGTGCGTAAATTTTTATTCCAATCTCTAAGTTCAAGGTTTTCTGGTCGTATGACAAACCCTAAATGCATAAAGTAAGTGTAATGTGTATATCAGTGTAGTCTTAGCATTTGCAGCTCTTCTGTTGCTACTAAAGCACTGTCCTTATAAATCATACTACTACAGAGCCATCATTCCTCTGATTAATTGGCCTATTAAATAGGCCTGCCCAGATTAAACAACCCAATATCCACTGTTGCCTCTTTACAATGAGGGAGAATGTCTTGGTAATGTCAATACTAACACATGTCTGGCATTGGTCAGTGTCATGAAACTGAAGGAAAAGTAACGTCTACTGGGGATACTGGAAAACTGTTATTCAGAATCTCATTTTGGTCCTTGTAATCATGCATGGGTGATAGCCATTCAGGATGTGAGAGCTGCATAAGCACCTCAGGCACCTTTGGGAATTAGATCCTCAGCCCCTTGAATGACCCAGCACAAGGAGTTCTCCCTCTAGCAGTCCCTCCTCAAAAATGACAAGGAGTGGGAGACATGCATTCAACCCATGCAGTTTTTCCATTGCAGAAAAGGCTGCTGTGATGTGAAGATCATTAAATAAAAGAGAAGCAGAGAGGCAATGAGAAAAAAAGGAAAACTACTGGAGTCTTATAGAAGACTCTGAGATAGCATGGTGAAAATTCCGTAGATAAGCCTAAATACATCCCAGAATAGGCTAGAAATAAATAATATTTACATCAGGAATCCATTCTTTTGCCACTTTGTAAGTCAATAGGCTTGGGATTGATTTTGCTTACGTGTCTTTTATGTCTAACACAATGTTTTAGTAGACTAAAAATATATTTTGTATGGTGTATTTCAGCCACAAAAATAGTCCAGAACTTTTCAGGCATATTTCACACAGCTGCAAAAATTCAGTGAGCACATACTCATCTGTGCAACTTCACTCTCGTGTCACTTGGAGTAGAATTACTAAATTGCTTAAGCTTTGCAGAGTGGCAAACAAAGTTGACACACGAGTTCCAGGCAAGATAGAAAAAGAAACATTACTGTCTGAGGGGTGACTACTGATGGTGCTTGGAGGGGGCAGAAGATTTTAAGGCAAAGTGCTAAAAGATCTCAGGCTGTGGAGATGCGGACAATAACAGAATAAGTGCAGAAAGAGAAAGAAACAGAAGAGAAGGAAATAACAGGCTGACAAGCTCAGCTACAGCATCATCAGGATTTACACCATTCCCAAACTGCCTTTTACAATCTTTATCCACATCAATGTGAACCTCCAAATGAGATAATACTTTTCAGCAGAGTCAATGAACATTTAATCCTGCATGCCAACAAAAAGCCATGGCAGCTCTCCATAGTCCTGCTTCCCTCTATCACCCAGGCCAGGCGTCCTCCCTCTGCATGCTTTGGGTCCTCTCCTTCCCTCATGCGAGGGTTTCTTCAGGTGGAGAATACATAGTGTGAGGCACAGCGAGCACCCAGCTCATCCTCAGCTGCAAGAGCCCTGCCTTCCCCCAAAGTACCATCTATTATCCATGATGTTACTGTCTGCTCTATGAAAACCTGCAGCAGGAAAACAGTTTGCTTCTACAGTTTTTAAGAATATTCTGAATCCCTAACAACAGATTATTATCTTTTCTAAACTTCTGAACTTCACATGGACATAAAGTACATCCCCACTTTATATGTAACTATTGACTTAATTAGAAAGCTGCCCTTTATCTAACACAAAGAAAAATGGCATTTAAAGCATTTCTAATTCATTTGGCTTTCTGTTCACTCATTAGCTGTATACATTTTTCACCTGTATTTTTCATTATTCACAGTAAGTCTATTTTTACAAGAGTATTTTGACAACTTTTTAACTGCAAATGCTTGCTGATTTTCTGGCAGTCCTCTGCAGAATTTTTAGCAGGATATGCTTCCCTGGCATGGTACCAGCAGAACTCAATGTTTGCTCTTCCAGCAGTTTAACTCAGTGTATGAATATCTTTTGGGGGGGTTCTAATCTTTTAAATTGCCCAGTCCTCAGCAGGTGCTGTTAATTTGTACGGCTACATTGACCTCAGTGGAGCAACAGCAAATAACATGTCATGGACTTTCCCCATTTTGCTTACCATTCTACCAGGACCCTGCTGTTACTACTAGTTCGCTGGTTTGATCACAAGGCCCTCTGCTGAGATAATATGATGTGTTCGGTGTGATTAAATCATTACTCCACTCATATGCTTATTCCTCCCACAACTGATGAATTCTTTCTGGAACAGTCAAAGGGGGCCCAATTTCTGCTGAATGCCTATTGGCTTTAGACTCATAAACTCATTTAGGTCTAATGTTATATCAACATATGACTCATCTGTATCCAAGCTAACTTCAAACACAAGTTAATGAACTTAACCAAAGCATCTGCCCTGAAAAGTTTCCAGCAGATACTGTCAGAAAGCTGCCTAAATCCCTTTAATCGCCTTAATAAGCTTTGCCAGTTGACCTGGGAAGAGCAGGTCAATCACACTCTTTGTTTTTCTCGACTCTTCAGTGTCTTCAATTTGCTGGTCACAAAGGTGTGTGGTCACACTCTCCTCCTGGTTTCCTTCAAGTAACGTTATTGACTGCAATCTCTGGCTCATGACCAGTCTAGAATTTGACCTTTCTCAACACAGAAAATGCAACATGCAACTTGTTCTACAAATGTAGCTCTTCCTTTGTTTAAAATACTGTCAACATGTACACTCTTTTATCTATTCACAGATGATTATTATGGTTCTACTGTTTAACGCAAGAGTAATTACTCAGACATCTCAATCTCAAATTATGTGGATTAGCTCCTATTCCACATTTGCTACATTTCACAGAAAAATGAAAGGATTGAGCAGGGAACAAATAGCACTGTTTTAAATAAAAATGTGATTTTTTAAATTACTTATTTAAACCAGTCTGCAGAACTGCATAAAAGCATACATATTTTAGTCTGAATAGTGCTTATTTTAGATTAAGATTGTTTCCCTGGGTGTTTGGCACCACTGTAACTAAACCAGTTGCTATATTAAGCTAAAGAGATTCAACTTCTTGCTGTAGGCAGGTTTAGCCCCTTGACAGACTTGCAGTGCTCCATATCAGCTGTGGGTTGTTAACAAGGCAGGGATAGCTCATCTAGCCCAATAATTTTGAGGGGTTTTTTATTATTATTAGTCATCAGTGAATAATTCATAGCAGCCTTAGCGAATCTCATTTCTTTTTCTGTTCTGCAATCAGCCTATGCTTCTTTCTGGAATATTTGTTGCTCCCCAAATTATTTGTCAAATGGAGTCTCATCTTGTAGATTTACCAAAAGCAGCTTCTTGCAAGTAGACCAGAATTCAAATGCATGATAGGTTTCATCAGGCACGCAGGGCTCAGGACAACTTTCTTATTCTATTAATTGCAAAACCATAACCGTAAGACATGGATTTGGGTTAGAACTCATTTATTTAATTAATCAGGTGGGGATTTATTTGGGGGACTAAGGGAATTTTAGCTTCTTTCTTCTTCCCACTTTAACAACATGTGATGCAATCAGGCAGCTTCGAACCAATCAATATAGTTTAGGAACCTTATCAGCCCTGAACTGATAAAATATTTATTTTTTACAATATATTCAAAGAAGTCCATTGTCCTTATGGAATTTCCTTTTCCTAATTTGTTAGGATATCTGCAGAAACAAAGCCAACCCAAGACAAAAATATTAAATTCATATGTGTAAATAATTTTAGGGGACAAAAGACACAGAATTCACTCAGTTGGAGTAGCTGAACTCTGTTACACACAACTGAACCCAACCCTGTAAACAAACCAGTGGCTTAATCACAACCAGAAAGGTTTTGTCAAAGTACTATCTGCAGAAACCACCTACTATTTTTGGTAGACTTAGATCATATCAATTTGTCGTGAGGCTATTCAATACTGGATTTCCTTTGCTCACTTTTCTCCACTCCAAAATACATTAAATCCCCTATTAGAGAGAAATTATCTCTAGGTCACACCAGATACTTTTTTTGTTCAGTGGGTGCATTTCTGGTTTTGTCTTCTCCTTTTGTTCCACGCCTAGCCAAACCAAGTAGTTACGTACTCCCAACTTACAGTTCCACATGAGATACCCCCCACGGCTGGGTAATGCTTTGGGACATTTAAGTAATGCATGGGGCTAAGCTACAGTTCTGCTTTCCTCCCTACATATTTATTCAGGTTTAGTTCACAAACATTTTGTGTGCATGTGGCAAACAATTCAGTTTGCTATTGAAGATAACCCCTCCGTGGCAAAAATGACTCTGAGACTCTAGAACATCTTTCCTGTTTATGTTGAAAATCATCAGCTAAAATATTATCTTCCCAAGTGATGTTCCCAAGGAGTTTCCTGTTGTCTGCAGAAAAAGTCTGAGGAAGGAGACACTGAGCACTTTAAATCTGATCTGCATTCCAAACAGCCTCCAAACTTTTTATTTCTCATCAGCATTTGTCAGCCATAAAAATACTTCTACCATTAAAGTTAGGAGCAGCCAATGCCCAGGTTACCAGCTGTTAATGTCACTGACATACTATCAGAAATGCCCCGCTTGCTCCTGTTGCGTAGTGCCTAACTCCACCAGTACTCCCACGGAGGTCAATTTGTCGGGGGCAAGCCGTACACAAATTCAGCAGTGGCAGCATTTGGCCTTCAGTGGTGGGTCTGAATCTTATTATAAAAACTGAGTAAAGGACAGAGCATAATTTCGCCTCTCTAGAAGCAAGTGAGAAAAGCACCTAAGCTCAGGGTGCCAGTGCACTCTGCAATTTCTTCTTTATTCCTAGAGGCATGTGCTGTCTATAGCAGATTCCCTCTCTCTCTCCACCAGCTCACTTACAGAAGCTGCTCCACTGTGGAAATAACCAGGACAAGACAACTGCTTTCTTCTGGAGGCCTCTCATCTAAACTGTCTATGGGCTTATTAGCCAAACCAACTTCTTACATAAAAATCCTTTTAAAATACAGAAGGGAAAAAGGGAAGCTATCTGAAGAGCCTTATTTAATAATTTACCTTTCAAATGCATCAAGCTGCTTTGCCTTCCTTTTCAGTACTTCTAATAGACAGCAAAAATGCATTTTTTGCCATAGCTCTTTGTCAAGGGATAGGAATGCACAAGGCTTCAGTCACAAAAAAAAATCTAAGTAATGTTCAACATGTTATGATTATGTCTTCATTTTTGATGCTTTGGGGACTTTCCACAACAGTGGTTAGCCAGACCACCTGTAAGGGTTACAGCTGACATTTGCTTATTCTCCAGGCTTGCAAACAAAAGAGGGAAAAACCTTGACTTTCTTCATCCTCATCACAGAGCTCTTAGGTGTTTAAAGCAGCTTGTCAAAAGGATGCTTCAAGAATCTCTGGTGGTGCAAAAGTGGTGCTCTGTTTTCCCAGAGATGTTTCCTTCCCAGTAACACCCTTCTGCCCCCCTGTGAGGGGCTAGAGCACTGATGGGGTCTGTATTTGATAGCAAGAAATTGAAACTCAGTGAGGACCTATGGAGGGTATAACAGAGCTGGAAAGCACATGACAATTTTGAAGCCCAGGATTACATCATAAACCCTGGGCTATCTTTAGTCTTTCTTTTCATAGGATATACCTATCCACTGCTATCCAGCACCATTTTAACAATACTTGAACTTGCTCCAAGACAGCCCATTTGTACAATGGGAATAATTTGACACTGGCATTAGCACTCGGGAATTTCATGAGTATGTTCTTAAAGGTAACTTCTGTTTTTAAAAATAGCCTTTATAAATATCAGAATTCATTTTTCCTGAGCAGATGTGTAAATTCTTCAGTTCTTAGGTTGCTTCTGGAGCACAACAAAAACCATTTATCATACGTACATATGTCTGAATTAACTATTGCTTCTTCTGTATTACCTTACCAGTAGCGAATCCAGCACCACATTATTTAAAGGCTCCCTGGAACAAAAGCTACACATCCAGTTCATCTATTTCCTTCTAAAACCATGACCTTGGGTGAATGCCACTCTCACTTGTACTTTATCTCACGTGTCAGCATTTTACAGACATTTCCCTTCTGCCAACATAATCTCCTATGTGAGCCTAATCCTGCCAGATTTCAGTATTATTTAGCTAAGACACTTACTTGTATCACATTTTTTTTCTGATATCATTTTGAAAGGGGCTTAGTTGTCATTTAGACTATATTGCAGCTTATACCCCTGCTGGGTAGCCTATTCTTGAGCTCAGATGCATAGAAACAAACTGCTGAATAGCTCCTTGATACAGAAGAGTATTATCTCCATTCATACACATGCCGTTATAAGGGTATTTTACTCAGAAAGATAGATTAGATCGCACAGCTGACACCTAGGACATCTTTCACTGAAGCAGAGTCAGCAAGGTGTGTGATCTCTCACAGGGCTTCCCAGAGACATTAGCTCAGCCCTATGGCTAGGCACAATAGAGTGGGTTTTGGTTTGGGGTTTTTCTTGTCAGTATGGCATGTCTTAAGGGACATTTCAACAGGAGGCATCTTTAAAGGAATCAAATATTTGTTACATGCGCACACCACACACACACACATGCATGCCAGTGAGCTAATCATGTTGTATTGGGTTTGCGTGTCAAGGTTTTGGTAGCATGGGGGCTAAAGGGGTGGCTTCTGTGAGAAACTCCCAGAAGCCTCCCCCATGTCCGATAGAGCCAATGCCAGCCGGCTCCAAGGGGGACCCACTGCTGGCCAAGGCTGAGCCCATCAGCAACGGTGGTAGCACCTCTGGGATAACATAGTTAAGAAGGGGGAACAAACAAACTGTGCAGTTGCAGCTGGAGAGAGGAGTGAGAATATGTGAGAGGAACGACTCTGCAGACACCAAGGTCAGTGAAGAAGGAGGGGGAGGAGATGCTCCAGGTGCCGGAGCAGAGATTCCCCTGCAGCCCATGGGGAAGACCATGGTGAGGCAGGCTGTCCCCCTGCAGCCCATGGAGGTCCATGGTGGAGCAGATATCCACCTGCAGTGCATGGAGGACCCCACGCCGGAGCAGGTGGATGACCGAAGGAGGCTGTGACCCCGTGGGAAGCCCGTGCTGGAGCAGGCTCCTGGCAGGACCTTGTGGACCTGTGGAGAAAGGAGCCCACGCTGGAGCAGGTTTTCTGGCAGGACTTGTGACCCCATGGGGGACCCACGCTGGAGCAGTCTGTTCCTGAAGGACTGCACCCCGTGGAAGGGACCCACACTGAACCAGTTTGTGAAGAACTGCAGCCTGTGGGAAGGACCCACGTTGGAGAAGTTCGTGGAGGACTGTCTCCCATGGGAGGGACCCCACACTGGAGCAGGGGAAGAGTGTGAGGAGCCTTCCCCTGAGGAGGAAGGAGCAGCAGAAACAACGTGTGATGAACTGACCGCAACCCCCATTCCCCGTCCCCCTGCGCCACTCGGGGGAGGAGGTAGAGAATAATCGAGAGTGAAGTTAAGCCCTGGAAGAAGGGATGGGTGGGGGGAGGATGTTTTAAGACTTGGTTTTGTTTCTCATTACCTTGCTCTGATTTGATTGTTAATAAATTAAGCTAATTTCCCCAGGTTGAGTCTGTTTTGCCTGTGATGGTAACTGCTGAGTGATCTCTCCCTCTCCTTATCTCGACCCATGAGCTTTTAATTACATTTTCTCTCCCTTGTCCCGCTGAGAAGGGGGAGTGATAAAGTGGCTTTGGTGGGTACCTGGCATCCAGCCAGGGTCAACCCACGACAACTGTGCAGAAAAACAAGTTATTGGAGAGACCAGCAGCCTGCTGCTCAGGCAACTACGTAGGGCTCATGTGGTGTGGGTACAACACCTGCCCGGGGGCTAGAAAGCACGCTGTGCAAACACAGACCCTGTGGAGGTTTTTCCTTCTGATGAAAGCTAGGAAGGGAGCTCTGCACGAGGCCTGGCCCCTCAGAGGGACCAGAGCTAGCGGCTCACATCTCTTCCAGGGCAGCATCCCTCAGGCGCATCCCTGACAAGATGCATCTTGTGCAAAGGCATGAGCGAGCCCATGGACTTTCAGGAACACAGTTGTCATGACTGCAGCTGGCAAGCTGCCTCCCACTCAACTCAATTTTACTTGTACCAGAAATCCTTATTAAAGCCAATAATGTGGGTAAGGTCATCCCAGCTGCTTTGAGTAAGGGTTTGCAAAATCAGTTATTTAAGCAGAAAACAGAAGGGTTAAGCCCACGCTGCTTCTGTGCTTCTCAGAAGAGATGGGGCAGTTTGCCAATTTTGCAGCCCTCAGTAAACTTCACAGAATTGTTTAGCTGGACAAATTGGGTGAATTATCTCTTACACAGATGCTGTTGTGGCCTTCCTTTAGTTTGCTTATTCAGTCTTTTCCTGTTTTTTACACCATCCTTACAATTTAACTTTGATAAGCACCCATGATTTCTCACTCTTCCCCTTCCCCTTTTACTCCCACCTCTAAGTCAGAGGGAGCAGGAGGGAACAAACAGTAAAAAACATGTGATCTTGCCAGGGTCGTGCAGTGTGGAAATTGAAGACTTTGCCTGAAAGTGGAACAGTCTGTATTCATCTTTATTGAGCATTTACACCAAGTGGCCTTTTGAAGCCAACCCAAACAGTGCAAACATTGCACACAGCCTATAACAATTTTATATTTGCCACAGAAGCGTGGGGGAAACAATATAATGCAGAGGGTACCATGATCCCAGCAAAGAAGTATTGACATTTTTTTCAAAACTATGGGTTTGCCTTGTGAGAAGGTGATTGTCTGACCTCACTACTCAAATGACATTGATGTTGGTAACAATTTTGACACTGACTTCAAACAGGTTTTTCTCTTTTTTCTCTTCCCGCCTCCCAAAATCTTCACAAGTGCTCAACTGTCATCCTGGAGTAAAGAAGAAAATATGTACATGGAAAGTTGGATTAAACCCAGCCTGGTCCTATAAAAGTCCATGGAATGGCATCCTGTTTTCACAGGGATGTCCTGAGCAGGGCCATGACAGACGATCTCCTCCTACCTGGAAGAAAAATTGGGGAAGGGAGTACCTGCCTGCCTGCTGACAAAAAGTCAGAAAAAAAATTGATGTATTCACAGTAATGACATACAAACACATGCACACATCACCCTAGGAACCACTTCCACGCTTTCTGCTCAAGGCTTGCCAGCTCAGGGAAGCTGGCCTGCAGTGGGGATGACTTTTCTTCCTCAACAGCTCCCTGTGGATACTGGAATAACACATTTCTTGCATATAGCTGGTGCTTTTTTGTTAGAGATTAAAGGCCTCCGGCCAGATCTCTCCTGTACCTTCGGGTCTGGAGTAGCCAGTCAGCTCTTCCCTGTGCAGTTGGCTCCACCAGAGTTTGACTCCAAGACTCAAGAGGAAGATTTTACGTTCAACCAATCCCTGGGTTCCCCGATAACCATCTGCCTAAACTGAGGGTCTTCTAAAGGCTCTCTGTGCCACCCATCATGATGCTGTAAGCAGTGCTGGGACCATTCCTATCTACAGGACTTGCTTTCGTCACCATCATATTAACTATGAAGGAACAACACAGGAGATGTGGCAACAGAACAGTAAAGACTTAAAAATAAAAACAGCTGCAGGCAGTGGCAGAAACTTCAGGTAGTTATAGCCAGAGGCTTAGTACTCAACTGAGTCATTATGGTGCTTCTCTACTAGTTGTAGGTCTGCCCAGGATTAATGTATCTCAAAGACGAGAACAATGGAGAGCGCTATAAAAGGACCAGCAATGAGGAAAACATGACTAAGTGTCAAACTCAAAATGCCGGGCATGCACAAAATATGTGGCAACTGGGGATTTCATAAAGGTTTTTAGCTACTTGTTTGGGAAGACATACACCGCCACCTCGGACAAGGAGCAATAAAAACAATTGCTCATATTAACAGAGAGAACAGCGCTTTCACCTGCAACTGAACTCCTCGTTCCTCATTCTGGCAATGCAAACAGGTGTCACAGTGAGAGTATATTCATGCCTACTTCAGGCACCTTTATACAGTTCCAGTGGTGGAAAGAAGCTGTGACTGAATACTAGTCACTTTTTTTTCCCCATTTATAGGTACCTGGAATGTCTTGAGGTCTTCCTATGGTAGCATCAGTTTCAGAGAGGAGACTACCAAAATCAGAGGGGTTGGTGGGTTGTGTGCCACTATCTGCCAATGTTACAAGATCTACTGCCTGCTCTTTCCAAAAGAGACCAAAGATAGAAAGTGGTTCACTGCATGTTTTCCTCACTGACTCTTTGAGCATCCTCTGACAGTATCAGAGTTTGTCTGGATTTATATTGCCAGATGAAACAAACTGGGAGTTTGTTTAGGGAGCAAGAACTGTCTCAGCCTCTTTTCTGAGGCAGTGAAGTAGCACGTAGACCTCACTGGTGAAAATCAATTTGACTTCAAAGCATTTGTTTGGATTTGACACCAGGCCTGCCCACAGGAGGATATCTGCAGGCGTAAGTCTAGAGTAGCCAGTGCACTGTCGATTCACACCAGACGAGCAGTACAGCGACGTGAAATTTTGCAAACATAATACCCTACTTAACGTTCTTAATGCAGTTTTAGATAACTGAAAGTATTTGCAAATTTATTCTGGCTGGAAAAAGGATGTGGAGGACAGAAAGTAAGGAACATCCAGATGACTTTTTTTTTTTTCCTTGAAACAGCAATTCAAACGAAAAACATAGCATTCTGAAATGTTTGAAACTGCATTTAGATAAATTGGGGGATCTAAATATAAACAAAAGTTTATTCCTATTCCATTATTCCTAAACGATTATTCCTGAATGGTTTATTTTTCCCTAATCCTCTTTTTTCAATAGTGATTATGAAAGGCAAAAAAAATTTTCATTCCAGGCTGACCCAAAATAAATCCCTCACCCTCTCCAAGGCTAAAGAGATAGTGTGCGGTACCCTGCATCTCAGCTAGTGACTTAGGCATTTTGAAAAATGTGAGCAGCTAAAAAAGGGGCAGGTGAACATGAGTTTAAGCAACCTGGCTATCATGCTCTGGCAAGCCCAAGGAGCTTCTCCCTCAGAACAAAGGCAGCAGAGCAACACAGACATGAATGGGAAGACAGCGATAACCTACTTCCAAGTGAGCCAAGTTGCTCAGAGGGAACAAGCCTTGCAGAAGGTCACTGTGAAACACACAGGACAATTGTTCTGCAGCCCAAAAAGCAAACAAACCAACCCTACTTCAAAGAAATGACTATGATCGAAGCAAGCGGAAAGAGCAGCAAGAGAAATAAGAGTGGTGATTTTAATCACATTTCCCTACTGCATTTTTCATTGCTGAAGGGTTTTCACCAGCTTTAACTGTGATGCTCAGCCACTGATCAAGGATGAATAGTTTCTGTGGTCACCATTCCCCAGCAGTCAATGCCACCACCAGCATTGCTGTACTCACGGTCACCCACGGTGACAACCAATTCAGAGGAGGTCCATCCACTTGCCCAGATCTGCCTGATCTCATTTCAGTTGAATATTTAACATGGGAGAAGAGCAGAGTGGACATTCCTACTGCAGCAACCACCATGAGAAAGGGAAAAGTGGGGAGGAGAGTAGAAGGCATCCAGTCCTTTGGTTGAAGATGAGAAAAGCCAAGAATCTGTCAAAAAGTTTATTCTGCTGGCAGCCTTGGAAGAGGGACTGCAGTGTTGCTAAAAAGCAGAGTGCAGTTGACACACAGCAGTCTCCAATTCCTTTATTAGACTAAACCAATTGTGCTGTTTTCCACATGTATATTTACGCAAATAAAGCAGAAAAATTAATGAGACAGCTTTCCAAATGTTACATGTATACAGTTTGGTGGGGTTCATATCCTTTTTCAGATCACTTTCTGAAAATACTCCAGCCTCTCACAGAGCAGCAGTTAAGGATTTAAATGTCTTCTTAAAAAAAGCCTGTGTTTAAGCACTTTGGTGTGTCAGGGGTATTGTAGAGAACTTTACTAACAGGAATATTTGAGCAAAGAATAAAAATAAACACAAATTGCAAAGAAGACAAATTGAGAAATTGTTTTTGTAAATAATTGAGCTGAAAAGATAACTTCAAGAGCTAGAGCCATTCAAGTCAAAATTATTACATCACCTGTGGAGCTTGCCCACTCTGTACAGTTCAGGTTTCTAACTGTGACCACTTGCTATGACTTGCTCAAAAATAAGCTCCAGACCAGGAATTATTTACAGCAGTGATCCCATGAGTGGTACTGCACGATCACCAGCAAGAGCAGAGATTGCAATCTGGTCATAGATTATCCACAAATGAAAAAAACAAAAGATGGAGATACTGAATTATTTCCCTTTACTGATCGATTTCTTGTGTAATTTTCAGAGCTGTTTCAATAATAAGTTTGATTACATTTTCTGAAACACTTGCTTTTTTAAACTAGTGTCACCTGTGCCCTAAAGCCAGAGAAAGATCTGCTCCTACAATGAAGCTTCAATAAATGACAGCTTAGGGCTGTCTGTTAAGACACAAAAGAGTAACCTTTTCTTATAAAAATAATTCCCACATGAAAACCAGCAATTACCTAACTGCACAGCAGAGAAGTTACGTGCTCACCAGTTTTTTCCAAACCAGACAAAAAGAATGCAAATACAGATAATGCCTCTGGAGTTGTACAGATCTCAAGTGAGCTCATTCTCACAAACTGAAAGCTAACTCCTGTGGTTTTGGGAGGAAAAAAACAATTTTTCTCTGCACTATGTGAAGCTGACCATACTCAAAGCCAGTTCCCCCAGCCAATAATTTCTTATCGCTAACAGAAGAGACTTTGAATACCTGCGTTAATATGATCCCTTCCTTCAAAAAAAATGAGGAAAAGGGACAGGAGGAACCTGGGCTGATCAGAGAAGAAGATAGCAAGAAATTAAAATGTGATTACAAGACTAGAAGAAAAAGGAAGACGAAAAGGGGAAGTAGGAAATTGTTACTAACTCTTCACATAGTATTAGCTCACCTTTACACGTAGCAGCTGGTATAGTCGGTCTTGGCCTACAGACCACCACTCCGCTATTTGTAGTTTTCCACCTAGGAACCAATTTTTGCAACCACATATCAATTTAGAGAGATCAGTATGAGAGAAATATTAGCTTTGCAGGTCATTTGGAAGATGGTAACAGCAGGCAGGTATGATGAGGTGCTAACATGATGGAGCTAAGGACATAAGAGACAGAGAAATATCAGCACAGCTGCACAAGACCTTGGTAAGACCTCACTTTGATGACTGTGTACACCTCTGGTGACGTCCCCTCAAGAAAGATGAATTTAAATCAGAAAACATGCAGTTCAGACCTGTTGGAGGGTAGTGACCACCTCTTTTATACAGCATGATGAAAAGTGTTTCCTTCTACACCGATTTTGTGCCTACCAAACGAAGAAAAAGAAAGGGAGCGCATGATGTTCCTTCATAAATAGCTCTGAAGATAAATCTCAAAGAAAGGGGAAAGAAGGTTAACCTTCAGAGAAGAGCTCTTTAAGTTAAAGAATAAGGCTGGCACTAGGTCAGGGTAAACTGCTCCTGAAGAAGTTACCAGAAGATTTCTAACCACTCCAGGAGTGAAGGTCTTAAACTGTCCTTCCACACGGGACAGCACACAGCAGGAAATACGCACCGCATTCAAACAGGGCTGAATCAGTCAGGGAAAGATGACGGGAGTCCCACAGGCAGAAAATATACTCAAGTCTCTGGGCATCCCCCGTGTCAGTAGGCAGCCTGCACCTCGCTGCCGGGGAGAGCCGTGAGGATTATTTCCCTTCTGATGGACAACATGGCTGTGGGAGAGGGATCCCTCTAAGATCCTGGAGATGGATCCCGCAGCAGAGACACAACGCTGAGTGTGTCAGTGCCCCGATCAGAGTATTAACGGCTCAGACCTAGAGTTAGCACAGCTCCCGGCTGCCCAGGATTAAACCCAATTACCAGAACTGAGGCGAGGACGGGGCTTTCCACAGCCCCTCGCAGCCAGGCACACAAACGCCCATCTCTGCTCTGCCCTATTTTCTCTTAGGATAAGGGTGTTCTGTCATAAAAGCAATTTTAGAAAGTGTCCCTGGCTTGCTGAGCCGGGATCTCAGGTCCCACGTGCCGAAAAATGATTCGGTTTGAAGCAGCAGCAGCACATGAGAAAGGCATCGAGCGCAGCCAGCTCCCGCTTTCCCGACGGGCGCGCTGCGGCGGCGAGGGACGCGGTTCCCCC
>WAAD01028265.1:65127-93804 GCA_013389945.1 Fregata magnificens
CTGCCAACGTCATTAATAATTTTCCCAGAGATGGAACAGGGAACAGATCCAGGGAACATGAACCATAAATAAATACAGTGATATCACTTCTAGTACTACCGTTGAGAGCCGAGAGTTTGGGAAGAATAGCCCATAATATCAATTTTATAGGTGATACTATCAGAAACACAGGGGAGATCATGTTTGCAGCAGCATTCTCTGAACTTCAGAACTTAGGGAGTGTATTCAGGGGGTTTCAGATAAATCAGTAGCTCTGATGTCTTTTAACATGAAAAGGAATCTTCTCAGAGCAATAAAACAGAATAAAGTAAATCTGAATCATCAGTCCCTGCATAGCCAGCCTGTGCTTTATCTGGTTTCCCGTGGGACTGGACTTGCCAGCCCTGCTGATTACTGCTATGGCTTCAGAGAGGGTCGGGAGAACAAACAAATAGTCAGGGTTTTAGGTTAAACAGTGAATTTCCTGGTGAAAGAGCATGTTCAGCCTGAGAACAGATGCTGTAAAAAGAAACTGACCATTAACGTTTAATTTTTGGTTTGTTTTTAAAGGAATTAAGCTTTCTTTTGAAAGCAGCTTTATAGTTTATACATATATCAAACCACACTGGGTGGGGAATTATAAATCTTTCCCTTTTGGAAATAGCCAGGAATACCACTGTGTGTACGGTATCCCCAGAAGTCATACTGACCTGTGAGACTGGCTGTGCAGAGCACCAGCAAAGGCAGGTAGAAATTACAGCAAGGGAATGGAGATGTCGAAAGGCTTCTGTCCAACTAAATGCCCAAAGACACTTTTTTCCCTGCTTCAAGCCAGAATTGCATTTTTGCAGAAAAGTGTTTTTGATCGGGGGGAAAAAAAAAAATTATAGAATCTCATTTTCCAGGAGAGGCTGCAAAACACGTGCTTAGCTGGAGGCTCTGGTAATTCAGACTTTCATTGCTAATCCGACTTTAGTCCAAATATTGAAGTTTGTAGTAGTTACTGTGTAGACGAAGAATATGTATTCAGTCTTTCCCTGTGATAACCAACCCTCCTCACCTCACACTGCATAAATGGTATGGCACATACCTTTTGTGCACTTCAGGAGGGTTTATGAGAGGTGCCTCGACGGAAAAAAGGATGGAAATTGAAAGGACGTGCAAACAAATGTTCAGCTGCTTCTCTTTCAGCCAAAGGTTTCTGTGAAGTTTTGCTTATAGTGAGCTTTTGAAACTTGCACAATTTAGGCCACAGATCTGCTATAAAGTTAGAGTCCTTTTACATTGCCAGCTAATGTAAACAACCTTTCTGTAACTAACAGTTTTGCTCCATAGCCAGGTACCCTGTAGAGTCATTAATTCTTTTAAACAAAGATTTCAGAGGCATAACTGACATTTTGCTGGCAGCGTTGTGGACCTAGCATCATGCAAGAGGTCTCCTCATTGTAACTGTCCTCTGTTAAAAGCAATTATGCAATATTTACTAACTGAGCCAATCTCCTGCCTCTCATGCTTTTCCTCAGTCTCATAGAGTGTCCTCAGGTTGTTACTTTGAGAATGGTTTTACTTGTGCTCCTGTGCTGTTTTGAACATCATCAGCTTTGAGAGTAGCACAGTTTTCATAGTTCACTGTGTTGTCAGCTGAAGCCAATCTGTTACCTTTAAGTTGATAAATTACATGTGTCAAAGGGAAATGAGTCCTTGTTTATATTCTTGTCTATGGTCAGAAAGCCCTCGAGTTTTGTGGAAGTGATGTTGGCATAACGTTTGGGAGTTGTGTTGGCACTTTCTATATTTTGCGGTTTTTCACCTTTAATGCTCAGGTCTGTTTTGTCTGTGTGTTGCATGCTTGATAATACAAGGAGTCATCCTTGTCCCCTAAACTGTCAGAGTCATAACAAACATCATTTAAAACACCACTAAAGGCACCCAGTCATGTAAAACAGAACATTGCAGCCTACCTACCCATAGGGACTTCTTTAAGGATAGTTACTCTGTCAACAGCTTTGCGTACACAGAAGCATAGGACAATGAAAGAAAATAAAGAACTATTCTGTTTATTCCTGTTACAATGTTTAGTAGGATTCAATTCCTCATGACTGCAAAAGATCCTTTTTCAGAATGCAGGAAAGTGGTGAGAGTATTTTTACTTTCAGTTTTCTCCTCTGGATCCTTATTTTTAACGTCCCATTGAGACAGAGGGAGCCAGAACTCTGCTGGGGTGAACTTTTCCAGTAGCACCTTCCAGTGCTATCTCCAACCCCTCTCCTTTGGAAGAAAGCCCCTCAGAAACCCATTGAATTTGCTATCCTGCCACTGGGCTTTTTAAATGAAGGGGTCTTGCAGCTTAGAAGATTTTGGCATGGTATGTGGTAAATGTATGCGACAATTTGAGGTATGAGAACGTATTATTTTTCTAGGTGTTTTGTTGCTTATGGAGGAGCAAATTTTTGAGGCAAAAAAGTGTTTTCAAGCATATTAGTTCAGGACTTGAAGTTCTTCATACTTTTTTTTTTTNTCTTCAACACTTAGCTTAGATAACATAAAGGTGTTCTTATATTATTTGTAATAGAAGTTGTGAGGCTTTGTTCTGACAACCACCATTCACAGCGTTATTCACCATCCATAATTTTCCATACGTTCTTCTTTTCCTGGCAATTATTATTTAAGGAAATGCTGGACATGCCACAGTTTGACAGTCTGCTTATTTCCAAGTTAGGGAAATACATATTGATCTAAGACTTTGAAAACTACAATTATTTAAGGTATCTGACTGTGGGAATCCTTAGAAAAAATTATGCCAATGATCACTTTATTCTTGAAGTAGATCCAGTTCTGTCAAGTTTTATCAAATCACTTAGTTGACTTTATAAATTCTGTTGTATGTTCAGTTATATCAGTTCCATTTGAAAAGGGTGGTGAAGAGTTAAGACTTGGTAAAGGGGTGGAGGGAAGGTGATTCTTGTAGTTAAATACTATACTGGTAGACATTTCCTACATAAATGAAAAATAAATGTCTATATTGAATTGATCTGAAAACTCAAAAGCAAAGATCCCTGCTTTGTAGTTTGATGTGCATTTCTTTATTGGTCTCCTTCCTCGCTGTGCTCATGATATCATACTAGATTCCGGAGAAAATATCTGAGCTGGCTAGTAACAAGATTTCCCATTCCTTATCCTGTGCTGCTTCTCTGATGCAGAAAAAGCTGAGTTAACACTGAATTCAGTACCATACATGATGTTTTCTTCTGTGTTTTTTGCTGTTCCGGGTATTCACAAAACAATGTCTTCCTCATTGCATAGCCTAGAAGAGGTCTTTCATAATACACTGCGCAAACTCATGTTAATGAGTGATTAAACTATGACAGGGTTAAATTGTTAAGTATTGCTTTACTGAATGGCATGCATTATTAGAAGAAACACCAATGAATACTTAGATGTATTCACTAAGTAAAAATGAAAAAATTGTCCAAAAAAGACAAATTCAAAGACAATTTGCTAGCAGATACTATATGAATACAAAAGGTATGGTACCAAACAAATTATTAACAAAGAAAACGCTCTCTAGAATTGTAAGTTGGGGAGTTCAGTATAACTTCCCCCAAGAATTTGTCCACAAAAGTCAGAGAAAGCAACCATCTTTCCACTAAAATACATGGCAGACCTAGGTAAGCAGAGCTATGGAAATGAGAAAACAGCCAAGGATCTTGTCATGATATATGTTATTCAATTCAATGCTCACAATTAAGTTCAAAGACTACTTACAAATGTTCTCATCTAGGGTATATTTAATGGATTATTTATTATTTAAATCCATGAAATATTGAAAACTCACATCATTAGAACTTTAGGCTATGTTTGATTTAGTTACAGTTTTAAGTCAGCAAATAAAATGTTTGCCTCATATGTTCTGTTCTTTTCCTCTGTGGATTTCCATGTAATTTTTTAATGTGAAAGAAATCCAGCCATAGCATGGCTAAAATTTATGTATTTATTGTAATTAGCAGAAATCTGGAAAAAGCACCGTTTCTTTTTAAATTCTAAGATTTGTCTTTCAAAGAAGAATCCAGCTATAAATCCATGTTTCTGTAGATCTTACTGAGGAGCATTTAAAGAGGGGAAGGATCATCTTTTCGTTTTGGTTGAACAAGAGAGTACACCAAATCTCACTGCAATACCAATAGCTATGCATTGCAGAGTTTATTCTGAATAGCTGAAAGGAGCCAGAGAAAAGAGAGGGAAGGAAACAAGAAAAGGAAGCAAGAAAACTAGAAACATAAATGTCCGTGACACGGGGAGAGAGAAGGAGAAAATAAAATGACTTGAGAAAAAAAGGAAGAAGTGTCCTCTCTCTCTTTACTTTTTGTGATTCCAGAAGCATAAAAATAAGGGAAATGAATTTTATGTGAAAGTACTGTACAAAGAGCTGGGATCACCAAGCTCAGAGTGAAACAGCTTGCCCAACCAAGTCAGGGTTGAATTAGGAGGGCTGTCTTGATCCCTGGCTAAGGACAGTTACTTCCAGTGTGTAATGCTTCCCCAAAAAATAGTGCAGACCTCCCAGGGAACTGCTAAGCCAACAGCTAGGAAGCAATGAAAGGAATAGGGATTAGATCAAAAGTAGATAGTTCATTGCTGCTGTTGGGCAGGAGGCTTCTTGCAAAGGGTATGAGGCTTCGGTGTGGGTGGGTGTAATTAGTGGAAACCTTTTTTTCCTCCTTGGTGCTGAGAATTACAGGATGAGAGACGTACCTGGGCGTTTCAGGACACAGTCCCACCTGATGCTCTGGCACCTGGGGTCAGACATCTTCTGGTCAGCATTTCAGAGCACCAGGAGACAGACGAAGCTCGCTTGGATATACGCAGCATCATATCAATAAGTACCCAAAAGGGATTTCCTAAGAAGTGGGAGCAAGTTCAGGCACGGTGGCTTTAGGATTGCAGCTTTGGACATCAGCAACTGTTCCTTACTTCTGGTCTGGCCCTGAAGGTCTCCCTATTTTCCCAAACATCGCATCAATCAGCCAGATTCGTTCTCACCACCATGGGGAGAGGATGTGCAGATGGTGGAAGTAACAGCAGAACTGGGAGAAAGATTTAAGCTTGAGTAGGCAGCAATGATAGATGATTCATTTATTAAGGGAGTCACACTCGAGCAGAGTCGTTTGTGCAAGGGGCTCCTTGTCACTGTGACAAAGAAGTTCACAATCTGGCCCTGAGTGCTTCACAGTTGTCACATCAAGCTACCAACATTATTCTTGGTAATTATGGACAACTACATGAAGAACTGAGAAGGGACTTGACAGCGCAGTGTACCACAAACCGCAATAAACCACAGTAATTGTTATGTGCTGGTTTTGCAGGGCATTGCAACCAAATGTTCACGTGCAGCTGGCCTTGGGACTTGGTTTTGGCTGTAGACAGGGTTTCAAAACATACCTCTGTTCAGGCTTGATGTTCACCGCTCAGTGCTGAGCTTACTGTATCCTTTCCCCACAGCGTAGTACAATACAGCCATTCATGAGCGTCTTGCGTCCCTGTAGCATATATACACCCTATTGGTATAAGCAAAAAGCATGTGTGTACCGCTGCAGTGCTAAGCAGCCATCCCTGTCTCTGCGAGGTATGTCACTGTGTTATCAGCAAGTTGAGAGGTGATGCTGAACCTCTCGGATGCACCTTGCTGCACAGTCTCCCTTGCAATGGCCTGCACCCTTGCAGGGGTGGTGAGCTGGGAGAGCCCTCAGGAGCTGACTGGAAGGTTTCCACTTGGCACCAGTTTGAAAAGATTTGGTGTGGAGCGTGCTGGCTAATTAACCTTTATTTGAAATGTTTCAGTCACCTGAATATGCATGGCCGCTGGCAGCAGATGGGGAGGTGGAGAAGGAGGGAGAGAAGAGTGAACGTGAACACAGGTGCTCCCTCAGCTGCCACTGAAACACAGTAAATGGGAAAATTACTGTGATCGTTTGATTGTTATTATTGTATAGGAGAAATCAAATGTTAGGGAATTCAGAAGCAGGCACCATTTTTTCCTTTTCTTACTACGGTATTTTTATTACTTTTTCTTCACCAGCTTTCATCTGTGATGATAGTTTCCAAAGCCTGTTTTACTATGTTGAAAGTATTTGAAATGCATTATAAAAATCTATGAATATGCTGCACAGGCATATTTTAAACTCTTAGTATTTCCCTAAAGGCATGCTATTCCACTTCCAGCTTTTTTAGGACTGTGAAAGAAATGGTTGCCCATGCTGTTCATGAGACATTTTACAAGGCTTTCTAACTTAAGAGAGTTAAAAGACGAGATAGATCTTCAAGCATGAACTGAGATTTTAAAAATGAAGTTTTGCATTTGTTACAGGGAAAGAACTGTTAGACATAGCAATTAATAGGCAGAAAGAGCAGCTATATTATGCACCAGGCTCTCCCAATGATGCTACTGATAAAGCAGTTACATTACACTCATCTTAATAGCGTACTCACTCAAACTGGCTTAAAAAGAACTTTTTTTTGCAAATCAGATGAAAAGTCAGTATTATGAGTTCACAGTTTGATAATTTTCCGGTCTTATTTTAGATTAAAGCATAATTTTTATCACTTTCTTGGCATGTAAGGCTTACTCATATATATCAGTTACACAGCTCTCTGTAGGAGAACGGTTGTTTTTAAGAATTTACTGTACTTGGCGTAAGCATCAGAACGTGGGATAAACAGATCTAACCTTTACTTGGAGCTGATAGCTGCCCTCTTTGGAGAGTGTACTGGAACTGTTTTAGCTGTGATTTACATTTTCTTAGTACACTAATACCATGGAGTTGATTTTACTCCTACATTGGAAGGGCAACAAGGTGAAAGAGTTACGTGCCTGGGTTTCCTCTGTTTAGATTGCATGTGATAGGTGATAAACTGTAGAGCTCCAAGGGGACAAGTACATACCCAATAACAGCCTTGGGGCAAACGTAGGTGAATAGTTAAAGCAAAAAGGATTGATTATTTTTGGTTTAAGCTTTGAGACATGAAAACTTAAGACATCATTGCACCATGTTGCACTTGCTGAACAGGAGTTTCCAGGAGCTTATTTCTAGAGTACAAAATAAAGCAGCACTATGAAGGAAGGCTCTGCTCTTCTGCCATCTCTCTTTCCCCAGTCATCCAGCAAGCCCACAACCTGCACCAGTAACATTTAGTGATGGTTCCTTGCTCCAGGACTGCAGAAGGAGGTGGTGTGGTGCTGTATGAGCCCCACATCCCCCCTTCGTTGCCAGTTCTGCAAAACCAATTGCACTGCCTGGCGTGGCAGGCAAACGATCTGCTGCTGTTAACAGCTACCGTCCAACCACACAGAGGGGCAGCTCATGCCAAACTCCCACTGGCATCTATAAAATCGTCTACTGCAGAGCTAATGGGGGGGGAAATGATAAAACATGGCATCAGTGTTTGTTCCTCAGAGATTTGGGGGAGGAAAACCCCCACCTATTAATCACCTCTTTAAATGTTCATATCGCAATGTATCAGTGGAGAAATAGGCTGGATAGGCTGGTATGGTTAAGAATACTCTTGTGGCCTCTGATTAGGAATCTTGCATCAGCAGTCAACACAGAGAAGCCAAAATGATGATTATTCAGTCACCCTTATGATCATACATTTCATACACATGAATTATTTACATAGTACAGGGTACTTACATACTTGTTAATTAAAACCTGCTTTTTTCATTCAGTTATACCCCTAAGATCTCTTTAGAGCATGTAATCCTTCTAATGGCATTTATTTCACATTCATTATGCCACATTTTGTTTAATGTTATCTTTCGTTAGAAAATCCTTCAGTGCAGAATACTTGTGGGAAAGGATTCCTTCACACTGAGAATTTCTTTTGAGAGAGAGGGATGGGTGATCGGTCTATTTTGAATATTGATGCCCAGAATCCCCAGGAACCCTCAATTTTTTTTCAGCTACACCATTTTCTACCTACTCTTCCATTTTCAGTATGGCATTGCTCATTTCACCCTTTCTTGATCTTGCCCATTGGTCTTTGTTCTGGGGTCCTGTCTTCCACTGTAGCATCCTAAATTAACAGTCTTGACTCCAGAAAAAGACCGCAAGGCTCTATTGTGATACAAATGATCAGCAACATAAATTGCTCATCACTCACTGTTCATCACATTCTCTGAAGAGCACCAAAAATAAGACACTTACTTATAAATAGCTCAGCCTGCTAGATGCCAGTGAAACTCAATTTCATATCTTCCCACCATTTTGACAGTGCATATAAATATGTAACATGTAGTTATGTGAAAGTTAGCTGTGCTGTGATGTCCTCTTTGGGCATTCACAACCCTTACAGGTTTACAGCAGAAGAATAAATTGCAAATTGAGACCTGTGGTGGGATGCAGCATAGCACATGATTAGCATAAGAAAGATGCTTTGCTTGACAGAGAATGGGAGCTTGTTGCCCACATCATACTGCTCTTGTATTCCTCCCCAGAAGTGTACTTTAAGAGGAAAACAAAGTGAGAATTCACAGTGAATAATACATCTGATAATCACAGACATTTTTTTCTGCCTGAAAACCACCTGAAGTTTCTGGAACAAGCACGAACAATATAAGCATTAGGAATAACTGCATCCCAGAGCCTTCCAAAAATGTATGAAAGTGCTTCCTTTTACTTCACTGGCTTTGAACAGGGACCAGCTTGAGATACGGTTTTGGTTGTTTGGCTAAGCCGCATGATTGGTTTTTTTTCTTTTCCAATCTGATAAACACAGGAATTGGAGATATACATGGAAGCTGGAACTTGCAAATACTGCAAGTGTTTGGTTTTGCTATTCATTTTCTATGAGCATTTGTCCTGGTGTAATTTGGTAACTGGAATGTTCATGAAAAGCAAATGTTGAGGAGAACAAGAACAGCTGAAGTGAATCATTTCATTCATGTGAGTATTGATGTGTTGTTTCTGATGCGATTGCCATCATTAAAAAAACCAAACCAATATATTCAAACTTCCTGTTCACTTAAGCACGGTATGGCTTTGCTTAGGATGAGGAGGTAGTCCAACAGAATCCGTGGCTTGTTGCTATTATTGCTATATTAAAACTATATTCATAAGCGAACTTAACACTTCCATCAACTCTAACCTTTAATTTTACCTGACTTTGCCTTATTTTCACCAGAGAGTTCCCTTCACTTAAAAATGTACAGAAAGCCATTCACTAAGGTCAAGGATAATTCAGACAATTAATCTTTTTGTGGATCCATATTATGCCAGCACTATGAGAGCAAATGCATGTCTTCCGAGACTCATACAAAATTATTACAATCTTATTAGAAAATAATAAGCAGTAAAATGGCTTATTATTGTCAGTAAGAGGGGGAGAAATGAGTATGCAGTCTGACCATTGAACAGGGGATTCAAATGGGAAATTCAGTCTTCTCCAACACACTTAAAGTAGTATGGGAAAACACACTGGGCTGAGTACTGGAATGGTAGCTGGTCTGCCAGTCCAGGCATGGAGAAGTCTAGCTGTATTTCCTTGCTTTGTCAGAAGTTTCCTCTGGAAGGTTAAAAGTTGTGCAAGGCTGTCAAAATCAGCAGCAACCCATTGCCTGTCTGTAAACGACGCACTGAGTCTGCGTGCCTGTTTGACCACTGCCCAACGTAACGATGATGTGGTCACCGTTGGAGCTGTTGTGTGGTGCTGCAGCATCCATGCTTTTTAAGAGTTTTAGCGGTGAGAGGAAGAAATGGCCAACCCAGAGAGCAAGTTCCCTGCTGCGCATGAAATCTTTTGCAGAGGACTTTATTTGTCCTGAGCGGTGCTTCCAGTTGCACAGCATGGGCCAGGAGACTGACACTGCCCTTCTGGTGGGGTAGTTCCCCTTGTCTTCGCCGTGAGCTTGGAGGATGGTGTTCCAGCAGCCTTCACACCTCTTCACCTGGGCGTGTCATCCCCCCCCCCGCCCCACCATTTAACAGTCCACATGTGTGTCAATCAATATGCTCAAGCATGTACAAAATCTGCAGTCATTTTAAGCATGGTCTCCAAACATTGCTTACCTTTCAGAAAAGCAAACCTTTCGCAGAAGATCCTGCTTTCTGTGAGTGTCTGTCTCTCCCCTTTATTCTCACAGCTGGCTGGCTATTTCACTCTGATTTATTAATAATACATTCTGGTGTTCTGTGTGGTACCTGGTAAAGGGTTTTAAGCAGGGAATTTTACAGAATATTTCAGTTCCCTTGCTCAGACAGGGCAGTGCAGCCTCCATGTAGATGCAAAATATCAAAGCAATATTACAACAAAATTCAGAACTTACGGTTTTTCACCTTCCTTAGTTCCATCCCAGGTCAATGAAATGTGTAGAAGTATAATTTATCTTTTGCAAAATGGACAAAGACTTGCATTCAAGTGCTGGCATCATGTAAACAGAGAAAACTGAAATGGGGAAAGAAAAAAAATTCTTATTTCTTCAGGGAATATAGGGGTTTTGTGATTTTTTTATTATAGGTTCTCTCTCCCTGAAGCAGTATGGTTTCCTGCAGAGAGAGACAGCAGCTTTGATCATATGTTCTTGCCAAACTCATAGGAGCGGTGGTCTGTCATCCCTTCCTTTCAGGTTTTCTGGGGGAATTAGATACTCCTCTGCAACACTCCCCCTTGTTCAGAGAGTTAAAAAGAATCATGGTGCCAAAAATAGTTGATGTGAATTCCTCGTCCCCAGGCTTGGTTCACTAGACTCTGCAGAGTCATCGCGGATTATTTGCATGGAGATGGATAGACGGAAACATCTTGCTGCGATTAGTGAGACATGACGCTTTCGTATTTTATCACAAGCGCTTATCCATGTTAAACTCCCAGGGCGCGCTTCATTTTCGCTGGTTCTTACCCTCTCCTTTAGGAGGATACAATCACCCACTCAAGAAGCAGAAATAGTGCATGACTAACTGTGTCACGGAACAAATGATTAACACTAAGTAGTTTGTGCTAGCTGTTTGCAAACAATCCACGTGCTGACAATTATGCTGCAGCAATTTTGTGAATACCTAACTCAATGTATTTTGCATAATTCAAGACTGGCTCCCAGATCATTAAATTCATAACTTCTGTCTTGTTTGTTAAATTCGTTAAATTCATCTAGTCCATAGAACTGGTAGTGCTAGATTTGACTGTGATATTAGTCTGTAATGCTGGACTGGCAAAGGCTGTAGGAAGGTTGGTTGGTGGCTCTGATGAACGAGGTGCCATTCAAACTGAGTTACAGCTGCTGTGCTTTAAGAGTTTATAAGCCACAAAGTGCAGAGGAGGGCAGTCATACACAGGCAGATCCATTAATACATCTGATGCTTTTGGATTTGCAGCTGTGTAAATAAAGATGCTCTTTGCCCCAGCTGCACCCAGCCTACCCACAGAGAGCTTGGTCTGGCTGCCCAAGTGCATCAAAATGCTCGTAGAGTTCGTTATCAGGAGCTGAGGGCCTCTGCCTCAGCTGCAATCACTCATCAGCCGTCTGCTGATGTCAGGGCTGACCTAGAGAGAGCATAGCATCTGTATGTGTTACCACATGGGCCAGGGCAGGAAGAGCTGAGCTGTGAGGAAGAAAATGTCTCATATGTCAGTAGGAAGCTCAAGCACAGACAAGAGTTTATTGATTCATTTGGTTCCGAGTTTTTGAGAGCCTTTTGACTCACAAAAATGTGCAGCCTTACCAGATCCTAAAGTACTTGGGTAACCGGTGCTTTGCAATGAATGTAGTGGTTTTCAGCTGTCGCAGAGCTGCGCAAACCCTACATAACTTTGAGGAGGAGATATGTTATTTTATAAGAGGGGGATAAGGAGGCAGTAGAAATTTAAAGGAATTGCAGCAGAGAAAGTAGAGCCAGTATTGAAAGGAAAACTAGATTTGTAAAGGTCTTTCCCCTCATTTCCATGCTGCAAAGCATTCTTCCCACCAATAACATCCAGCCTGTTTAATTGTTGCTGTTACTTTCATTACCTTTTCATAAACAAAGCCAACCCCTGTTAACCTGCCACAACAGTTTTTTCCCTTTCCCCCTCAAGAAACATAAAGCAGCAGTACAAATAAGTTTTTGCATAAATAGATAGGATGAAGAACTTTATTTACAATGAAGTAAATTTGGTATTTAATTCCATCACAACAGTTTGTCCAGCTATTCCTCACTAGGTTTTTCTACAAGGGTAAAAAGTATATTAAACTTCCTCACCACCGAAGATTTTGCTAGTAAGAGCAGTATGCTGAGTTATTTTCATCCATATGCTATTGAGTTTCTCATGAACAAGGGAAGACCTTGTATTTCTCTGATGCAGTATGGATTTCCAAAATTTTTTTTAAAGCTATGCAGTTTATGCGGCTCTCCAGCCTCACCAGCGGCTGCGGTGCTGGCCCCGGCTGCGGAGCTTGCCCCTGGGCTGCACATTGAGCACTGGCAGCACAGCAAAAAGGGAGGGAAGGCTGTAAGGCAAAAAGCTCTCTCTTTATGGTAGAGCTGCTGCACCTGTGGCAGTTGTCAGGGTCCGTTGCCATCGGTAGTGATCTGTCCATATGGTGCTTTTAGGCAATTGCAGCAGGAAAGGGATCTACAGGGGAAGGCTGACAAGCTTCTCCTGACGGCGTGATACTGGGACCAGCTGCACTTGCCACAGGCAGAGATGAAGGAAAAGAGAATTATATTTATTTGGCCAGTGCCAGTGTCTCGTGATTAGTGCTAGCTTCTGGTGAGTGATGGTGTCAGACAGCAATACAAATCTTCGGTACAGCCAGATGGTCCCATCAGGCATGGCATGCTGTTTTTCCCAGTGTACATGGTCACATATTTATCTTCAGCCTGTGCCCACTATCATGTACTACATACATATGGATGGACACATTGCTTAAAGCCTATGAAGTATCAATTACCGCTGCTCCACTGAGTCCAAACTCAGCGGCCAGTACAAACGAGGGATAAATAAGTAGCATTCATATTTTATAGTGATTTACAAGCTCCGTGCAATCACTTCATTGTTGGTCTGAGTAAAAGAAAACCTGGTAGCAGTAGTCTACGCAAATACTTGTGCATAGTACAGAGGTGATGGTATTGTGTATTTTCTGTCAAGCATTTAGATGAGAGCAGAAGATTGAGTCAAAACTAGGAGCTGTAAATGTTCACCTGATCATCTTGCACATTATAAATCAAAGGATGAAACAGGCATGGGTGGTGATTTTTGACATATTCTCCCAACCCTCACCACAATACTTGCTGTAAGCCACTTTCTGCTTTGTGAAGTACCTACTACAGTAAGGTCTTGTTTCATGACTCTATACCCAGGATGCTTTTGGAATGCAATGGATAATTAGTAAGTTGCTTATCAACTTAAGACTAATGAGGAAATTCCAGTATCCAAATGCTGCAGAAATGGTGCCTGATGAGGCAAGTATCGGTGGGATGGGTAGCACTTCCAGACAAAGGACAGACCAGTACACTGTGAGTCGTGTAATGGTACAAATGCCCAAATTATTTAACCCATAAAATAAATGGCTGTTTGTTACTTGGCACATTCTTTTATCTGTTGAGGCAGCTGTGTCTAGCACGGGAAGGAACAGGAGATTTGAGCCCTAGATTCTGCTTCTGGCAAAATCTTCGTATATTCTCCAAGACACGTGACTTAACCTCTTTTTTTTTTTTTCCTTTTTCCCCTCTGACTCCTCCCTGTGTAAAAGGGTGCGAAATATTTATCTTGCTGTAAGCATTAAGATGGGCAGAGAGCCACTTCACAAAGGAGCGAGAGGCCTGGCCCTGCCGCAGTGGTCATCTGTGCCCCCCAGGGCACTGCGGAGGGGGTTATCCCCGTTTTACAGAGAGGGGTTTGCTGCACAAGATGAGGCAGGGATTTCAAACCAGATCACTCAGTTTCTATATTCAACAAACAGCCAGGGCCCCTTTCTCCTCCTCCTCCTCCTCCTCCTCCTCCTCCTCTCCCTGTGTGCCTTGGTAACAGCCTCTGCGCAGTCACACACTTTTGTGGGTAGTTGCTATATGCTTTATTGGAAACTCAAATGCTTCTGCCTCTGGGGGCGGGGGGTGGTGCCTCCTGATTACAGGATCATGCCTTATTTTGTATTTTGCATGCCCAGAAAAGCCATTTGCAAACGCTGCCACAAAACTTCTAGATTGTACAGTTGTCTTTTGCGGTTTGCTTTTTTTTTTTTTAAAATGACAATTAATTAATTCAGGATTGGGAAGAAAAATGGGGAGCAGTGATTAAAAAATTTACAGTGAATATAAGTCACTAGGCTTTGCTGCATTTTCAAAAGTCAGATTCTTGTCTTGTGTTGAAAGATAGTAAGTCTGCAGCTGAGGAGCGAACCACCATCACACCTCCCGGTTTATTTATTTTCCTCCTGCAGCAACTGCTGGTGTTGAGCGGCACTTATCCTTGAACTATTTCTTATGCAAACAAACTGCCTCCTGCTGAGGAAAGTAGCTTCACCACCTGGTGCAATTAGTGAAAGGTGCGCAGCAAGGTGAGGATGCCTGTGCAGGATGAGACCCTCCTACCCCAGCTGGCGGGGCGGCATCATGGACTTTGGGCAGGCAGCGAGTGGCACTTCATGGCCACTCAGGACGGTGTTGCCCCTCTGGCCGGTCCCCTCTGTCAGCTCCCTGCCCCACCGCATGCAGAGTGTATTTGTTTTTAAAACAGGTGTTTGATTTTTAAATTTTTTTTTCCCCTGCTCACACCCTGCCCTGAGAGCCAATTATAACTCTTCTTTCTAATTTCCCATCTTTCTAATTAAATCCTTGGTGTATTAAATAAGAAACCTCAAGTGGAGATTTTTAAATGCTCTTCCCGATTTTAAGCCAAGCAAGTACACACAAGAATTCACCTTAAAGCCATGATTTAAATGTCTGGCTTCAGAAAGATGAACTACTAACTTAATCTACCCTGGCCTCATTTAATACAGTTAAGAGATCAGTCTTTGCAAGCTTAATTCTCAGCTTTCATACGAAAAATCAATATAGAGCAAAATGCACCTGCAGGTAAAATTAATCCTGTGGAACATGCCTGGAGCAAGGCCCAGCCGAACAGGATGTGATGATGAGCTGGTGCTGGCTTTCTGAGGAATGGGGCATGGGTCAGAATTAATTTCTCCCACTGTATTTTGCCACATGCAGCTATCATTTCAGTGACTGCTCCATGCTTAACTGCATGCAGCACAGCCTGTGGGTATTTCTCTGACAGGCAGGGACCCGTAGAGACAAAGAGGCTAATTTGTTCACTGGTCATTGTCCTCAAGGAGCAGCACCCAGTGCCCTGCAAAGAGCGTGGGGAGTCCCACAGCAGCCAGGGCTGTCCTGTGCCTAGAGGTGCTGGCTGCAGCAGGACAGCCGTGCACGCCACATCCTGAATGTCGTTTTACAGCATTGGCTCAGGATGAACGGGGAAGGTTTCTTTGTTGAAATGCCACTTCCTTCCCCGTTTGTCTCCAAGATCAAATGACCTAGTTTCACTCTGCTGAGCTGCGAACACCAGATAGGGTTGCACAGCCTGTTGATAGGCACATAGTCATTTGTAAAAATAATGAGACACGGGGGCACAGCTACTGAGGGTGTGGGGAATGCAAATACTCAGGAAGAGTTGAAGACGCTTTCAAGCCATGCTGGAATTGGACTGGTGAGTGCAAACGGTGCTCCAGATTTTATTCCTTGCTGCAGGTGTTAATGGTGAATAAAATCTAATTGGATTAAATGCTGTGTGGGTACACCAGGTGCATATCAGAAAGGACAATAGCTGCTTTTGTAAAATGGGATCAAACTTCTTTTGCCTACGTAACATGAATCAGTCTACTCCGTACACCCTCTCCTTATATTCTACATTTTCTTCCAGAATTAATTTCTTTTTGTTTGGCCAGAATTTTGCTCATGCCTAAAAAGCTAGGTCATACCGAAAGTGAACTCATAGCCTGTTGTGCTTGTGAAAAACTAGCATTTTTCTAGTGATACACTGCAACATGTCTATCTTACTGATGCGAAGGTGGAAGCAGCTGTAACAGGGAAAGGATGGGAATGCCGTTGCAAGAGCCCTTTACACTGAGGAGCCTGGCAGGGGTGACAGACCAAGGAGCCCGGTGTGGAGCAATGCTTGGCAATGTGCGTTGTAATTACAGCCTTGGTTGCCAAATTCTCGGTCAACTCTTGCACTGTGTTAACGGTACTCCTCAAGAGCGAGGCATCAGAGCAAACACCACATGCAATTACCATGAGCTTTAGAAACCTATTCTATATGCAAAGCCAAGAATTTATTGTCAGTCTAATTAAAGTCCTAGCAGTCTAATCAAAGTAGTATTATTGATCCTAATGATGCTAACACCTATACGCAAATTATCCAAGTACTACAGCTCATTCTCAGTAATGATACAGTTCAAATTGTCACACACGCTGTTCCCGTATCTCTTTTCTCAGGTGTTGGGCTCACCCTTCCATGCACCTTTGGGTCCCAAGGTTGGCATCACAAATCTGCTTCAGGGAGACAGAGCAAGTGCGTGTGTGTTTTCAGGGGGTGGGGGTTGTTGGTGGCAAGTTGTCTGTGTCCCAGGATCGCTAAAGGGAAGAGTGTTATGTTGCTGGTGGGAATTTCTTCCTCCTCTGGGTTTGCTTTTGGTCACTTTTATACATTTGTTAACGCTGTCTGCATGTCTGCTGTATTTACTTGCCCATTCCTCATTCGTTGGCAGTTCCACCTTACGTCCACATTTGCAGTATCTGGTACATATTACATATTGGATACTTGTTCTTTGCTCTCCCTAAACCCAGTTGTACTCAGCTCCCAAGGTTGCGATCTCCTAGTGACCAGTAGCTGACCATAGGTGAATTGTGATTTTTAGCCCTGGCACCTCTGGTGCCATCCTGTGCTTGCAGTGTTAAAGCTTCTGCTGTCATCTTGTGATAGCGCTTCTGGGGATCCTTGATACAACCCCATTTGTTTTTTTCAGCAGCCTTTCAACTGTGATTTCCTGATAATCCAAGTAACAGTTTATTACTGCAGCCTGATCACACCAATATCCTTTATCTAGGGTCATTAGTGATCACTGTAAAAGACTAATAAGAGTTTTTCCATTAGCAGACACACACACAGAGTGCTCTGGTAGCTACTTAAATCATTTTCTTCAAGTTAAAACAGCACCGCTGGTGTGTTACAACAATCTCTTTACAACAGGGTCTTCCTGTATCGCACCTCAGACGTTAGGAGGGTGAGGACCAAGGAGGCAGATCTCAGCAAGCCCAGAGTGCATGCACTGTTTGCTCCCAGCTGCTGCCACGGTTTTGGCTCTGCTGCTATCAAAAGTTGAATTGCTACCTGCCCTCATGAACCAAAAACTGGGGGAAAAAAGCCCTTCTGTGCATCGCATGAATAACGTGTGGGAAAATGCAGACTGCCTGCTTGGGAGTTGCTTTAAACCAAGGCCCTTCTGACTGATAGCCAGGATGTGAAAAACACCAATGTTTGTGAGGTGCTTCTCAACAGACAAGAACAAGAATGCCCGTAAACAGTCTACTGAAGAGCTCTGAGTTAGTTGAATGCCACATCTCCTTATGGGAAAAATTGAATTCCGCTAAATGCTATTTTCCAACTATTCAAGCTTATAGTGGCATTCAGAAGAACCCCAAAAAGATACGACTCTGTGGAACAGCCACTGTATTTTGCATCCTTTGGAAGTGTGGAAAGACCTGTAATGGGGTAGCTACAGCACGAATGCCAAATGAGAAATCCTGCTTACAAACATGACAGTCTAGATGAGGCCAGCCGTAAGAAAATGTGTTCCTGGGAAATGGCATTAGACAGAAAGCCTGGGGTAGAGCTAGCCAGGATCTCCACGCTCTTGCTGGTAAGTGCTCACTCACTTGTGACAACCTGGTTCCATTAGTGTTGAGCTTCTAGAAAATAATCCCATGCGGTAACAAATTGTCCATTGTAGCTAATACTCAGACTATCTCCTGGCATCTTTTACCCAAACATTTGCAAGGGTTTTGCAGATATTGATTACAATATTGTAGCACTTAGGAGCAAGAGTCACGGACAGGGACCCAGCCACGTCTTTCTCCCATTTGAAGCGTACCACGGAGCAGAGGTGGTTCTCTAGTTTTGCATTGCCATTTTAATGATGGAGGAAAGCCTATCATGGAGAACTAATGCATCTCCCCTTGATCTATTTGTATTAGCAATCATCTGTCTTTTCTTAACTGTAATGACACATTTTAGGGAAGGAAAAACTATTTTGGCTCTTGGCATCAGCATGAAATATTCTTTGTCAAACTTTAAATGTTGGATTTTTTATTTTCCTCCTGGAGCAAAGAACACCTTGACGTTTTTGAAGTGGTATTACTTATGATAACTTATAAGTGGCTATGAAGATAAGTAATGGGTCTTACTTTCCAAGAACAGCTGAAAGTTCATATTTTATATTGCCTCTTCGACCTTGTAGAGAGCTGCACATATTCAGATTAGTTTGGACTATTTGTATGTAGGCATTTGAGATGCTAAGCAACATCAAGTCATGACTGTCTGGTCTAACAAGAGAAATCATTTTCAGGACAAACTAAGTCAAGACTTAAATTAATCTAACTGTTGTGGTTTTGTGGTTTTTAAAATCAACAACCAGTGCCTTTTTAGGATCTGCTTATGAGTGTTGCCTGGAGGGATGCCAGCCTTCTTTTGCTGCAGGAATCAGGACAGCTCTGGCTAGTCTAAGCTAGCTTTTCTCTCTCAGAAGCTTTTAAACCATCTGCAAAAAATAGCCTTTAGCGTGCAGCCTACCCTGCTTCAAATTACGGTCTTGGTCAAACAGGTGTGTATGTGAAGAAAGATGCACAAGACAAGAAAAAAGAGGAATCTGTGAAGTTGTCCTCCTCTTTTTGGGCCAAAGCAAGTCTGGGATTTTCACCCCCAGAGAACCAAAAGTCTAAATAGTAGGAGAAAAGTACTACCAATTTTTTTAATCATACTGATGCTGCTGCTTAAACAGGTGCTTAAGTGTTTTGCTGGACGAAGGCCTAGGAGCCAAACCTAATGCTTACTGACATCCATGACAAGGCTGTGGGGGTTTAACTGGGACCAGGAGAGAGCCCAGCAGCAGCACGACACCCAGGCCCAGCTCCCAGTGCCCTCCACAGGGGAGCGGAGGGGTGCGTGCCTGCCCTGCACACCACTTGTATCTCTGCAGAAGCTGCAGAATGGATTTTGAGAAGAAAACCTGGATGCTTCACCCTCTGCTGTGGGAACCTGTGGTTGCGTGGCCTCTCGGCCACAGCCTCCCCCGCAGGCAGAGCAGGTTTCTCACTGCAGCCTGGAGGCGGATGTGCTGGAGCACACCTTCCCTCCGGTGCTGCCGGCTGGACCGCGCAGCGACCAGGATGCAGTACGGTGGGCAGCTCAGCGGGTGGTCGGGCAGGGCGGCAGGATCTCTCCATCCGAAGTCCTTCCCGTGGTCTGTCAGCTGCCAACACAAAACCCTTCATGAAGCATTGCAGTTTCAGCAGTAAGGCAGATGATAGTAAAAAAAAAAAGTAACACTTCATAGCATCTTTTTTCATGGTCTGAAAGGAAGAAGCAGTAGGTGTGCCCCTAGCTTTTAGGGAAATGGGTTTTAAGCCTAAATTTTTTAATTTCAACCATGGAAGAAAGAGCTTCCCAGTTTTTGAAGCTGTGGCATCAGCTTGCTGACAGCTGCCATTTAGCTCTGTTTGTAAAGCTGTGAGTCCCCACAGTTGCACCTAAAGCCAGAAGGCTTTTTTTCCTTCGGTGGAGCTTTCTCTGATGTAATTATATAGTCTGTTTTCTCTTTTGTGTTTCTTATCATAAATATGTATTTGAGCACTGCCTTTGCCCCTAAGAGTTATAAGGGAATAATATTTTCTGTGTATTATTTACTTTTACGCAGTTAGCAACAGAATATTCACATATATGCTTTTAACTTCGCTAACGAAGCTGTCATAATGGCAAATAAAATGTCACTGTGGCCATGCCTAATTAGCATTACAGATTTGGTTGAAGAGATAAATGGCCAGATCCTTCAGGGGGTAAGTCAGTCCAGCTCCAGGCATTCGTGCCCACAAGATTTACAAGGGGTAAGGATGGGTCTACAGACTACTGAAACAGAGGCTTGAAAAATACTGCATTAATGAAATGCAAATCATCTTTCATTTGTTAAATGAACCTGCTATCTCAGGTGTCTCATACAATGAAACTGAAAAACTGCTCTGGTTGGGGTACAAAAAGCAAATAAGTAGTTACAGTCTCTGCTGATGTACGGGAGCGAAACACATCAGACCATGTAAAGCTTAATATTCCATGAATGGCTTGGTCCAAAGCCCACTGAAAGTCAGCGGAAAGACTGTCGGTATCTGATACGAAGGCGATTAGTCAGAAATTAAGGATTCTAGGCCTGTCTTTACCCAGTAAAACCTGAAGTCAGTTGGTCATGGCTGGTTTATAAAACAGGAGCCAATGACCTGCAATAAAAAATTAAGCTCTCGTAGACACAGAAAATGTTTTTGCTAGTGACACTATGTAAATGCAAACACATTATTAAAAATAGATCACAATTAAAATTATTCAAATGAGGTTTAATTCTCTGTTTGTATAATCTGAAGAGAAACTGGTGCAAGTCCTATAATCTTTAATGGCAGCTTAAAGACAAATTTAAACAAAGCAACTGAATTTCCATATGAGCTTTAATTGACAGTTTAACTGAAATAGTCAAACTTAACTAATTTCCAAAGTGAGTTAATGAAGGAGTTTGCCTAAGAACTTTAATAAGGATGGATGGGCACAGTTCAATACACTGATGCTATCTCATAAATCTTCTGTTCCATGACAAGTACAAAGTTATACACATCTAAACTATTATTTAAGTTGTCAAAAGCCTTTGCTATGAAATTATGCAGTCTCAGTGATAGCTACTGAATGACTGAATAAATAATTTTCAGAAGTTCCTCATTAAAAAGCAGTAATTGTTTATTTTAAAGAAAGACAAATCAATAAAAATATGTAAAAGCATTAAGAACACTATAGTATCAAAGGATGTATACTGACATGTGACTTCTGTGTAATTTTTTTCAGGGCCTGTATGTTCAACTGCATCCTACAATGACAAATAAACCTGTCAAAATAAAATCAGAAAGGTATTAAATCCAAACATCCCCAAACATCTCCACATCCTTTCCTAAAAGGTTCTTATTTTGCATATAAAACTGGTGAAGTCACCTAACCACTCACTAGATGAGGCCAGAGAGAGTTCTTCTTGGTTGAGCGGCAAAGCACCGTGGCTCATCGAGTATCCCCTTCCCTGAGTCCCAGTACAAAGCAAACATTAATTGCTGTTCCTCACAAACGCCTGCAGGGGTGTTAGCATGGTGAGCTGGGAATTAGCTGAAAGTTAAGGATAAGACAAACACGTAGTGACTGAATCTTATGTATGTTATTGTATCAGAAAAATTCTGAAGACAGGTTTGCAGTCCCAATACACTTAATAAAGAGATGAGACTATGTTTGCTAGTTTTTCAGGGCTGAATGTTTACCTTTCAAGCACATTAACAGGGAATTTAGCAACTAATAAATCACAGTGGTGGTAAGTGCTCATGCAGATGCACATGTGGGCTTTTGAAAGTGACAGCTGAAGCACAGATGGTTTAACATCAAGAAGCACTTTTAAACACAGGCTCGGTCTAAGCCAGGTTATCCCAAATCCATCTCCATTCAGTGAAGGAGCAGTGTCTCAATACAAGAAGAGCCTGTTGGACCACATTGACACATCCAAGTATATTGCACCTAAGACATGGACCGACGGTAGAGCTCCTGAGGACTAAGCCTGTAGCTGCGCTGCTGTAGGAGAGTCCAGCCCTGCACCTAAGAATACCAAGTCAGATGATAGAAACTGACACCTGCGCTGCTGAGTAAAATTATGTCCAATTTTCAGTCCTGAGGCAGAATTTCCCTGTCTCTGGACTATGTGTGCTTGGTGCTATGTTTGCTCTGGGCGCAGTGTAATGCCCAGTGACCCTAAGGTGTACTTATTACCTTTTGTGTATCTTTATCAGTTCAAAGTGTTTTAATACTGGAAGAACTGTGCTGCAGACAAGCCGGAGCAGTCTTGCATGTATGGAACTGTGCATATGCACTGGGTTTAACATGAAGATGTAGAGGTCTTCAAAGATCTAGACCTGCTGGGTAAGATAGAGAGCCAGTTCTCATGCAG
The DNA here is from genome assembly GCA_013389945.1 of Fregata magnificens. Lineage (NCBI taxonomy): Eukaryota > Metazoa > Chordata > Aves > Suliformes > Fregatidae > Fregata > Fregata magnificens. Next base: position 87,359 of record WAAD01028265.1, read on the forward strand.
TCTTATCCATACTGCCTACTGGGAGTGATCCCCAAAATGTGCTAGGACCCAAACTGCCAGTGCGTGGTATGAGGAAGCTAATTGACATGCATCAAAACCAGACCAGGGACAAACAGCAGTACAAATGATCAAGTTTGTTTCTCGGGGCTGTTTTATTCAACAGTATGGACGCAGCCGTTGTTGCTAACTTCTGTCACTCATCAGCACATGGTTATTTTTCTGCATCCAATAGATTTTTTTTTATACCTACGCCTGTACCATTATAGCTATAGTATTATGCTTGGGATATTATGCTTCTGAATATACTGAAGACATTTGCTCTTCCTCAGGTAGGTATGGTCAGGTTGTGTGCTATCATTTATATATGCAAAATGTTCTGTGTATACTGAATAACTCATTTCTTCTCCAACACTCAAATTAACTAAACCGGTAGGCTTGCAAAGTTTTGCTGATTGGAGGGAGATCATCATGTAAAAAGTGTTCATACTTTTACTTGATCTTGGACAGAGAGGACAGAAGGAAAATCCTTTCTACTCCCTTCTATTTGCAGTGAGAGACAAACTAGAGTTAATTTACCTGATCATCTCATAACCTCAAAAAAAAAGTTTGTTGTGATTCAGTTTGCAGAGACTAGTTTATTCAAATCAAATTCCCAAACCCAGATATCATGCACAATGCTTTTTTTTTTCCTGAGCTAATCATGTATTTTAATTAGTACGCGATGTTTTTCAGCATAGAACTCAGAGAGTCTGCACAGCTTAGCTTCTTGTGCATTGAGTAACTTGTCCTTTATCAAAGCGTCAATCCTCTTGTGTCTTATTGGCAGTACATGATGTGCATCGATTGTGGACAGTGATCTATTTAATTAGCTTATTCATGTGTCTGTGTTAAAAAAAGGCCACAGGTACCAAAACCAAGAGATAACAAAAAGAGCTGAGGGCATCTTCAATTACAGTATTCTCTTTATCAAGCTCTGAATTTAAATGATCTGTTCTGGAAAACAGATGATGAGTTCATGTAACTGCAAATTAACACAATGAAAGCTTGCTGCTTATACATGGTGTTTAGCTCTTCAGGTTTTTTTCCTCATTCGACCCCCTACATCTGTATTGGAGAGCCCAGGGTTTTATTTTGGTAAAACTAGTGCAAATTGAGCAATTATCATATTATTCCAAATTCAGAATGACGTTTCTAAGATCCATGCAAACTGTGGCCTGTAATGAACAGTAAAATACTATTAAAATCAAAGTGACAGCATTTTATACCAACTTTAAACACAGTAAAGGTTTGATCCCTCTTACATATAATGCATGTAAACTGCTGAAAATGTAAGAGAATGAAGAACAGACCTTAATTGTTTAGTAACTTAATGGATAGAAAGACAAAATTCGGGTACCTGTGTAGGATAAGATATAATTTGAGGGGGAATGAATACAGACAAATGTTGACATAAAGTCACAACAAAGATCTCACAAACCAAAAGATGCATTGAAACAGGCATCATGATTTACATTTTTTTAACAGTCTAGTGGCTGGAATCAAATGCCAGTGTAAAGTAAAATAACTTTTTTAGCAAAGCTACACTGAAGACTGTCAAATTTCAGCTGAAACCAAAAGTTGGAACAGTATATAATATGCTAGCTGAAGGCCTGATAGAAACATTTTGGTAGAGCAGAGAATTATTTCATAGCAAAATGCCAAAAATTGCTTATATTGTTTTATTTTTTTCTTCCTTACTAAACCTGTCAATAAAATTTAACTTTATTTTTGGGACCAGGGAAGGGGGAGGAATAAGATAAGGAAAAAGTGCTTGTGGATCAAATAATAAGAAACGAAGAAATATTTACCTTAAGAGAACAGATGAATTAGGCTTACATCCTTCCTCCTTTTCTGGAAAAGAAAAAGCCAAGGGCAATGGTGTTGGGAAACATAGAATCATAGAATCATTAAGGTTGGAAAAGACCTCTAAGATCATCAAGTCCAACCATCAACTAACACCACCATGACTCCTAAACCAGGCCCTGGAGTGCCACGTCTACACCTTTTTTGAACGCCTCCAGGGTTGACGACTCCACCACCTCTCTGGGCAGCCTGGTCCAATGCCTAACCACTCTTTCAGTAAAGAAATTCTTCCTGATGTCCAATCTAAACCTCCCCTGATGCAACTTGAGGCCATTCCCTCTCGTCCTATCGCTAGTTTCTTGGGAGAAGAGTCCAACACCCGCTTCCCTACAACCTCCCTTCAGGTAGTTGTAGAGAGCGATAAGGTCTCCCCTCAGCCTCCTCTTCTCCAAACTAAACAACCCCAGTTCCCTCAGCCGCTACTCATAAGACTTGTTTTCTAGACCCTCCACCAGCTTCGTTGCCCTTCTCTGGACACGCTCCAGCACCTCAATGTTCTTGTACTGAGGGGCCCAACACTGAACACAGTACTCGAGGTGCGGCCTCACCAGTGCCGAGTACAGGGGCACGATCACTTCCCTACTCCTGCTGGTCACACTATTCCTGATGCAAGCCAGGATGCCATTGGCCTTCTTGGCCACCTGGGCACACTGCCCGCTCATGTTCAGCCGGCTGTCGACCAGCACCCCCAGGTCCTTTTCCGCCGGGCAGCTCTCCAGCCACTCTTCCCCAAGCCTGTAGCATTGCATGGGGTTGTTGCAACCAAAATAATGGGTTAAATTCTGTCATATCATCAATGACATGAAAAAAATGAGTATGGAATGCTTATTTATCTAATATTTTCCAGCTCAGAAGTCACAGTCTGCATATCTTAGGCTCTTGTGCATTCAGTAACTTGTTCTTTACCAAAGAATCAATCTTTTCGTGTTTTATTGGCAGTACATGATGTGCACTGATTGTAGACTGTGATCTGTTTAATTAGGTTACTCGTGTGTCTGTGTAAAAAAAGCCCCCATCTACCAAAAAAAAAAAAAAAGACATAATAAAAAGAACTGAGGACTCTTCTTTATTTTTCTTATTGTTTACCAAAGAACTTGTCAGCATCCATTGAATTCGAACATTAACACCAGGGTTGAGCCTGAACATAAGGGCATACCTTCTCACACCCCTGTTAGGAGAACAGGGAAATCTTTGCTTGAGAATGCCAAGGAATCCAAAAGTACAAATGGATTGAAAGAAATACAAATTCTTGGAAATACACTCATTAGCGGCTGCTGAAGTTGACTCAAACTCTAGCTGACGAAGCCCATGAATTACAGTCCATTTAAGCTGGGTGGGTATAAGTTTCCCTGTTTCTCACACAGTTCTCTTGGTTGACAGGTGATTACTTTGAACTAAATGAGTGAATAAAAATTAAGCAAACTCATTAACTTTGGGTCCAGTATATTTCTGATCAGGTGTCTTTCATATTTTTAACTACAGAATCCCCTTCACCTGCAGATGAGTTTAGAAAACTCACTGAGTTCTGATGCTGACGTCACTTTCTCGATCCTTGCGATGAACAACTGGTATAATTTTAGCCTGATGCTGTGCCAGGAGGAGTGGAACATCACAGATTTTCTCTTCCTCACACAACAGAGCTCCAAGTTCCATCTGGGATCCATTATAAACATTACAGCAAACCTCACTTCAACCGGTGACCTGAACTACTTACAGTTTTACCTGGAGAGCATCAAAGACACAACATCTACTATGGTGATGTTTGGATGTGACATGGAAAAAACACGGAGGATTTTTGAAATAACCACCCAGTTTGGTGTGATGCCTCCAGAACTTCACTGGATTATTGGGGATTCACAGAACGTGGAAGAACTGAGAACAGAAGGTTTGCCACTTGGTCTCATCGCTCATGGCAAGACAACACAGTCAGTCTTTGAGCATTACGTACAGGATGCAATGGAGCTGGTAGCAAGGGCTGTAGCAGCAGCCACCATGATTCAACCTGAACTAGCTCTTATTCCAAGTACAATGAATTGCATGGACACAGATGAAAGGAATATCACTTCAGGGCAGTATTTGTCAAAGTAAGTTTTTACTTTTTTTCTTTTTCATAGCTAATATTTGTGGTATACAAGAAAAAAAATCTCCTCCCCCCTCCCCACCATTCTCAGTGGCTTAGCTGTCATGCTGTTAACCCTCCCTCATGCACACATTTGTTTCAGTATTTCCTCCTGCTTCATTCCTTCTGGGCAAATAATGAAACTTAAACTTAGTCACAGAGGGAGATTAAGCTAGTTGTAGAAGAAGACACTGTTCCACAGAAGTAGAGATCACTTAGTAAGCATAGGCTAGGTTAGAGACTATGATCTGAAAGTATCTTGCATTTATGTTTGTGCATGTAAGCAGGAAAAGTCAGGGCTAGTGTCAAATTCTCTGAGATTTTAAGATACCTGGGAGACTACAAAACACAATAAGGATATTTGCACTACCAAAGCAATCAGAGAGTATAAAAGCAGATGTGTATCCCTTGCTAGTATGCCTCCATGGAAAAGAAACAAAAAAGAAGCACCTTGACCACCTCAGAGGCCACTGCTGCTGGTGAGAGCGCTCAAAACTACAAAGTGCTCTCTCTGTTACTTGGCGCGGGAGGCTCCTCTTTCAGCTTCTGCTAAAACTATTCCTGTAGACCACTTGCACGTCACTATACTGAAGTTATTCCCAAAACTGCTTGGGGATTCACATCTAGAATTATTCTGGTTTTTAACATGAGAGGAAAAATAGCATGATTCTTTTTGGAAACAAATAAAAAGGTCCTTGCTAAGTATGTGAATTCATCAGTGGGTTTACATCCAGTGACTGTTGCATGTTTTCCCCCCATTACACCTGGTTTTCAGCCTACAGATTTTGTTGGATGAAGTTAGGATAAAAGTTCTTGAGGCTTTCTGTATGTTTGCAACTTTTTTTGAAATTATATCTGAGATGTGTCTTCACAATAATGCGGTAACAGCACTGCTCAAAACACAACCATTTGAGACCCTGACAGTTCCTTAGTCAGCACTCATCTGTAACTTAGGGGTCAAAACCCCCATGTTTCCAAAGAGTGAAACAAGGCTTGGGAATAAATACTGCACTGGCTTGCAATATCCCGAGTGACTTGTGATATTAATTTTGTCGCATTATTCTGGGTATTTTAACTAGATCATACCTAAGTCCCTGAAAAGTAAAACTCAGCAAGAGGCTTCTTAAAGTAACCAATATCGGAGGACAGTAGTTTTACGAACAGAATTTTTGAGAGTTAAGGAAGGCACAAAGAAAAAGGAAAGCAAAATTAAAGCTCTTAAAAGTATTCCTGCAAAATATTTCTTCATCGTTGCTTTCTACAGAAAACTATTAGATCTCTCATGAACAGTGACTGCTGTAACTTTTGTTATATTTTGGGAGACAATATGCAATTTCACGTCTATGAAATTTCTTGTCCCTTCATCTCAGTAAAGTTGTTGTGGAAAAGAAAAAAGGATCGTATGCTTAGCCTTTTTTTCCATAGGCAGCTGCCTGTGGACCCTCTCAGAGTCAAAATAACAGGTTAGATGATAGATAGATAAATCCTTGTCCTGAATCACTGCAGCTGTTTTTATAGTGTATAAGTGAGACAGATACCTGATGGCCAGTGCTGATGTATTTGAGTTAGCAGCATAACTATTAACTATCAGTGGTACCAATAATTTCTCAAGCAGGAAGCACCAATGAGTGGCTCAACTGTGACCAACCTTGTCCATTGCACAAGTGCTTTTAGACAAGTGGTGCACCTCCAAAGAGGAAACTGTTATCTGGTGCTTAACTGAGTGTTTACTAATGGGGGTGTTTTTCTGTCTGAATGAACCCATCTCTCTTGATGTGTAGACTTGGAGCTCCGGTGGGTGGGGATGGAGAAGGCACAGTGGCACAGAGCTTCGCCTCCCTTAACTGCAGTGTGTAGTTAAACAGCAGTCCCACAAGCTGCCAAAGCTGACACCTGAGCTTTCATTGCCAATACTGCGTTCATACATTGGCTGTGCAGACATTTAAATGCCAACCAAGAGCAGAATAATGATTGTGAACAAGACCAAGACCTGGTCCATGGCAAAGCATGCTTTTGTCTTTATGGATATGGATATAGATGTACAAACCCCTGAAGATTATACTGTTGTAAGTCTCCATCCTTCATTCCTCTTACGGTGAGATCGATTCCCTGATCTATTCCTGCCTGATCATGGGAGCATCCTTGTTGATGGAACAAGGCATTAAAATTTCAAAGCCTCATCTTGTTTTATAGCTTTAATTAGTCTTACAGCTTTAACTAGTCTTACAGCTCTAACTCTGCTTCTTGGGTAACTTCAGCAGCCTGCTATTTGCTTGCCCATTCTAGTTCTTGCCACCAGTAAACTTCCCAAGAAAGATGTGGAATGACCAAGCCATCAAGCTTGAAAGAAAATGAAATCATTTAATTAAATAATTCTTAAAGGTACTATAGAGATATCGCTGCTGGATTATGGTAGTACTGCTGA
>WAAD01028265.1:104545-115598 GCA_013389945.1 Fregata magnificens
GTCATCTGCAAACTTACTGAGGGTGCACTCAATCCCCTCATCCAGATCATTGATGAAGACGTTAAACAAAACCGGCCCCAGAACCGAGCCCTGGGGAACACCGCTTGTGACCGGCCACCAACTGGATTTCACTCCATTCACCACCACTCTCTGGGCTCGGCCATCCAGCCAGTTTTTTACCCAGCGAAGAGTACACCTGTCTCAGCCATGAGCCACCAGTTTCTCCAGGAGAATGCTGTGGGAGACAGTCAAAGGCCTTACTAAAGTCCAGGTAGACAACATCCACAGCCTTGCCCTCATCTACTAGGCAGGTCACCCAGTCATAGAAGGAGATCAGGTTGGTCAGGCAGGACCTGCCTTTCATGAAGCCATGCTGGCTGGGCCTGATCCCCAGCTGGTCCTGCACCTGCCCAGTGAGCGCACTAAAGATGAGCCGCTCCATGATCTTCCCCTGCACCGAGGTATCCTTTTGGTATCCTTCCGTATTAACCCCTACAGCTCCAGGTCTTCACCTACATAGAATGTCTTGTACTGTCACCTACTGTCTTGGCCACTCTTTACCTCACCATGCTAATTGTTTGATCCAAAGAATGTAGGGGTAGGGGTGGAAGGGAGGAAGTCCTGCTGTCTTCATTCCACATGGCGTAGGTCATGAAGGTTGTTCTTTCATCACCAGACATTAACAGAATTAATATGTTTTAGCATTTTCCCAGCTGTCTTCACGTCAGTTTCTCACTCTCAAGCTGCAGTATACCTACATGTCATGTTGTTTAAAAAAAAAAGAAAGCGAGCCCGCCACCAGAAATAGCAACGGCATCATAGATGGGGCTCAGACTCTTGCAAGAAATAATGCAAGCAGACAAATATGAGGAGAAGGTGTTCCTGAAGTAACTGGCAAAGAGGAGCAGAGAACAGAGAAGATACATAAGGTTGATCTTATCACCTGGCAGATGGAAGATCACTGTACAGCTGACTTAGCAGCATTGAGCATATTCATTATTGTTGACAAAAGTCACAGCCATTGTGATCTATAAACAGAGACCTTGATACTAGCCTGGCTGACCTTCCTAGTGATAGAAGTCCTCAGTTAGGTCCCACATTTATCCCCTCAAGCCCTCTTGAAAAAAAGTAGTTTTCATTGAGTACAATAAGATTTGACTGAACACCAGGTAAAGTCAAATACTTTTGTCCATATTTCACTGTGCAAGAGGTCAAGGCATCCAAATGAGCCCATCATTTTTCTGTTACACTTCGTGCTTAACACATGCCTCAGTGTTCCAAATGGATTCCAAGAAGAAAAAAATAACATTTAGTTCCAACATTGGACCTGTCAGAAACAAAGGAGTCCTTCTGATTTACCTTCATTTGATGCTTTTGAACCAAAAGCTGATAGCAAATGATGTATTTAAGAACTTAGGGCTACGCTGGTAGACAATTCCATGATCTGCAGTCGGAAACCTCTTCGTCGTAGTAAGTGGTGACCCATTTACAGCACCAAGCGTTGTCTGTTCCTTTCCTGGAAACCACAGAGCACTAGCCTTGCCTTATAAGTTTAGACAGTGTCACCACAGAGGATTGTGTTCAGCCCTGGTACCTGGGGGACAATTGCTATATGGCCAGGGGGTAGGAGAGCTGACAGTGTTGCCCTAATCAGCCAGCAACAGCTGGAGCAGGAGAAATTTGTAAGAAAAAGGATTTGAAAAATGATTGTTTTGAAGGTGAGAAAGCTACCTACACTTTGAGCTACTGTCTTATTAGGTTTCCCCCTCCCACCCTCAGTTGATTGTAGAGAACTGTGACAGCTTTTTGGCTGCAGACCAGAAATCTCCTATGTCTCTTTGGTAGTTTGAGGATGTATTCAGCCAAACAGTTCTCCTTCCCTTGCTTCTAATTTAAAAAGGACTTCACCTGCCTTAGAGCAGTATTAACCCTATTTTACAGGTAGGAAGCAGAAGAACATCATTGATGAAGTGACTCAGTCTGGAGCGTTTTTACAGCTGCTTTGTGCTGCTGAAGTACAACTGGAAACGGTGATCTATTGCCTGTTGGGAATTACATCCCTTTTTTTTCCTCAGTCTATCCATTTTTCCTACAATAATTTACACTTACTATCTTAGAGTTCTCAGCTCTCCTGGAGTAAATTCCAGCTCAAAGATTCTCTGTCCAGAAAACTCTTTAAGTGCTATTAAGAAACAGGGATAAACACACCATTAAGTTCATATTCATTACAGTTCTGTTCTTATGGAGCTTTTTGTACTAAGGCACTGCCCAGCAACTGAATCAGCAGGACAATTTTCAGAAATTAACTTACCTACCACAGACTAGAGTCCCCAGCATCATCCCTTATCTATACAGCTTCTGCAGCACACAGAGGAGTAGAGCAGATCTTATAATTAATTATTAGCGTTCACACAGGGAGTGTCAATACAGAGGCCTTATATTTTTAAGCAGAGACCTAAGTCACAATTTCTTTTCATGTATGCTCTTGTTGCAATGCAGGAGAATAAACTGTCAGTACTGGACTGTGCATTTGTTTCTAGATTGCAACTGCTTATTGACTTCAATGCAGCTGTAAAGATTCATGCCAATTAATGACCTAGCTGAGTTGGATTCAAAGTGACAGGATTTTAACAAAATCTGACATTATCCTGGCAAGCCAAGAATCGGCTCCAGTGACACTTTTGTAACAGAGAAGGCAAAGTGAGCTTTCAAATGTATTCTGCATACACCATCTCCTGGAGGCCCTGGGAACATCTCCACTTCCCAAGCCTGAACACATGGGGCAGTTTCTGAACAAAGCCTCCACTTCCAGAAGTTCAGCTGTGAATTTTCATCTGCTAAAATTTGAAATTCATGTGCTTCACTGTGAATAATTTTATTTTCTTTCCTCTCCCTCTGCACCCCATAAATATTCACTAGTTAGTTTTCAAAAACTCCTGCATATAAGTAGGGAAAAGCCCATGAACAGGGTTCTACATTGTTTGGGTTTTTTTTAAATTGTATTTGTTTTGTTCTTTTTCCCCTGAAACTTTGCTTAGCACTAGCAATTGCATTTCTTTTATCAGTGGGTCATGAGAAATCTATTAGTAGCTAGACAACCACTTAAATGTATTGGTTGCATAAGGCAAGATGAAATGCTATTGCTTCATACACTGAAGACAGACAACTCCCTGCAAAACAGCAGATCTCTAAAAGCATGTCAGTTCTTCACAGTAGAGCAGACCACTTAATGCTACACCTTTCTAGCGATTAGCAACTGAATTTCAAGATTCTGCAGCAGTTCCCTGACAGAGATCATGCTGGCACTAACAGAAATTCTGCTGATATATGAGATGTCCATTAAACGCTACACTTTGTGTTATACCAGGTAACCAGCACTATCATGGGGCAGAGCTACTGCAACCTTTTCATAATAATTTTTCCTCAGAAGTTGTTGGAAAAGTTAGGAAAGTGTTTTCAGCCATGTTCTCCCTTTCTATAGCCTATTAAAATTAAAAAGCAATGTTGTAGGTGGTGGTAAGAGCTGAATCTATGTTAACTCTGCATCTGCCACTGCAGGGTGCAGTCACTGGCACTGCATTGCACTGTATTCTGGGTTGCCCTTTTCTGATTTCCCTCAAAGAGTAATTCATGGAGTTGAATTTTGGAAAGGAGAGGCTAACTGAATGAATTATGAAATCATGTTAATGATTTGAGGTGCCAATTAGAAATTGAGTTCCTGAAGCATCTTTCCTCCAGCCAGCTGTCAAGATGCACAGAATAGTCTTGAATCAGATTCAGTGAGGCAGTTAGTGCACCCATCAATCAAGTACTGGGAAAGCAGTTCCTAGATTTCAGTCACTTATGGGTTCATGGCTTATAGAAAATAGCCATAATTTCACTTCCCAACTGTTGCTCTGTTTAGACCTTCCTTGTCTCTTCACAGCTCCCAGCAAGCTCAAACTCCATGGGATCAGAAGGCAATATTGTGTTGCCTGCTTTTTTTGGAGCTGAGACCACCTTTTCACTGTATTTATATTCTGAACACCTGGGTTTCCCACACACCGCAAAAATACATGACAACCAAGTGTGATGCAAATCTTAAAATGATAATAGACGTAACAATCAGGGCCTCAAGGGGGAAAAGTCTTTGAGCCAAATCTTCTAGCTTTGCAGCACTGGAAAGTCATACAGAAGCCAGAAACTGCTAGAAAGACCTCAAAACCCAACAGCCCAACTTTGGAGTATGTCAAGGTTAACTGCTGGCAGCATCTCATACATTTCCAGTTTTAAATCCCAACTTGCATAGGGTATTTCTATGCTTGAGTCTTTTCAAGTCTGAATCTAGGTGTTCTCAGCCTAGCTGATGGCACTGAAAGCAATAGCACTGTATTATGTAAACTGGAATGTGCCAAGCAATGCAAAATCCCTGACATTTAGGATTGTATTTTCCTGTTTCTGCTCCTGTGGTTTTATCACACTGGTAATTTCATGCGTAATTGGCACCCCAAGCCATAGATGTATGCCCAATTCTTCTCAACATCTTCCCAAATAAAATGAATTCTCCACTTCCCACTCAGCAGATGTTTTAACAACAGAAGACAGAAACCAAGAAGATCTAGAAGTAAGGTGCCAAGCCAAGGGAACTGGTAGCTACAGTATTTGCTTTTGGCAGTAAGCAGCACAAACATAATTTGTCTAGTAGCACAATGCTATACAAGGTACAGAAGACTCTGAGAAGTCCCAAAGCTTTTCCTGGTGCTGTCAGAGAAGCTGGATATTCTGTAGAGCTCTTGACTTTCCTTAAACACTACATGACCTCCCTGTCTCAGTGCTCAAGTGACCCACAACCATTTCAGCTCTTCAGCACTTGGAGGCATTCACCTTGGTTTTTTACACTGTGTAAGGAAACATTAGCCCTTGTTTGTTTTCCTACCCATGGTATGTTCTCTTAAACAGTGAGACTTGTTCTTGGAAATACCATCAGAGCCCATGCATCCCACAGTAGATGTTGTCCTTAGAGCTCACAGGGACAGCACTGGTACCGCAATTCCAGAAAGCGTACTCACTTCCAAAGTTCTTTAGCCTTTCTCCTGCACCTTCATCCTGCACTTCCCAGCAGGATTTCCTAGTCCTCCCTCCCAAGAGCTCTGTCTTCACAGAAGGTGTGTCATCTTCCTGAACCATCTGTCCCTGACGTATGCAGCAAGATCCTCTGGTCTTGGCATTCCACAGCCCTGAACCTGTGAAGTCAGAGTACTGATTCAAGACGACAAGCGCTCAGCCCCCTCTGGCACTACATTCCTGTGCTGCGAGGGCTCCCATGACCACCTCTTGAGTTTGCCCCACATATTAACCCAGATCCAAATGGGAGGTCACCATGTGTCTCACAACTTCACATGCAACAGCTTTCTCACAGTAGACTGGGGAGATGGTTCTAAAAATTTGGGATGCACTTAAGTAGTGTGGCCATTCATGGCATACACCAGTGTTTCAGATACAAACCTCAGTTTACTAATATGAAATCCCTGATGTCCTGTATTTGAGCTGCAAAATATTGTTAGTTGGTAGACCCTTCCCCTTTTTTGGGAGAGCCACTAACCAGCAATACTCAATAGCACTCGGCAGCTCGGCCAGTGCAGTTTGCAGTTCACTGTGGTGCTGCAGTGGCCTTGCTAGCTAACATTCAAGGGGCTATTTACTTGCTAAATGCTAACGAGTCTCACACGTGGCAGCAATGCTTAGCTCCCCTGCACTGCCTGGGAGAGGCTGCTTGGGAGTACAGAGTTAGCCTGCTGGCTGAGGAGCAATTATATTCAGGAGCGATGACCCTTTTAAAAAACCGAGATCTTTCCTTTGCTCTCAGGTCTTCAAAAGGGATTTCTAGCAGTTAAAGAGACAAATAAAGAGGGATATATCATCTGTACCCATAACTATCTTTACATCTGGTTCAATGAATTGTCAAGCCGGGACTTCGTTGTCCCCTGAAAGTCTCTCTCTAGGTCAAAACAAACCTTGTTCTTTCGATTTCTTACAGCTATAGATGTCTGATTTTGGAGAGACCTTGTAAGATTATCTAAGCTGAGTGCCGACAAAGCTCATGTCTGGAGAATAGGTCTGCAGCTATTGTATTCATTTATTTTTAATCATACTCAAATCACCAGCAAATCTCCAGATACTCTACGGGTACAAAAAGTGTCAACAGTTCCTAGTACCCATTCCCTGCTTTGTGATTGTTATTCACCTTTCACACTGATTGAGCTTTGAATGAAAAAACACAGTAAAGTATGCACAGAAATGTAGTCTTCACATACTAGAAATGCCTATAATTTGGACAGCTATTTCTTCTCAATAAGATAGTTTTTATATTTGCTATTACTGATAAAAAGGCAAGTAACTATCTCCCCCAAATCACCAGTTAAATAAAAATATAATCTGTTCTTGATTCTTCAAATCCTGATTCTTCAAATGCTGATTTTTCAGAGTTCATGATTTCTCTGAAGCCCTAGGCATTAGGTTATTGGTTTAAAGAAAACAGAAAGACTGTTTCAGTATAGGACTCTTAAAATATAAGAAACACAAAAGAAACAGAGCATGAGAAACAGAAAAGAGAAATACAAAAAGAGAAAACTAATAAGGCAAGACTCACAGGAAGACTGTGACATTTACCTATCCTGTTGGGACACAGATATTTGTGGTTTCCATCTTTTCACAGAATCTTCCCAGGAGAGGACTACAGAAAGTAAGAAAGCAGAAGTGACAACTGATAAGTCTTGTTTCCATCCTGAAGTTTTTATCTGCTGTTGAAGCAAGTAACCCTTAGCAGTCTCAGTAGATTAGCAGTCAAGTCGCAGGTAGTCCATTATCTGCTTTTGGCAGCATTTTGCATTGTTAATCCACTATTCATATAGCTGCAAGCAAACCTTTTCCTCATGTGGATAGCAGCAATGAGAAAAAAATAGAAGTCCCGAAAGACATAGAGGATTAAAACACTATTAAGATTTATCCTTCATAAAAGGAGTCAAGAGTCATCAAATACAAAGTTGCAGACACATAATTATGCTTAAGAAAAATCACAGATTACCAGAAGCAGGAAGAGCATAAGATGCAAAGGATCACTACATATCTTCCCTACATAGACTTTCCAAGACTTCCCACCAGACGTACGGTGTTGCTAGAGACAAGATATTAAGCCAGATGGACTTTTGATCTAATACATATTCCAATGTTGTCATCATTTGTGATGAAATTTGACAACGTGCCCAACACAAAGCAAAGCATGGACACTCCTCAGTAAAGCATTTGGGACAGAAAATTTCATGGACGTGCAGTTTACTCTCTCTTTTGTACTAGCCTTTCTCATAAAGGCTTAAGTATTTAGCTAGATGTAGACATTGGTGACAGTCTGAATGAGGGACACCTGCCCATGAAGTCAGGTATCAGCAGTCTTTATCTGCAGATCAGATGTTGCACTGCCATTAGCATCACTAGGTGGGCCACAAATATCACAACAAACACCTAAGCTGACTTGGAAGGTGACCGTATGGTTCAGTGTTGAGACTCAGTGGTTTTTTTGGTCTCTTTACTGAAACTGCCAAGAAATAAGCCCCCCCAAAATAGTACTGACTGTAGCGACTAGCTTCTTGAGACATGGAGTGCATGGAGCCCACTCCAAGCTCATTCTTTAAGCAAATCATCTTCAACGTCTCGAGACTAGACCTAGATTTGGGTTGACAGCATTGTGCTGGAAGTCTCCATGATGTATTGTCATAGCACCACTCTCTGTTATTTATGTCTTCTGGCACTTGAATGCTGCTTCCACACTTCCAGGCAAGAACATTTCCCTCTGCGCCCACAGTCCTTCTGGCACAGCGTGCACTGTGGCCAGCTCCGGATGGAGGCACACCCTGCATTGCTTGTCCCATGATCATCCAGACCAGAACACCGCAAAAAGCATGCCAAGACTTCCTCCGTGCTCACAGTCTTGCATTTACCCACAGGTCTCATTCCTGGGTTGCAACACAGGGACCAGATCAGCAGAGCACAATGTGGAAAGTACCTGCCCGCTTTTCAGATAAAAATTACCAGAAATACAGTATATTCATATCTTCCAGGACATCAAAATACCATCCAAAAGACCTTTTTCTGTTCCTTTTCAGACTGAACTAGATGACTGCGTTTACAGCCTACCTCTGATATTCTTAAAAAAGCTAGGAATATTCTTTTATCCATGCAGTCAAGAAGAGAAGAGTGGGAAAGGTCTTTTGTATAGCTTTGTGTTGCCCTACACTCTGTTTTACATAGACGATAATGCAGATGGACTGGCAGAATGCGTCTTTGCTTGGTCTTTGCAAAGCAGAGCATGGCCATGGTGAGATCATCTTTGCAAGGTGCTGTGAAGACCATGAGCTTCCTGGGAAGCAAATAGAGCATGACTACTTCAGCCTTAGCTTTATTTGGCTTCCTGTGCTCTGAAAGTTTGACCTTTTAGAGGCTGGTACATTGCTGAAGGCTTTCCAGTTAGTATGGTCTTGGCAACACTTGGCCATCTCAAGGAAGTGCTTGGCATGGTAGAGAACACTGCCTGACACCTCCACTGCAATTTGAGAATTTCCCCATGAGTCATTAAACATGCCAAAGACAAATAGGGTACTTTAGAAACAGACGTCTGTGAAATTTACGAACAACCAAACTACTCGGGGCTTTAAGGCAGAAGGCAGAGCCAGTTGTGAAAAGGAAAGGACACAGAACTGCAAAAGTTGTCTGTATGTGTATAGCCTGGTAATCAAGCTTACAGCTTGGGCTATGCTGGGGGGTATTCTTCCTCCTTCTAGCTGCCAGGGGAGACTTTTTGGTGTCCACAACACTTCAGTCCTTAGTTTCTCTGCGGAGAATGGCAGCAAAGACAGCAGCGGTCTGTGGTATGGTGTCTAGGCTTCTAGAAATGACATGGTGGTGCTACCCTTCTGCAGAAGACTAAATGTCATCCTTTAGGAGTCAATAAAAGACATTCTGCCAAAACAAATCCGGACTGTGGGTCCTTCGCTGGCTACCTGGAGGCCCAGAAAGTGGATCCTAGCAAGCCCAGAGGCTTCTCATGACACTGCCTGAAACGTTGACTGGTTTAAAGAGAAATAATACAACTAAACACCTAGATTTTGGGGTTCAGGGTGTCTCAAGGGACATGTTTTTCACATTTGAAGAAAATCCTGAGGGTACACAAACAGGCTAATCAGTCACCTGGTAAGGCTTTTCAAACTTTTTCTGTGATGTGGAAGGCTGATTGCAGGAAAACATCAGAGGCAGGTCTATGAATGCTGAGAATTTCTGACAAACTGTTCACACATAAGACCAAGATACCAGATGTGAAGGAGGCAAATGACTCTGCTAATCTGTAATTTCATCTCCTCAGCTCCACCACCCATCCCAAGGGTTTCGGTTTGGAACCGTGCGAGAAAGCAGCGCAGAAGACTATGTGAGGCAAAGCTTCCCAGAGATGCATGAGTACATGCGACGGTACAATGTCCCTGCAACCCCGGATGGAGTAGCATATCTAAAGTGAGCATGCAGCAGCAGATCTGGTCCCTCAACCAGAATGCACAGCAGTGAGATGGTGATGAGTTTCCCACTTTCAGTGTCATTTATCCCATAAAACAGTCATTGAAGGGAGTGTGGCAGATGATAGAGAAGAGAGCACATAATCACCTGGAGGGAGTGATACTTGGAGAGCAAGCTAGCATAGCACCAGCTGGAGTGTTTCCAGGGGAAGGAGTGCTTCGCACTAACTGCTAGGGTGCCATCAAGCATGGGCAGTATGTAAATCCTGGCAGGTTTCTGTACTTGGGAGCCCTTCATCAAGCAGTGAGAAACATTCAGAAAAAACATCACAGTCCAAGCAAAAGCTGCGAATGAGGTTCCTCAGCATCTTCAGCATGCTGGGAGGAGAGAAAGTTCTCAGAAATCTTAAAGCATTTATCATTAAAATGAATAAAAGAAGCATTAGACTGGTAAAAAGTAATAAACACCAAATCTTCTTTCTCTAGGGAATCATGGCATCACTGTATTTCAGAGACATTTGTGCCTAACAATCTGGGGTTGCACAATTTGTTCACTTTGCCAGGAAACCGGAGAAGGGGATAATAAACCTGAAATAATTCATTCATTTTACATGCAGAAGTTGCATAGCAGATGGCCTGAGAATTTTTCACCAGAAGTTGTTTCCTGTTCATGTATTTTTCCGAGACCCATCCTAATGATAATTAAGATACATGGCAGTTCCTTTGGGTTAAACTGGAATCAATCCATTGAAATCAATGAAGTAATGTAAGTTCACATCAGGAGAACACCCAGACCTTTGAAGTGACAAGAGTGGAGGTTGCAGTCCCTGGATCAGATGAGAACAGGCACTGCAACTGTTCTTTTATATCATCGTTTTATGCAAGCGTGCTATTCATAAATTATTATCTTAGTAAAATTCAGTCCTCTGTGTTCATGAAGACTGAACACAGAGAAAAGCTGATCTGGGTGAAGGAAATTAATTTGCCTCATACTCAAGGAGAAAGGAGGAGAAACACCTTTGTATGAGTTATCCTCCTGCATTTTTGCTGTAATGAGAAACCAAGACAGCACTAGTATTTTAGCAATTTTTTATTTTTTCCAATAAAGCTTTGTGCTACCTTTCAATTGAGTAGAAGTCTAACATATTGTAGTATTTTCCATCTTTCAGATCAATAGCACTTCATGGGATCAAAATAAGTCCTACTCCCGCTGTCCCGCTCTAGATGCACAAAGTTTGTATTTCGTGCACAATTCCTTACTTCAAAATATAAATCAGTTTTGCATTTAAAATAGCAGTCTCTGGTCTCTGTTTTCATTCAGTAATCTTCCAGAGAACTGCATAGGTAAATGTTCAGTGAGCATCACTGAGTCCTAGACTGTGACGTGATTCTGTTTCTGACTTTGATGTTGAATACAGGCATGATCCAGAGAAACTCGATGCCTTCATCATGGATAAAGCACTCTTAGATTATGAAGTATCAATAGATGCTGACTGCAAGCTTCTAACTGTGGGAAA
>WAAD01028267.1:18052-40657 GCA_013389945.1 Fregata magnificens
AGACCTTATCGCTCTCTACAACTACCTGAAAGGAGGTTGTAGGGAAGCGGGTGCTGGACTCTTCTCCCACGAAACTAGCGATAGGACGAGAGGAAATGGCTTCAAGTTGCGTCAGGGGAGGTTTAGATTGGACATTAGGAAGAATTTCTTTACTGAAAGAGTGGTTAGGCATTGGAACAGGCTGCCCAGAGAGGTGGTGGAGTCGTCTACCCTGGAGGCGTTCAAAAAAGGTGTAGACGTGGCACTCCAGGGCCTAGTTTAGGAGTCATGGTGGTGTTAGTTGATGGTTGGACTTGATGATCTTAGAGGTCTTTTCCAACCTAATGATTCTATGATTCTATGATTCTATGATTCTTTTCAATCTATCGGACATTGATAGATGTTGTGTGCTCCTTTCAGCACATTTAAAGTTTTTGGTTTTAACTTTAGGTGGAACAGGAAATGTTCACAGGATGACAAAACGGTTACTGATGCTCAGTTGTCAATAGTTTCTGCTCCAGTCAGCCTCCAGTGGTTTATATATTAGGACTATCAAAAGCACTGTTTGTATGAATCGAATGATTACTGATGGTCAAGACATTGGGAGCAGAATGAAGAAAGCAATCTTGTAGATTTTCAGGACTTCTAAATAGTCCAGAAATTTGATAATGGTTTTTATATGTCACTTTACCTTCAAGCATTTTGTGTGTACATGTGCCCAACTTTATAGAAATCGATATAAATAATATTTTTCTGTAATAGCTTTTGTCTGTATCCTATTTTTAAAAGAAATAAAATTGCTCTGTGATTTTAAAATCAAGGGATGCCTGTTTCTACACCTCCCCCCAGCCCCCGGGGGGAAGTAAATGTTCACATTAATTCTTGGCATTTCATATGTTTTACACTGGAGCTGGGAGAGGTTACGAGTATCCGAGCATCTTCCGTAATAGATTCTGACATTTCTGACTTCTAGCCAACAAGACTTAGAAAGAAGTCACTGCTATCTCTGTGACAGAGCAGACTGTATGCTGCACAAAGTGCATAAACTAAGGCTTCTTTTTCAACGTGAGACTTAATATAAGACATGACTGGAGGGTAGGAACATATGGTTGCTCCACGAAGTCATTTATAGGAGACACTTCTTTTTCCTATCACATCTGAGGCACTATCAGATGGTCTTTTTTTCTCTAATTTACTCAGCCGGAAGAATTCATTACCTGTATAATATGATCCCAACCAAGTCCTTCTAGTTCCCAGAAGACCCAGCTCTGACACTCTGGATGACAGCACAAAAAGAGTGGACTATTTTTTTTCCCCCTGATAATTCTGTGGTGTTCCTAGCAGAATTGTCCATTAAGGACAACCATTTTTGTAAAAAAAATTACATACCAAAGAGAACCTTTTTCAAAAGGAATTTTTGTTGGGAAGTGAGCCCCAATCAACACACCCTTTACTTTAATTCTTGTCACCTCTGAAAAGATATAATAATTGTAAAATATAATGCAAATTGCAAAATTAGAATACAAAATATTGCATTATAATTACAATATATTTCTTTAAATTCACATATTATTTTACAGTAGCAGCAGGCTTTCTTTTTTTTTTTTTAGTGGGGGTGATCAGTGAAATAAGACCTTTACTCTTACAAGTGAATTCTTTTCTTTTGGTTCCAGTGAAGGCACTTGAACTTTCTACGAATAAGTGAAACATCTCCCACCAGAAACTTGAATTCCAGTGGATTGTTAAAAAAAAAAAAAAATCTATTTATGGTAAGAGCTGATTGTAAGTGAAAATATGACCTCTGAGAGCCAACATGTGTCTGTAAAAACTCTTTTGTCCAGAGAGCATTTATCAAGAACAGATTTAGTATTAAAATCATGGCCAAAATGTTAGGTATCCAAACCAATGTTTTCTCAAGTTATGGAGAATGAAGACTAAAAGCTGAAGTTCAAACCTTTCCAAAGGAAGAAGGGGTTTCTTCTCCTTTCTCCTTTTCCTTTCTTTTGTTTCTAAATACAAGCATATTTTAAAAATTATTCTAATCATTAGTGGTGCTCATATGCAAGTGTAAACTTCCTGCTCATAGCTCACCAGCAAAGATTTATCAGAGACAGTGTCCTTTGTGTTTTGGTAAGATACTAACCTTCTTTAGCCTGTGAGTGTTAAAATAGTTAACTATTCTGTGCCAGTAAGAGTTTAGAAACTGATAACTGTATTTCTGATCTGCTGCGTTCTTGTGATTTTGCCTACCTTTAATTTGCTTGATTTAAAAGTAATTGTGCTATTTTCATGTCTGTATTTCTTCTGAGACTCCCTGATATGAGGCAAAATATGTGACTTCCTCAGTGTGCTGCCCACCATAAGAAAATTCTTTCCAATAAATAAACTCTGTTAAGTCTCCTTTTGCTGGGTAAGGAAATCTCCACTTCCAGCTACAAGATTTCCTTTGAACAAGAAAAGGAGCTATTAGAGAATACTTTTTTCTTCCCCCAGAGGGTTCCTGTAATGCAAACTAAATGGGCTGGGAGGACAGAACAATCTTCCTATATATCTAATAAGTACATTTGTAAACAGACTTTGGTGGTCATAGTTATGAATTGCTCGGTCATATCTGTGAGCATGCTACAATCCCTTTCTACCATTTAGGGAAATTAAGACCATTATTATTGGAATACGAGATATCTGTGATATATCCACACCAGGAAATTTACAGCTAGATCTTTCAGGCCAGCATTTGGACTGAATAATCTAAAGGACTGGAGGGAGGGAAAGAATTTTGCTCCAACATAGTGTGAAAGCTACTGTGCAATTGCAGGACTTTTATAAGTATTTGTTTTATTATGTACCTCCCC
The DNA here is from genome assembly GCA_013389945.1 of Fregata magnificens. Taxonomy (NCBI): domain Eukaryota; kingdom Metazoa; phylum Chordata; class Aves; order Suliformes; family Fregatidae; genus Fregata; species Fregata magnificens. The sequence continues at coordinate 20,884 of WAAD01028267.1, forward strand.
CCACACCCTGTGCTCCTTCAGAAAAGTCAAAACTTTTCTGCCTAATGTAGAAAATTATCCTGCTAGTATTTTAAACATGTTTTCATTTTTCTTGTAGTTTGAAATGCTTTAAGTGCTTTAACACTCTAAGAAGAATGCTATGCTTGGTATTGTAAAGAGTTATCAACGCACTAATATTTCCATAATCAAAACACAAATTGGTGCATTTTGCAAAAATAGTAGAAACGTAGTTAGAAATTTTGTAGTAATTGCTTCAAGATGGCAAAATATTAGATCTTGCCTCATAAAGGAAAAAAACCAACTTCGCTAAAGAAGTGCTTTATTCTGGGGAGGGACTTATTTTTGTATTTCCAAAAGTAAATGGGAATCTGGCCAGATTATGTCATATGTAATATTATTGATCTTAGAAAGCTCTCAAGTGCAATTATATTTGCATGCAAAATAAATTGACAAGTACGAAAAATATATGTGGCCTGAAGATGTGTGTTTCCTTGTTGTGTTTTTAAGTTTCTTCTCCCCCAGATGAGCGCAGTTTTTGGTAAGTTTGTGTGTTTGCTTTAAATCACCTCTGATGTCTTGTTTGTTTCCTGACAACAGACAGACTGAAACAATATAAACTCCTGGATTGTAAACTAACCTCATCTATCTATAAGGAGCATGAAACTTCACAGTTTAACTTTGGCTTTGGGCATTGTAATGACTGAAAGCCAGATGCTCCATGGTGTAAATTAATTCTCCTCCTCTGACTTCAGTGGCTTGCACAAATTTACAGCAGCTGAGCATATGACCTTACACTCAGAGCCATTTTGTCCATAAGAGATACAGACAACAATGTGAAACGAAATGCATTTAGATTTTTCAGTTCTCCTCCTGACATTTTTACTCATTCATTTCCTTTTTGCCTCCTGGTGCCTTTGGGAATGAGGCAAGAGGAACGGCATTTAAGCTGGTTCAGTGAAACTGTAGACTACAATGATATATTAGATTCATATATTACAAATCTGTAGCTTTTATGTATATGTTATACTTGTACTACAGGGCTAAGTTATGCCCACACAACCCTGTGCTTTTATTCTCAATTTGCATTGCTGATGCATACCTCTATTTGAAAACAAAATATGATTTTAGCTTATTTTGCCAGCATTTCTTAATTTTTTTTATATACCAATGATCACAATTCATCTGCAAATTTAGCGGCATTTTCTTTATTTTAATACATGGTGGCACCTTGACTTACAAGCTGAAGACATGACTTATTTTTACATTTTCTGTGTTTTTTAAATGGATTCAGTACTCATTCAAATGTGCAAGTGGGGAAATTATCTTCCACTACATTATACAAGCTTTACAGATATTGGTATAGCAACTTTAGACAGCAATGAGATGTCAGCACACATGACAACCCAGAGTATTTTTCACCATCTGTATTCAAAGGACTTCAGCAAATCAATGCTTGTATCCTTCTCTCTAAGGAACACTTATTGTCAGTTGAAGTAAATGTGTTTAATCCAGATACTTTCTTCTGATTCTTAGGGAACAGATGCTCTGCCTTTGTTTAGAGTCTGTGTAAGAGCACAGGCTGATGAAAATGTGTGTCTGTGAAGCAGCAGCATTAAACGAGCTTTTCCAAAGTATATTGTTAGAGGACTTACTACTTCACATATCCACCTTCCTGTAAAAGCAGACAACTTCCAAAAAACTGATTTCCTTTCCTGATCATGGTACTAGGCAAACCTCTCTTAGCTAGAATTTTATGCAGAAGTTTTAATTGAACTATTTTGGTAATAACATTAATTTACTTATCTAACTTACTGAAAAGAGAAATCGGTTTTCAGTAAAATGTGGTGATATTTGTGCTTTTATTCAAAGGATGCTTTTTTACAATATCTCAGTTAGAAAATCAATTTGATTAAAACCAGAGTTCCTTAAATCAAGCATACCTTCTCCCCGCTGAGTACATCCTAGAAATAACTACAATCTATCAGCCATAGCATTTCATAAACTACACCAAAATGCCATAGCATTTCTTTATAGAAAGCAATAAACACAAAGGCAGGTTACAGTATATAATCAGTTAGAGTTAAGCAGTCCTCACCCAGCCCCTTTGCTGGAACTGATTATGGTTCTGCATGGTAATAACTGATTAAAACTGTTTCATGCCAGGGTCTCTTAAAGATAACTCTTCATAATTTCTTTTTCCAACCAGAGCAAAACAATGTTAACAAAATGTTAGCTGTCAATATTACTGTAATGCCGAATTTCATACACATGTCAACAAGCAATTAAGAAACTGGAAGTATTCATTCAGCCTCCGAGTACCTCCGTGCTACTGAGTCCCCTGTAGGTACAAAATATCAGCACCGTAGTTGCTAAGAGACAGTAAAGCTATTAGTTCGGGCTGCAACACGACCTGGGTCTATCTCTCTTAGGGCATCCCTGTACTGTGGGCAAATCCTGCATGGAAACTTCAAAAAGCAGTAAAAAAAATTTCAGCAAGGTACTGGGCCTCAACTAAATACGTTCTGAACGGACAGTATGAAAAGATAAGTTAGCACTGGAAAGCAGGGATTTAAAAGAAAAACTTCCTTCCTCTACTCTCAAAATTACCCAACAATCTTAGATTCATCAATTTGATAATATTTTCCAAACACGGAACTTTCCAATATGCAAAGGTATTTTATTAAACTCCTTGCTAAAAAAGTAGTGTTCTTATTCTTACTTGTGTGTCCTTAATCCTTTCTCTTGGGGAGTTTATTGTGTTTCAAATTGACAGGTTTCTTATTGCAGTTCCAGCATCTTTTATGAAAGAAAATCAGACTTTAATTAATCCTAAACATCTACAAAACACAGCTTATATTTCTAGTGAAATATTGATAATAATTATTGTTACTGAAAGTCTCAAATTGCCCATGGTTTTGGAAAATTAAATTTGTTGTTAAGATAACAAAATGGGACTCAGCAGGAGCATAGGTTTTAAGGAAAGGATTACACTGGAGATCTCTCACAGTCTCTTACATAGCACTGTTCATTGTATTTCTTCAAATGGTTCTGAAACATGCCTGTAACTTTTTATATATCTGGAACATAAGTGTAGGTTTATTCTTGATTCTGCCATATGCCTTTTGCAATTTATTTCAGGTGTCTGTGCTTTGGTTGCCTCCTCTGTGTATAATGGAATAATAGTATTTCCTCTTGCACAGAACAGAGATTTATTCATGGCTGAGCATTGTTTAGATGCCATGGAGACTGAACACATTTAAGAAGAAAAAAAAGTGAGAGATTCCTTATTAAGCAGTAACAGTTATTGGAAGGAAGACAGGAGAACAGAAAAGCAGTTCAAGGCTCTTTCTGGTACTTTGAGGCCACAAGAAAAACAAATTATACCATTACTTTTTGATCCTTGAATTTTTGCAACCTTTTAGGAAATATAATCTATCAGTACAGCATAAATATTTCCTTAAAGATTGAAAATACAATTCAGAGCTCAGGATATAAAAATATTAAAATCTACCTTCATGCAGAATCAGGCTGAAGGTACTCAGTGCACAAGCAGTGATTTACTATTTGATCAAGATGTATGGCTTATATTTATGATGGCTTTTTTAGAAGCTTGGTTCTTCTGGCATAAAGCTAGGTGAAGACCTTGTTGAAGTTGGATTAATTGTTCCTGTGAAGGAGATAGGAAGTGAAATTAGGTTTTTCAACAAGCAGGCAGACAAAAATGCTTTACAGTGTGTAAATGCTTCATTTCTATGACTCAGCAATAACCAGATGGTGACATCACATCCTGCATCATTCTGTTTCAAAACTCAGCTGAATGCAGAAATACATCCAACTCTGCAAGACCAGGGCAGGTTCCTCTAGAAAAGAGTGCAGCCATCCAACTTAGCCTGTTACGGCAACATTGTACTTTGGGGACCTCTGAAAATCAGTGCTAATCACGGTGTCCCACACCCTATCATTTGTAAATCTCAAAATGCTTTACAGTCTTGGCCAAACCTAGTTATAAACAGCATTTTGGATTAGGTCTTCTGATACTGAGTGGATAAGAAAGGAATCCATCTATCATTCTATTTTTTTTAAAAAGTATAAAGACTCTGGATTTACATAAAAATCTTGTCCAACATAAAATACCTAACTGATTTACAAGTGCACTTTGAGAGGAGATGGAAACGTAATTTCTGATGTATGAATGAAGTTATTTCCTTTCTGGAAACCACACTAGATAAGTATTGTGGACTGTGTTTCACAAGTTGCTCAGCAAGCTCTTCTGGTTTTGTGCTATTTGGTTACCCCACTGCAAGTTCCATAAAATATTAGCAATGGTGGAAATTTTCAAAGCGCTTTGGGAAATTAGGCAAAAAATCCTCTTCAAATTCCTTTTGAAAGGAAGTGGGAATCTAAATCTTCCAAATGCCAAATTAATTTTCTCAAGTACAAAAACTTTCTTACTGTTATAAGAAAAAAATATCCTCTACATTACTGTAGCTTTACAGCCAGAAGACAGAGAAATTAGTGAGACCGTAAGACAGTTAAATTTGCTTCATCTGTACTGTACAAAACTGTAAGGTTCAAGATATGCTATCAGCCACATACTGCAACAGATTGGTCAAATTTAAGTGCATTATAATAATAGTTTCCTTTAAGTGGATTATAAAGAACAAAATTTAAATAGAAGATATAAATTTAACCTGTAGTTCACAGAGATTGTCAGACCTACACAGAAATAAATGGAATATATTGGTTTCGACACTACTCAAATGAGTGAAACTTTTAGTATTGTGGTTGTCCCACTTCAGAGCAGATAGTAAAGTATTGTGGCTAAGTTACTACTCGTCTTCCCCAGATTTAAAAGGCAGTAGGTAAGTCTTTGCTACTGTATTACTGTCAAGCTGAGGTCTTAACTTTGTGACTTTTTCTGAAGATATTTTTTTCAAATAAAAGATTCATTTTTCCAGTATTCCATATCTGCCTTAAATAACTAAGAACAGACAGTTTATGCAGACATTTTTGCCACTCATAATAAAAAGAAACTCATCATGTGTAGAAACTATTTTGGGTCTATGTATTGTCCTATTGCTAGGATATGTTCTAAAATATTAAAGTACACTTGGAAAGTATCAAAATGGTTTATGTTAATAAAATATTAATGATTATTTACACATGGTGATCATACTATTATTCTATGTCTGAAAAGAAATATATCTAGGTAGGATTTTCTCTATTACAGTAGGACAGATATAATTAAAATCCGCCAGAAGAAACACATCTCAGGATGGGCTGAATTGCCTCGGGGAAGAAGTTCCAAAAGAGGATCCATTTGCTGAATTATGCTGGTTTGTAACAGAAAAATCTCTAAACCAGCACCTATTGCAAGGGAAGGTTCATGGTGCAGGCCCTTTACTGTCTTATTCTTTATAAATGTCATATTCTGTTCCTCATATAAAAACCATCTCTGTATTTGCATTTGCCATCTCACCTTTACTGCCAAGTTGGGGTGAGAAAGGAAAAACAGTTTATATGAACAGATATTTTAACTTCCTAGGACTCGATTACAAGTAGGTGTTTCAACACTTACCCACCCTGAAAGTGCTTCAGATTTGATGGGGTGCTTTTCAACTTTAGAGACAAAAGCCCCCAGGCTTTCTCCTTGGAGAAAGAAATGATATTGGGTGGTGTTACACAACACTTGTTATAATGCAATTTTGGGGTTATGTTTGTTAACAAGAAACTTAGCTTATTTTCCTTTTTAAGCTTCAACATTTTTTTGCATGTGTCCTTCAAATGCTGTAATACAAGGACGTTAAACAAACAAACTGGAAAATATGACATTACCACTGGGAAATCCTTTTCAGGTCCTACCATTAAATGTTGATGCTGTACCTCATAAGTGTAACTACAGTTAGGCCAAACTAGGCTTCTTTAATCTCCATGTCTTTACTATTAGGATATAAAATATATCTTTGAATTGGCTGGCTTTTGCATTCCTTTGGCCCATTATGGCACAGATGCACGCTGTAGTGTAGTTGTTTTCTTAGTGTCTGTTAGAGTTTAGAGTATTGGCTTGGAGAAGGGTGATAGAAAAAAATTCCTTGGCATCCAGACTCGTGTTGACTCAACTATAGCCAGGACTGAGCCGTATGGAAAAATTACAACTATTTTCCTCCTAAGCACAGAAAATAGTTGTTTTTGTTTGCTGAACAACATAATATGAATTAGTACTTACCACTTTAGTTCCTGAAGATGAGGTAAGTTTAGCAATAGCTAAATTGACTCTGACTTCAACAGGCACTAATTTGTGTTCTGTGCCTGGTAAACCACAAAACGTGTGAAGAGTATGCCCTTGAATGCATACCACCTGCTGGTGAGAAACATCCCCTTGTTCCCACAAAAACTGTTGTATGTACTACTCGTGACAGGTAGTGTTTGTGGTAGTGATAATAATAATAATAATAAAGGATACAGAGATGAAAGGGTTTTCCTTTAAAAACTTTAAAAGCTTGTTTTCAGAAATAAGACAAAAGTATATTTTGTTAGCCCCATTAGGTAGGATGAAATATAATCATAAAAGGGCAAAACCCTGTACATTATAGCTTAAGGAATGTAAGAAATATGTTAATTTATGATCTCATGTCAAATCAGAAATAATCTTTTCATCTTTTAAGTACAGTCAAATGTGAACAACCCAGTGTACTGAATGGGCTGAAACATTAGCAACATTGCAGCTTGCTTGACAGTTTCAGCAATCAATATTTGCATTAATTTCCTAGCTTTAAAATGCACAAAGTAGTCTGATGAGATGAAAGAGGTTCTCAGAGAAAACATCCTTATTAAACCTCAGCATATGTGAGACAAATGCCTATAGGCCATTGATTTGCGAGGAACCTTGAGGGAAAAATATCTTTGATGATACATATGGTCTGCTTTGACATAGAAATTTGTAACTGAGTTGGTTGTCATACTCTTTCTGCTCTCTACCTCATTTCAACCATCTGACACCTGCAAATCCATTTTGAAGTTATATATGTCACATCTTACTTTCCTTACTGTCCCTTAGTACCCTTTATAAAACATTCATTCACCTTGTTGTAATATATAAATCCTCATCTATAGCTAATGGACCATTTTAATATAGTAACTGGTAATAAGATTGGGAAGTTTCCCTGCGTTTTGCTTGCCGTTTGTGGCTAAACAATATTTCATAATAAATGACCATGTCATAACTGTGTAGTGGAGTTTAAGTTGTGCAGCTGTTTCTAGACCCTCAAGGTGGAGTCAGGTACAGCAGAACTTTGATGAAAAAAAACAAATCGTGATCTAAATATTATTGTCATCTGATCACAAAAATGTACCTGTGGGTGCATGGTAGGCATAATCACTTCATGAAGCTTTATGGAAATTTCTGGAGCTGCTAGAGCTGCAATTCAGAATACAGAATTTATGACTGTTTACCACTGAAACCTAAGCCGGGTGTTATCAGTCATATGTGAAAACTGTTTTACATATAGCATGTCATCTTTTGCTACTAAGATACTGGGAAAGTACCTTGGGAAAGCACCCAGGTCACTTAAACAATAAAGAGCAGATGCTAGACTCATAAATAAACATCGGTGAACAAAAGTGTTTCCTGTTGTGCTTTTCTGAAAAGTGTTCTTCCTCCATGAAAGTGCTACTGTAGAAAATCTAACCCTGTAGGCATTTAATCATTTTATGTGGATGTCTCATAAATGTCTGTGCCTCACACTGGGAGCCAAGTGATCTTACAGTAAATATCATGGCAATAAGATGATGAATCTTTATGTCTTCATAAAATGATGACTTGGATTACTTGATTATCACTTAGGAAAGGCATTGTACAAAAAGCCAAGGTGCCGGGAATATTAATATTGACAAAAGAAAGAAGAGTAGGTAAAATACATATCAACTTGTCCTCATCTGAAAGTAGAAACTTTGAAGTGTATGTTTGAGACAATTATCTAGGTCCTGTACAAATTTGAATGTAAATACATCTATTTTAGAAAAGTGCAAACACACCTATTAATCGTCTTACATCCCAGCGGATTCCTATATTGCTCTAAAATAGCTTTGGAATAAATAAAGTATATGCAGTGAAAAACAATTACTTAACCAAATACAGGTATAGACTAAAACAGTATAAGCGGAGCAAAAAAAATTCTATATTCTTTGGCAGGCAGACTATAACTGCAGGAAATGGAGTATCAGTAGTTTAAAAAGTGTTTGAATATCTGAATTGTGAAATCTTAGCAAATATATTAGTCATTTATTATATTAATGAGCTGTTTAAACAGCTGTATAGTTTGAGAGAAAAAAAAACATTTTCAAAATTCTAGAAGTATTGTTAAACATTAAAGGTTTAGTATGCACTCAAGCTCTCATTGCTAGTCAAATATCTTTTCGTGCACACTACTTTTGTGACAGTCATGAAGTTTTCAGGATTGATGTCTTAACTGAAGAACAGACTCCCTAGAGAGTAATGCAGTCCCCTACCAGTCATGATGAGCAAGTTGTGATCCTTTATTCACTCTATAAAGGATTAGACCTGAGTTACAAATGAAATACTTTGGGCTACAGCCTTCCAAAGTGTGCTAGCTTCAGAGGTTTGCTTCAGGCTCCTTGCTACTCTAAGGAAATTGTTAGGCAACATTAGAATGAGGTTCACTTTGGGGAGGGGAAAAAAATAAAATAGCAATATAGTATGCCTGTGGAAAAATGCATTCAAAAGAAGGAAGGAAAAAAAAGATGATGGAAACCTGGCAGTGCTACCAGAAAACAAATGTGATGAGTTTGCATTGTTGAACAGCAGCCAAAAGACCAATATGAACTTGGGCTGTTTACAGAGGATACGCATCAAACTAGACATCAAGAGACCTGATCTGTGTGGTCTGCCTCTGAGCTGCTGACCTTGGGCAAGTCATTTGTCATAAGTGTATTTCACTTCCTTTCTTTAAAACTGAAACAAAATGTTCTTTAATGCTCCAAAGAAACTTGGGATTGGATAAAGTTTGTATGTAGCTCCTCAGGTCAGCTAACAGTACCAGCTACAACAGGCTACACAGCCGTATTTTTTGTTCTGTAAAAAAAGTTAAATAAGGAGAAGCAAAGCTTTGACAACAAGCCCGAACAAGTTTATCACCCATACTCAGATGGTTATCTAAATCTAACATCATTTTCAGCTTTCTGCTATAATCCTTGCCAGTAGACAATTTCTTCCTATAAATCATGCATCATTTTGAGTGCAAGCTTATAATTTTCAATTATTCTAACTTCTGATTTCTTGCCATTCCTCCTGGGTCACAAGGACATCTTCTGGAATGGTAGAGCAGCTCTACCAAAGGTGGTGTTTCTCACCCACACTTGTGAAAGTAAGAGAAAGGACCTTTAAAGTCACTTAATTTACGTTCCATTGGTGTTCTATGGCTGACCAAGCAACCTACTCAACACCAGTAAGATTGCAAACTTTTCAGAATGTAACATGTCTTGACAATGACATAAGATCTGAAAAAACACTTGCTACCTAACTAGTTTATGAGCCTAGTTATTGTGATATTCCTGCAGCAGTACTTGCAATTCATCTGCTTTGCAGATCACACTTTGATGCAATTATTATTGATTGTGCAAGTCCTAAAATGAAATACAGTAAAACCAAGATGTAGTGGGTTGACCTTGGCTGGATGCCAAGTGCCCACCAAGCCACCCTACCGCTCCCCTCCTCAGCTGGGCAGGAGGAGAAAAATATGACAAAAGGCTGATGGGTTGAGATAAGCACAGGGAGATCACTCAGCCCTTACCTTCATGGGCAAAACAGACTCAATCTAGGGAAATTAATTTAATTTATTGTCAATCAAATCAGAGAAGGGTAATGAGAAATAAAACACTTTCTTAAAAACACCTTCCCCCACCCCTCCCTTCTTCCCTCAACTTCACTCCTGATTTCCGTACCTCCTCCCCTCCTCGAGCAGCACAGGGGGATAGGGAATGGGGGTTGTGGTCAGTTCATCACATGTTGTCTCTGCCGCTCCTTCCTCCTCACACTCTTCCCCTACTCCAGCATGGGGTCCTACCCATGGGAGACGGTCCTCCACGAACTTCTCCAACGTGAGTCCTTCTCATGGGCTGCAGTTCTTCACAAACTGCTCCAGCATGGGTCCTTTTCATGGGGTGCAGTCCTTTGGGAACAGACTGCTCCAGCATGGGTCCCCCNAACAGACTGCTCCAGCGTGGGTCCCCCATGGGGTCACAAGTCCTGCCTGCAAACCTGCTCCAGCGTGGGCTCCTCTCTCCATGGCTTTGCAATGTCCTGCCAGGAGCCTGCTCCAGCGCTGGCTTCCCACAGGGTCACAGCCTCCTTCGCATGCATCCACCTGCTCTGGCGTGGGGTCCTCCCTGGATTGCAGGGGGACAGCCTGCCTCATCATGGTCTTCACCACGGGCTGCAGGGGAATCTCTGCTCCAGCGCCTGGCATCTTCTCACAGAAGCCACCCCTGTAGGCCTCCCACTACCAAAACCTTGCCATGCAAACCCAATATCAAAGTACGAGCTGGTGTGTACCTATAAGGTAAAAAACTTGTTCTATTAGTATTTCAACAATTAAGCCTTTCCACCAACTGACAAATTAATTTTGCTGGATGATTTTAAAGTGGACAGTTGTTGAATCTTAAGGCACAGTCCAAGATAGTCATGATGATGTCAGGAAAATTCATACTGTTAGTATATCAGAGCTAGGCAATCATCAGCAGGACAAATATTTCAAAAACATGACTAGAGCAAGATGATGGGATGACAATGAATCAAAAGTTAACATATTCTTGACATTGTCTTTATGAATGCCTTTTCATAGCTCAGTGCCAGTTACTTGACTGTTGTGTGATGCAATTTGCTCATATGATCAACAGTTAATACAAGGTTGAATGTCACCATCAGCCACCAAACGCTTGCAACGCATAGGGTGAAAGCATTACCCTGCAAACTTAGCTTGATCTGGGTATTGAGAGCAGCTGTTAGCAGGCTGCCAGAGGCTATTTTATGTAATCAGTTACATTTAGCAAGTGGCTAAGAGGTAGGCAGATGACACATTGCAAAGATGTTCTCAAGAGTATTGGGCAGCATCATCTTCTCAACACAGAAGACAAAGATCATCTTCTGGTGGCAGCAAATATTCTCTGTGACATCAAAGCTCATCAGCTAAACTGACACAGTGAACAGCAGAGACAGTGTCAAAGACAAACAGTCCTACCTTTGTGAAGGACTGTGATATGCTATGACATCTGTGAAGACTGGACGAATTTCTCATTAATAGTTACACTCTAATCTGCTGTATTATTGGAAAACTCTATAGACACATTTCAAGTCTTTTTGAGAAGATATTATATATGTGTAAAGTATCATTGCACTGAATTTTTTTCAAGTTGAAAAGTTCTTCATAAATGGGGTGACTTCCTTGAGAATATCCTTGCCGTGTTTCAATTTACATGGAATTTGCTCCCCAAAACCCTTAAATTATTAGATCTTACTGAGGTAAGTGCTAGCTTACTATTTAAGAAAATGAGACACAATAATGATAAAATGTTTTCCAAGGGATTGAAATTTATCATGTGTAAGGAAAGTTACTGTTTCTTTGGTTTTTTTAAAAAAAAGAAAAAGCTTTCTGTGGATTTTAATATTCTGTCATGTTCTTTCCGTTTCACTGGTCTTCAGTATACAATCAACAGTATTGATTCTAAATGCAATGACTGAACTGTGATCGCATTAGCAATTGAACCATAATTATCCTAGTATTTATGCAACATCCTTTGGAACCAAAAAATGAAAAGTTACCATCTTGACTAGCTGCCTAGCTTATTTTTGGAACGATTGCTTAGACTCTAAATCACTGTTAATCTTCAGAACAGTGTATAACTCCAAAATAATCAAACCTGTAAAAAAATGTCATTCTGCCAATATTTGATTTCATTCCAGGATCAGTAAGTGTGCAAAAGCACATTAGAAATAACCCCTCAGTAGAAAAATTTGTCTTCTCTCTTATTTTTCCCTTTTTTTGTCTCAATTCTCCAAAGGATAGAGATGGTGTTTTACACAATAGTGGGAAGCGGTGAGAACACGTTTCTTAGATAGCTGGATATTTGCACAATTATGCTTATATTGCTAAATTTATGCTGTAATATTGTTGATATGTGCCAAGAGCTGAACACGGATTCCAAAATTAAATTGTTTAAACTGAGATAAATACATGGCCAGAGGACAAGGAGTGAGTGCTTTCTCATCTAGAGAAATGGGAATCCCTGACTTCCAGTAAGTTATTGCTAAGGTGTATGACAAGATGATGGAACAAAACTTTATTATCCATTATAATTTATTTTATTTTAGAAGTTACTCAGACATTTGAGTTATTATTTGAATTTGTGTATAAAGCTAGGTTGGTACTAAGTTCCTTGGTACTCTGGAAGCCAAAGGAGATGAGCAGGATCAAGCAGAATATGCACTGAAGGGTTTCAGAGAACACCACATTTTGGTATTTTTTTAAAATGTCCTGTCTCTAAAATGTCTCTCTTAAACAGAATTCATGACTTCAAATGTGATACAAGTTCAATACAGTAAAAGATTTGGTTAGAGCTTTACTCAGGAGTACACTCCATTTATTTATTATAAAATGTACAAACCAAATAAGATTAGTTCTTTTTTCCTAAACACTAGGTGAACACCCATAAGAAGATAGTTAATGCTCTGAAGATCTTTTTACATAACACAAAATGCAAATGATGGATATATAAAATGATGTTACATATAGTGTGTAATAAATGTTATGAAAGGCAGAAAGATCATGGTAATGTTATGGGCGGTTTAGGTTTTGGTTTTTTTCTTTGGTAAGAATCGATGAGGAGGACAACTAGCAAATAGTGAAGAGAGAGTATATAGAAGAGGAGAGGGGAGGACATACGGGGAGAAAAGTGAAGGGATGAAAGAATGAATACAAAGGAGACCGTGGAGCTGAAATGAAAAGACCTAAAAAGGTATGAGGCATAACTGAAGTACAGAGCCCATTAGTAGTTGGTGGAGAAAAGCCAGTCAAAGCTGATGACATTTTCACTCACTTATTGGCAGCCTTTGCAGCTGCCATAGGCTTCTTAATTTCTTCTCCCCAGAGATTTTTTTCTAGATGGTTTGCTGCGTGAAAGCACATCACATTCAATCTAACATCTCCTGAGGGAATCTTTCCAGTGCTTTCCTGGGATTACTGTGATGACTTTCCATTTTACTAGTTGGAAGCTAATAATAATTTCATATCTCCTGTCTTATCCTACCTTGCTCTGTTTCTTATTCTGTGTGGAAGATCGGCTATTTGCAGTGCATAACGTTTGCAAATTTTACCATGTGTCTCTTCATACATTATTCACCAAAAATATTCTGATTGTATAAGTATGTTTGGTTTGGAACTTATTCACTGAACACTTATATACAAACATATCAGGCTATGCGTTATTCATGAACTATTTGTTTTGATTTTGTTTTGAAGTCCTGTGTCTTTGTAGCACAATTGCAGTGAATGCTACTGTATTATTATTGCTTCCCCTTCTGTTCATAACAGGTTAAATGAGATTTCCTGCTAGCCACACAGAGAATTGTGAACTAGGCACACAGGAATTGCAAGGCTATTTTTTTTCTGACAAGAGAAATAAAAGAACCTATTTAGATATTTTTTAAAATGGAAAAGGTTCTCAAGAGTGTAAAATTGAATTCATAGTTTTTATTCAAATGAATGCATATAAGCATATTTTCGCAGTATTTGCTCCTGTTGAGTAGTATTGATAGATGCTCTGTATGGAGAAAATGGTGTTATAGCTTACCCATGGATATAAGTACCCATATTTTGAGTAAAAGTAGTGACTGTGGTTTCACTGTCCTGAAATTGTTGGCTGTATTTGGAAAACACTGGGATCTGTTCTCCACTCCCCAAAGACTGTCCATCCTACAATAGAGGATGGCAGTGGAATATAGGCTTTTACAGACTGAGGGAAGGTGGCAGCAACCCAGTGAAGTTGCTGCTTTACTAATCCATAAGCCAAGTAAGTGTTTGTGTTACTCTAGTTCTGAAATTTATCTGAGGAACAGATCCACAGCTGAGACAAAGCCTGAGAATTTTACTGTCTTCCATTAACCTGTCTGGCTTTTTTATTGGGGGCAAGTCTTAGATTTATGTTAAAATAGAAGAGGTATTAGTTATAAATATTTTTCTCTTGAATTATGGCGTGATTTTAAAATCTATGATATCTATTTCAAAATTACTTGGCTGATATATTTTGCATGGCACAAGCTGAACAGAGACTGAACAAAGATAGTCTTGTAAAGGAAAATAGGGGAACAGGTTTTTTAACTGACTACAACCTTGAGTGAAAGATGACAAAAAAGTAAAGTGACTTGGAAAATTGATCAAATAAGAGCACAGATTTGCTTTTTGAAACTTTCTAGGTTGCTGAAAAATAACATTATAAAATGATTCAGCAAAGAAAGACATAACAAGAGTGTTGGCTGGAACTTACAGCCAATTTAGAAGTAGGCACTAATATCCCATAAGAAAGGTGATAAAGCATTTTAACAAACTATCAAGAGAAACTATTAATTCTATATCTTTTCTAAATAAGAACTCGAAATTACCTTTTAGCTACATCCAAGTTGTTGGCTTCAGTACAGATGGATGTACATCTTTGCATTGCCAGAAGAGGTCATGTTATGTGATTTAATGGTACTTTCTAGCTTCAAAATCAATTCCACTGTTGTATAGGTTTTCCAAAAGGATGACTAGAGGGGAAAGGGAACAACCATGATGTACCTGTGCATCCACGACAGCTCCAATATCTTTTATTACTCCTTTGGCAGGCAGAAGATTTCTCTGCAACCACGTCTCTCTTCCTGCTCTGGAAAGTCTCTGCCTCCTGAAATTTTCATGGGAAAATTTGCCATTTGAGCTGCTTGTATAAGTAGCAAACAGGCTCATCCAGCCTCACAAGTATGGCCAGCCCTGAGAGGGACTTGTGTGGAGCCACATTGCATGTATCTGTGGCTGACTTTTTTACAGAATAGGCAATAGAGAGCAGGCTACACTAACAAGCCTTTCTTATGTTAGGCAACATCTGGATCCCTGAGAATATTTTTAGTGACACATTGCTGCATGATGTATCTTAATCTCTTCCCTTAATGCTGCTCTTTTACATGTGAAAAGCAGTAGCAGGCTTTACATAAATACAATTAGTATGTATGTAATAGGTTTGCCATATTTAGAATATATGAAAGCTAGCACAGGTATATAATTTTATTTAATTTGACTACACCCGTTCATTTTCTGCAATGCAATTCCAATTTGCAGCATATATATCAAATGACAGGCAGACTTTTAGAAAGAGGTTAAGACAAACAATTTTTTCAACAGACAGATGAATGCTATTAATATGAGACATTGTGATTTATTTAAGAAACATGAGCCTTCCAAAATCTCTTTGTGACATCTTGCTTCCATTTTGCTGTGCTATGAATGTGACAGTAAATATTAGCACAGGGTAATATAAAAATGTGACTCACAGAATCAATATATGACAACTATAATAGTTGCTAGAGACATGTTAGAATCAAATTGCTACTGTCCATAGCAACTTCAGTACTGAAAACGGATGTTTTAGTTGTTGCAGATTGGCTAGACTCCTTCCAAGCAGCTGTTGAGGTCTCTGGTGAGTGCTCTTGGTGAAATCCACCCATGTGCTAAGCTTCACCAGAGACCTTTGCACAGTCACCTTTAAATGGAGGAACAAAAGGGATTTTAAACAGAGAACTTGTGCCAAGTGTCTGCCTCTGTGTGAATTTAATTTAAAATAATTATAAAGTTATATTTTAGTATTACAAATCAAATACTTCACCGTTTTTATTCTCTGCATTTTCTGATTCTTTCAAATTGTTGTGTTCAAGAAATTTATTCCAGCTGTGGATTTGTACAGTTATACAGCATACTGCTGTAAAGTTGAATAAACATGTGTAACTTGTTGATGGATTACACAAATAACTAATTACAATTACATAAACAAAACATGAAAACCAAAGAGAACAGTCTGACTGTTTACTATTTGTCTCTAGAGAAAATTTGTGAAGTATTAACCATGCATTTTTTTAATCATTTTACAAATCCACCGCTTCTTTTACTCACAGGTCGTGGTTATAACTGTATGTTAGGATAGACAAGAAGTGCAAAAATTAGACTAAGGTGAAAGAAAGAGCTGAAGGATTGATGTTATAAAATCAGGTAATCTGATCGGCTGCTTCTGGTTGTCTGAATATCAGACATATAATATCAAATGTATTGTTAAAAATGAATTGCAGTGATTCTAATTCTAATTAGAATTAGATTCCAATTCTGAAATGTGGCTTTTACGCTCAATTTTTAAATTTATTTTTGGTTTAGTGAAATGCACATTTAAATTACACTGGATGAAGTACAGAAACAGTCCTGGGAACAGAGATCAGAATGCAGGAGCCCCCTTTCTAGTATAGATTCCCAAATCCAATATTATTTTGTCCTAGCTGTATGACTTTGCATTTGGCATTGAAGCATGTTCTTGAAAACATAACAAAATAAGGTCTTTTTTTTTTTTTTTACTGTTACCACTTGGAAACTCTTTGGTTTTTTCCCTGCTAGTCATCTCAATGTTGAAAATTTCCTAAAAGGAAATTTTTGCAGTTGAAAAACATTTGACCCAAAGAAACTTTAAGACACTGATGATCAAGCAGTATGACTCAAATGAGCTAAATAAAAAACTGTGTGTGGTGACCACCCCAAGTACGGTAGAGCATATAACTGATAAGGAATATCAAAAGCAGAAAAAATTACACCTTTGCTTGCAACTTCTGTGCTCCTATCCTCTACATCTCCCCCTCAAAGTAAGGAAAGAAAGAGAAAGCATCAAGATTGATGTTACTTTGTGATGTCATACAGTTTTGTAGCAAATCCGTACCCAACCTGTCTTTAAAACAGCAAGAGTTTATGAACTGCTTTTGAAGCATTATAGGCTGACATAAATCACTGACAATTCTTTCATAAAATGTCTTTTAAAGTCTACTTTATAACAATGTAAATCAGCTTTGGAACATCAATGAGGCAATCAAAGGCATGCACTCTGACTGCAGTCATGCTTCTGGGGTAGTTGAAGGCACTACCTCTCAATATTCAGGCAGCATATCCCCTCATTGTATTTCATTGTCATGCTTCAGTCTTGAGCTTCAAAAGCTAAAATGACAATGAATTAACCTAACCTGCTCTGCTATGGACTACTCCTAAAAAGCAGTCCAAAGAATGGCTTTTGCCAAGGTTTACTTTTTCCTTGCAGGCTCTGCAAGGAATATGCAGGCTATGTTCACAGAGTATTAGGAAAACTAAAATTAATTGAGTAAGGTAGTAAAAAATGCTGTTGATATTATGGTAGCCACACTGTTATATTTGAGGAAATAAAGGTTGTTCTTGTAATGAAAAGAATGATATCTAATAAGCAGTGTAATGACAATATACCAAGGTCATCCTCTGTTACACGGAGAGACAATAGGCTGTGATAGATGATTTCAATATATGAAGCACGTCGTGTTTTTCTTGGAATATTAAAAGACAAAAAGCTGTGACTTATTTTGAGACATATTTATTTACAGATAAAAACATATGTTAAAATATTCTGTCATAACATCAAGAAAGAGAGAAGTAACTTTTAAAAGAAAACTCCCTTTTAAGCCCAAGCCAAGTGTTTTTTGAAGGCCTGCTTCAGTTGTAGCTTGATGGGTTACTGGTAATTGTCTCACTCTCTTGCTGCTTAAGCTGGGGAACATGTTTTTCATTTCATTTCACTTTCTTGCTAGTAGCATTTTCCCTGTTGCTTTACAAATATCTGTAACATGATATGCAGCAACAACAATGGGAAACTCACTTTCTGTCTACTAAACGTACTGTTGGGAGTCAACCAGTCCATATCCCTTAACATCATTACTCTTTTCCATCCTATGAGATGAAAAGCACAGGAAAAATATTCCTCCTCTCTTTAAGATGAACATTTGCTGATTTGTTACTTCTTGTAGAGGTGAAAATGAATACCTCTTTCTTTTGTTTGTGTTCCCAGCAGAAAAGACAGCCGATAGGATTTGAGTAGGAGTGTGTACACATCTGTTATCTGCTACACTTTGATTAGCTCGATGCTTCTATGTTTCCTTGTATATTACCTAGAATAATAACTTTGTGAGGCTAGATATGCTTACACACTGAAATTTTAGCCTACTNATTTGTTGATTTTCCTGGAGTGTCTGCAGCACCTGCTTCACCTTGATTGTCTAATTATCACTGCTCCATGGCAGTCTGCAGGCTTTGCTGAAGTTCCAGAGATGAAATCAGTCATGGGTCTTTTTTCTTAAAATAGGTAGAGGAACTTTGCCATTCTATTTAGGTTCCATGTTTCTCCCAACACAATGGCAGAGCAAAATAGGGAAAAATAACATGGAGTTCAAGGCAGGTTATGTTGTTACTTTTCACACAGCAGAAATTACTGAGAATGAAATACAGACAAGGCAACATAGGCAGTCGGCAAGTGGGGTCCAAACTAGGTCAGAAATAATGAGCTTGACGCAGGAATTACTTTATTAAATAACATGGCATTTCTTATGCTGCAAGTTAGAATTGATTGCTCTGATGATTCCTCCAGACCTTGAAATCTATTAATTCAATTTAAATTAATTAGAGGTAGCTATCCAGGTTTGTAAGAAGTCAACTTACTACCCCCTTAATGAAGAAATCCCATAGTATTTAATGAGGATGAATCTGTACAGTGTTATGCATATTTAATATGATTATGCACATTTAATAATTACTCTATAAGAACCTCAGATAACAGAAAATCATATGACTATTTCTGAATTCAGTGCTATGCATTGCTATACAGTTTTCTGTTAAGTTTTACTGGATTGCTTTAAAAAGCTATGGAAAAACTACAACTTCCTTACAAATACCACAGGTTTTGGTCTTGCATGATGTTTGCTTCAGTAAAGAAAGTATTTAATTTTTTCTTAAACCGGTGCTTGGATCTCTGTTTGCTACATCTCTGTTTGGTGCTACATCTGGTGCTACATCTCTGTTTGGAGATGTAATTTTACTATATGGTGTATATGTTTTATATGTTAGAGCAGTGATATGCAGGCCTGAATTTCACTTACAGATGTGGAACTGAAGAAATACATTTGACAGCAGCTCTAGATAGGAGAATGAAGAACAAATACATGTGTGTAGTCCACAAAAGGACTAATGAAAATCTGCATGAATCAGTTTGGAAATGTGTGCAGACTCTGGTTTTCCCAGATACATTGTACATAGGCTATGCTATGTGATGATAAAGTTCAGTACTTGTAGGTATGCAGTACCTAGGAAATGTATGCCTGCTGATTAAAATGCTCAATAGATAGAAAAATAATAATTGGTAAAAATGCATAAAGTGATGTCTGAAGAACTAATTAAAAGTACACAGAAGGCAGCTGTGCTTTGGTTCCTTAAGAGTTGGGTATGACAGTTGGATTTTTTGGATCCTTTAGGAGCTGACAACTGGACTACATAGCTAGCTAGCTGCCTGCCATACTGCCTGAGTACCAAAGAAATCTGATTGCTGCATCAGGTCCTGAATCAACTCCATGGTTAATTTTGTGAACCTGGGCCCCTGCTGGTGGGAGAAGCAGACTTTGGAGTAGTCAATA
>WAAD01028267.1:40684-87295 GCA_013389945.1 Fregata magnificens
GGAGTAGTCAATAGTAATGTGTCTATAAAAAAAAGAAGAATCGCCCTAAAACTGAAAGCAGTTGGTCCAGTTTCTGGAATGCCAGTAATTTCCTGTGAAATCATAATAAATTGACCTGGGTCATATATAACAATATTTTCTACAATTATTTAGTCCTTCAATACTTGGTCCCATTAAATATGTATGAGTAGTTTACCGAGTAGGTCAATGCCAAAAGTTATAGCTATGCTTTAGGACTTTGGAGGTCATTAATGTTGATCAGAAAAGCCTCTTCAATGGTCTTATGATTGGGCCCTTACCAAGAATAATGATGTTTTCTACTTGAATACAGTACAAAATTAGTTTTGAATCTGATTTTTTTTTGTGTCGTGCTTTCAGAAGAATGCATAAGAATAGACGGGGACTGAATTTGTAGTTATGGTTTAATATATGCAGCAGACACTGATTTTGAAATCCAAAAACCCTAAAGAGTACCTCTATATTTATTAAATTGACCACATTGTTTTCATCTTAATCAGAATGAAACTTGAGTCTGCAACAAAACTGATATGCTGAAAGAAACGGATAGTTTTGTTTTATGTGTTATCTTTCCTAGGAAACTGCATATTCTCTTGCTTGCTGATAATTCAAATTAATTATGAACAGGCTTTTTAAGTAGATAAGGTGTTTTTTTCTCTTCATTATATTTTAATCAAAAGTTTTGGAGAGTTTCATTTTAATATAACAGGGCTAGATCCTCTGGTTGCCACAGAATTAGATTTTTATGTCTGAAATTATGCAGAAACTGATCTAAGATGTGATGAAGGCTCTTCAACTTACAGTTGTCTAGTGTACACTGTGGTAAATTTTGACCTTGTCAGGTGAAGACAGTTGAATTATGATCCAGCCTCTGTGAGAAATGATATGTCTACCATATTAGATTAATTTCCTGTAAACTTCACCATTTTGCATTACTAAACCTTGTAAATGTCATCTTTATCCATCATCATGCAATATTTTGATGTTGCTTATGGAGCAGTTCTCATTTCATTTTCAGCTTTTCTAAAGAGTTCTATTTCACTGTTAAATTATCTTTTTTAAGTTCTGTATTTTTATTAGTTTTTGCCTAAGTCTGCACAGCAGCCCTTAAAAAGTTAATGAATGTGGCTTAGTTTCACTATAAATTACTTGACAGCACTTTTCTTTGAGAAAGACTGGATTACTTTTTTCTTTTTTTCATATTTTCTGTGAAGGAAAAAGGGAATGTCTATATTGTTGTTGTAATTAAAGTAAGGAATGAAGTAAGGAAATTCAAAGATTTAATCGCATATTCAATCTTCTTTCTAACTAGCTGCCTTTCTGTCCTTAACTTAATGTGTAACATTACATTCTAATAAGGATAACTTAGATCTATGAAAGAAAAATAAAGTAACTTATGGAAATATGGAAATCCAAAGATCTAAATTAAAAAGAAACCTGAGGCCCTAAAGATAGGCCTTTAAATCTGTACCCAAAGTGCTTTCTTTTCTTCTGCGAAAACTATGTGTAGACAGTACTGGTGAGCAGGGTTTCCTCGCCTGATAAATTACATTGGCTTAGCCAATCAAAAGCACAAAAGAAATACCCTATTTCTCAGGGCTTATATGAGGTGGAAATTCTGGTCCATCTGCTTAAATCCTTCAGCTATTAACACTCTTAAGAAATTAGGTTCCTAATGAGAATGCAGTGTTGCAGTTGAAGGTAATTTATATTACTAATTTATCTTCCTATGCTGGATTCAGGAGATGGATTTTATCCCCTTTGTTCTTATTCCACTAGCTAATGATTTTTATTTATCTGTCACGAAATATCCATTTAATATCTCCTTTCATTTAAACCATTTAAATGTGGTGGTTTGGGTTTTTTAGCTCTGTTTGCCTCTTCTTTAAACTTAACAAACTTTATCCAAAAGAAACGTTTCTGTCTGACTTGAAAAAATAAAACCTCTTTTTTTTTTGCTTCTTGCAAAAGCTTTTCATTCATTTTGATTACAATGTCAAAAATATGGTATTTCATTCACGAAAAATGTTTCTAAGTTTATTTTTGTTTTCATGTTTTTAACCTACTCTTGTGAGCTTAACCATTGTTTAACTGCCCAGGCCCTATGAATATGGGTCATATTTCTCTCATATGTATTCTGTTATTAACGATGGCAAGCACCTCTGTACTCATCTGAGCTACTTTATGACAATATTTGGTTTCTTTAATCCACTCATACATTTTCCATTGTAGCTCCAATCTGTTCTGTCCTCTTTTCTGTCCAGTTTCTTACAGATTATTTGACACCACTGCTACGCATTGTAATAAGAGATAAAGAACAATTAAGAAGAAAAGACTGTATATTTCCGATAACAATGTATATGATGTCTTTGTTCAAAACATTTTTGTGGCTGAAATTATACTTTCAAAGGTAAAACAGTCATGAAATTAAAAAAAAAATTTGGAAAAAGATTGAGAAGGAAAATGAACCTGTTTTGATAAAGAATACACTACTTTAAAATGTCTTTTTTTCCATTTTTCGCCTTCTATGTCCTTCTTTATTATTATTACTCTTTTTCTTCACTTCTAAATGGGTAGTTCTTATTTTCTGTGTGGATTACCCAGAAGAGGGAGCCATGGACATGTACACTTAAACTGTATACTGCAAAATCATAGTCGTTAACAATAAACTTAATGTTTACGTGAGATTTATAATGCAGTTCTTCTCCAAACTAATGGTTGCTAGATCACCTATGGCCAACATATTGTAACCTAGCAGGAAGCACAGGGACAGTGTTCCAACAACTTTGTCAGGACACTGTAAACATCTGATGTTCATGGCAGTCCTAGAAATCATTAGTGTACTGTTACGGTGGTGAACTTAGCACGTATAAGTAGTACATTTGATACCATTTCCATATCTCAGATGTTGAACTAACATCGTTATTTACTAGTGTGGTCAAGGCTGTGCCTTAAATCACACACTTTTTTTTTTTTTTTTGCATTATGAATGTGTGTGATTAGAAACGCTTTTGAAATGAAAACCTTTTAGCTACACTGTATAGGCAGGGTAGTCATACTGTAAGAAAACAACATGCTATTTACTTTATTTTATAGGTCAACAGTATATCCAGGAATTCTGTCATTCTGTGAATATGTTAATTTGTAAAGACTTATGGCATATTCCAGTTTCAAAGTCAACACTTTAAGTTCAGAGGAAAGGTAGGGTAATATCTAGGGCTCAGCATAGAGTCTGAGCACCACGAAGCAACTTCCTATTTAACCCTCTTGAAATGCAGAAACCTGGAGTTCAGTGTTCTTGAAAGGAGTCTTTTGTTAATGTCTGAAAACCATGGTGGAGATTCTGTCACTGTTCATATATGCATAATCCTGGTCTCCTTTCCTCTGCCCACCTGAAGGAAATCCAGCAAGCAGGCAGATTTCCTGAAACCTGAGGCTTCTTATAAGACATACTGCCATGCCAGTGATTTGATAGTCCATAATAGGTATAGAAAAGTACAGAAAAAGTCTGTGACCTCCTTTGTATATAATTATATGTGTGGTTATACAGCTCCCCCGACATAATTCCTGCTCAGATGTGCATTCATGCTTAGATTTACATCTGCATCAAGCATAACAGTGCTGTTTTAACAGTTTTTCAATATGTTTCAAAGACTACAATCCACTGATTTAAAATCTTTGCTTTGCCTGGTAGGTACTAGATAGCAACAGGCAATGGGACGTGCATGCAGACTCCTTGCTTCCTGAAGCATGCCTGGCTATGACCATTACGGTCATAGGTTTGCCACCTGGGCCAAAACCAATGGCTGCTTCTGTAGTGATACGCCAACGTGTTGGGCAAGGAGAACCAGGTGACTGCACAAAACTTTTACATACAGATCATATCACACATCAGAGCAGCTTCCCTTTTGAAAAAGCCCCGTTTGGAGCCTGGCAGAGAAGCTGACCAATGTGGTTAAAGACAAAGGGGTGACGGTACCTCTGTCACCTCTGAGATTTACTCAGCAGGGCTTGCTTTCTAGTACTTTGATGTGTACTTCAAATTTCCACCTGCAGTGGCAACCATGATTCCTAACAATCTGATGTGTATCAAACAATTTGCAGTCATCTGATCTGGAATTAGCTCATACTGCCGTTTTGGTTGCGGCATCAGGTAAAAGGACTATTGAAATACAGAAGTACTGAATTGAAGTATAGAAGAGAAGAAAGGAAACCTGTTGATATATTCTACTATTCTAAGCATGAAAACTAGTGATAGTCTACAATGAGCAGATCTGAGAGTCAATGTTAAAAGTGTCAAATCATTTTTGGAAATATAAGGGACAACCTCAGAGTTTCCCTCTTCCTGACTCCATTCCCCTTCATTCCCTCTGTGAAAATGTTGAAAGTAAAATTTTTAAAGTACAATGCCTGCCTTAATGCTTTATTTTGCTAAGTTCCAGTGGTGTGTGTGTTCAGTTGGTGTGTCTTGGGAAGTACTCTCCCCCTGCATCTTGCATTGTTGTCATGGGGACTGTATAGATAGGCAGACAGTTATTAGATCAGATTTCCTAGTAAATGGTTTCTATTTAACAGTTTGTAAAATGGTCTCAGAAACTGTGTATCTTAATTAGGCAAACCACTTTTTAAATCCATCCTTATCCAAATAAAAAGGTAAGCATGCTCTAAGTTCCCTTGATTTCCAGATTCTGAATGGCAACCTAACCCACTCTGTCAGAAAAGTTTTCTGAAGCACTATGTTATTAAAGGTCCTATTTTACTCTGTGCCCAGCTTATAACTGAAAGCCCAGGTGACAGGAGCAGCACAGAACAAAAGCTTCAAATACTACTTCTGATTTTATATTAATTTATGCATAATGTGGAAATAATTGTTCATCAGGAATTGTGTGGGATATGGAATGTGGTAACATTCAAAGTAGCAACAGATCTGAAAGTCTATCAAGTCTCTAGATAGCATAAGATGACTTCTGAATGACTAGCTATGTTCTTTACTTAGCGGTAAATGAATAAATAAAATCTATTATTATGACATATGAAGTAGCAAAGGGGAAATCCATTTCCAGCTTCTTCTAGTTATGTTCAATCCTTTAGAAAATCTATATAACAGTCTCTGTCTGAAATGATTAAAAAATCAATAGCACAGTTCTTTTTTGAGAATTGTGTTTTGATAACCTTTCTACAAGTACTGTTCTGGACATCCTTCACCACTTGCCTGGATGCATTATCTGTAATTGTCTTTTAATAGACTGAGAATAAATTATTAGAAAAGAATTGCATCACCAGGGAGTACGGGNAAAAAAGAGGAGTTTTTGACCCTTGTAACCTGTTCTCGTTCAGAACAGGTAAAATAATTAATGCAAAACTGCATGCAGCTCCATAGAATTAATGAATCAATGGCAACAACATATCAGATGAAAAGTTCATGACCTGAAAAGCAGATACTGCAAAGTTTCTTTTTAGCAGAGCATATGTTTTGCTTCTGCACAACTAAAGACAGAGTTCAGTAGGAAAGTGTAGAGAGGTTTGCTTGGGCACCGCAAGTTATTTACTGAGTTCCTCCAAAGTACTCTTCTACTTCATTGAGAAAGCATTTGAGCAATAGTTAGACAAGGCCTTGACAAGTTCTTGAATGCCTGGGTTTTATCTCTGGCTAAGCAATTTACTTTGTCATTAGAGCAAGCATTTAACAGTTTATGAGTGTCTTATCACCTACATAAAGATATTAACAATTAACGGATACGTATAGGTAGACAACATTTAATTAGAGAGCGTATTTGGATAGTATTTTGATATCGATCATCAGGTCTTGTTTTACGTAATTTATTTAAATTATTTTAGTGATGAATTTTAATAACTGCCTCAACAAATGATCAAAAATAAGAGCTGGATGAGAACGGCACCCCAAATTTGCCATCAGGAAAAGGTAATTGTTCTTTATGGCTACTGTACTTCAAAGAAAGGAGCAGTGCCACAGGCCAGATGAGTGGCTGGGCAACAGAAAAGAAAAGGAATCCTCCTCCGTATGTCAGTGCTGACTAAGTTGAGTGTCACCTACACAGTGGAGGATTTTAGCAGGAACCTGAGCACGAGGGAGAGGAAACCCAGCTTTCATATGTGAGGTATGTTTTGCATGTAGAGTTAATGTGCTGAAGAGCAGAGAGTAGCAGTGAGGAGCGGCTGCTCACACTGTGACCAGGAGTCTTCCTTTTCTTTATGGGCAGAAGGGTTCAGAGTAAGAAAATATATGTGATGGAGGAGTGAAGGTGCATAAGACCAAAGTAGTTTCTTCTTTAGTGAAAAAAGGAGTGAGTATTTGCTTCACAGGGTAGGGATCATGCTAGGAGTGGGATAGTTATGTTTCCTGGGCAGTAGCAAGATCATTTCCTTTACTGACACAAGAAGCTAAGCTTTCATCTTACCACTCTCTCATGTGCTTACATGCTTCGGGACAGATAGGAAATTTGCTTTGCCGCTACGTTATATGGGTACACTAGAGGGGAAAGCCCCTGCATAATATCACCATTCCCCAGTGCACATATGCACAGGGTAGGATTTAGCCACATGAGTTTATTTTAGGCCTTCAGCTAGGTTTTTTTTTTTTTATTGTGGTGCTCACTAACCTGTGCTTTACTGATGATACACTCCATAAATGTTTGCCCTTAGTACTTAGACTGTTCTTCATTTTTAGAAAAGAAATAACATGAGAAAAGATTTCTTGCATGGACAATCTCTCTGTGTAAACACAATCAAAAATACAGTGACTGATTCTCTGGGATTTTATTTGTGAGGAGGGAGTCTAAATTTCAGAAGCTGAGGTCTCAGGTGCTTAAGGTATGAATCTGGGGAGAATACATATATTCTGATTTTTTGGAAAAAAAAGTTTAGCTTAATATACTCACTACTTTTTGCCAAAAACTGCAAATGATTTTAACATTTTCGACTTTTCAGGGACCAAGCTGTTTGTACCATCAAGTTCATTGTTTATAGAACAGAAGGAGAAAAGACATATTCTTTGATAGCTTCTTGAATATTTCCTTTTCTTTTAAAATGACTATTTGCACAATCCTGAATGAAATAACAGCTTTAGGCCTATTATTACATAAAATATTGCCATTTCTCCCCAAAGGCAGGGGACATAATGTGAATTCTGCCATTGATCTGAGTAGTTCTTGGACCTGTCTTTCTAAGCCTTTCAGGAATGAAAGTCAGGAGCTGTGCTTCTCTGAAGATTTTGGAAAAGCATAATTAATTAAATGTACCTTTTTATATTTAATTTAATAGTATAGTAGTTTTTGAAAGGCATTAATGAGATTCTGGGCCCTGCTGAAATCAGTGGGAGTTCTGCGATTCACCATCTTAGGGCCAAGATTTCATCAGCTGTGAAATTCCCTAGATGTTGCTTTTGCAAGTGCTTTAAAGAAAAAGAAAACAAAACTGAAAACTGAATGACATAATTACATGCTGGAACATTGGGCCTGGTGAAAGCCACCTTGCAAAGCTGACATAAAATATAATTGTTATTGTTGTTCTTGAAAGACATTAAAAGATGTGTACAGCATTTATATTTTCTCTGACTTGGTAGTTTATGGCACTGGAAAAACATGCTGCAAAATAAATTTTACAGAAGTCTCTTATTTGTTTCAATAAATTGGAAATATCACACAGGAGGGAGGGAAAGTTTATTTTTGTATCAGAAGAAAGAAACAGTTATCAGTTATCCACATTATCCACATTGTACCTGTACATTAGAACTTAGCTTGGAAACTAAAAGAAAAAACCAGCCCAGAGCTCACAAACAAGTTTTGAATAACCTTCAGAAATCTATAGTTTGCCTTTTCTCTAGATATTAGATTCAAGAATAATGAGAGAGATATTTAGTACAAGTTTGATTTATGTTTCCATTTATTTTACCAAGGGAAAGGAGACACTGAACCTTCAAATAGAATAAAATTTACAGAATTAATTCTGAGGTTAGTGCTGAAGCCAACTACTTTGAAAACTCTCTCCCCTAGATATGACCAGCTGATTTTGTTAAGAACTATTTATAAAGAAAACCCCATTGAATTAATGTATTTGAAATAGCTATGGTATTAACAGGCTTTTTATGTTCTTATCCAAAGAGAGAAATAAATTAGTCTTTTCATCAAGTTCAAAGAAGTTCTATGTATCTTATGCATGGTGAGCTACATTGAAATCTATTACTTTTAATCAATTGCTAGTTCGTTGTCTCCTTGAACTGTTCATGACTGTAGCTGCTCTATGTGGACTGGCATACTGTTTACATTTTGAGAGGAAATATGCTCTAGAAGTTTTTTCAGTAAAAGACACAATCAATTATTAGGTAGTGTAATTCCTTGTCTAACCTGCAACATGTGAACTGCAGATTGAAATGTTTGCTTCTAGAAGAGTACCAAAATTGGTCTGAAGATTTCTAGACATGGAGAATGCATAGAAAGTGTTCTTTTCCTAGATATCTGTTCCATATACTAACTACTTTCTTAAAGCACATACATTATTTCTAATCTGAATATAATTATCTGTATTTTGCGAACAGCTTTCTCTTTTCAAAGAAGTCCACAAAGCAGCTATTTAGATGTGATTCTTTCCTTAGAAGAATTGCAAAACCAAATTTAGATTTAGTACAAGAAAAAGAATTAAAATGAGGACTGGGTGCATGGGAAGGAATTAAGTAAGATTATATGGTCATTGGATTAATATTTGTGTACATTGGTGCAGATTAAAAATTGTGCCTATATGTATAATGTTATTATTTCTTCCTTTTTATGAGATTTTCTGTAGAAGTCAGTACTGAGAATTTTTTAAGAAAGCAAGAGTGATGACACGACCAACTGCCAAAGAGAAGGGGTTTGGGATACTGTGAGATTATAGAAAGAAAGGTAAAATAGGTGAAGAAGAGACAAAGGTGGCAATGTAGGCAAGTCTTAAAATATTCAAGATCCTAAAAATGAGGCAACTGTATCAACTTTATAAGCCTGTTACCAGTGGGAGAATTAAAGAAGAGGATGGTTTGACCAAACCAGGAAGATTAAAACCAGTTTTTTGAGTGACCTCAATGAGAACAAGATGCATGTCATGCATGAATGAAATGAAGTGTTAATACGATGGGGAGCTATTTGTCAAGGTTTGGGCATTTATTGCACTGTAATCTAGGGAGAAAGAAGCAATGAAAAGGCAAAAATCATGTGGTTGTTACAGCTTGTTTGTTGAAGGAATCTATAACTCATGGGTTGCAGGCCTGGGTACTGGGAGGTCATGGGAAGTGACGACTGGATAGAGCTAGATTAACGAAGGATTTAAGTTGAAAGGCAGGAAAGTTTTAAATGATGGCACTGTAATTACACTGAGACAGTAGTTTATTTTTCATGATGATGCAAAGCTATTGACAATGCTTGAAAGTCTCTTTTAATACAAATTCCTTTATCCAAGCATTTTCAAAGGCTTTATTATAGCTTTTTAATTAGAGAACTAATAAGATTTTATATGATCCACTGCTTTCCACACTGGTCATAGAAGTTTGGAACAAAACAGTTGGAGACTTCTGACACATCAGATGAATCTCCCCTGTTGACTTTTTGGATGAGTATGGGGCACTGTAATAATGTTACATCAGAGAAGATGCTTTCCCTGAAAAGATAACATTTCATGCAGTCACAAAACACATCTAAGGTAGAACGATATTTCATTATCTATATTTTATGTTGGTTAAGTGAGGACAAGTAGAGGTAATGGCCCTGACTAAAAGAATCACCTAAGGATACAATGAATAGAGACCTAAATGACTATTCAAAACTGCCATGGGAAAGTTTGTGAGAGAGATGGAAAATGAGCCCAGAATCTGAGAAGAGCTATAGACCTTTTCCACATCCTGGAGTCCTAAATGTTTGACAAGAAGTTCAATGATTGTTGTTATTTTCATTCAGAAATCATTTTCAACACAGAAATAAAGAAGCAATTCTTTCAAAAGAAAGGCCAGATTGAGACCATTCTAAATGAAATTTGAAACTTTTAAAATTGTTTTCAGTCTTCCTGGCAGTAAATGAAGAAAGTGCTGATACAGAGTGAAATTTTGTTTAGCTGCCTTTGATTCCATGGCAGTAGACAGTGGTTGTCCCCTCAGCCGAGCTGCCAGAACACCCTGTGAAAAAACTCAGATCTCTTGGAGTACTGCTGTGTCTGTATCTCTGGTTTTAGGTTTAACAAGGTTGGATATTTGATGAGATTTGGGTTGTGGTACATAGCGTGTTTTGATCAAGACTTGAGCAAGCTACAAAGAGATTACTGCATATTTTATAGCTTTATATTTTTTGCAGGAATTGCATTTATTTTAGTTATTATAATGCAGAAGCTCACCATAGGAAATAGACGACTGGAGATCAGTTTATATAACCAAATCTACAGGATTCATAAGGACAGCTAGAGACTTTTTTCCTAAAGAACTGAGATCTGAAAGAATGTGATATAATCCTATATGTAAATCCTATCTTGACGACTGTCTGTGTATGGAGGTTCTATATACCTGTGAATAAGTAAGATTTATTATTTCACTTTTGGTTTTTAGAGTTTTGATGCACTGTTTGTAATTACAATTCTCTGAGATTTTCTTTTCTGTGGAATCTCCTCTTTCTGTCTGTGGTGGGTTGACCTTGGCTGGACACCAGGTGCCCACCAAATCCACTCTATCACTCCCCCTCCTCAGCTGGACAGGGGAGAGAAAATATAACAAAAAGCTCGTGGGACGAGATAAGGACAGGGAGATCACTCGGCAATGACTGTCACAGGCAAAACAGACTCGACTTGGGGAAATTAGTTTAATTTATTAACAATCAAATCAGAGAAGAATGATGAGAAATAAAACCAAATCTTAAAAACACCTTCCCCCACCCCTCCCTTCTTCCCGGGCTTAACTTCACTGCCAATTTTCTCTACCTCCTGCCCACCAGTGGCACAGAGGGATGGGGAATGGGAATTGTGGTCAGTTCATCACATGTTGTCTCTGCCACTCCTTCCTCCTCAGGAGGAGGACTCCTCACACCCTTCCCCTGCTCTGGTGTGGGGTCCCTCCCACAGGAGACGGTCCTCCACGAACTTCTCCAACATGGGTCCTTCCCACGGGCTCCAGTTCTTCGTGAGCTGCTCCAGCATGACCGCTTTCCATGGGGTCACAAGTCCTGCCAGCAAACCTGCTCCAGCGTGGGCTCCTCTCTCCACGAGTCCACAGGTCCTGCCAGGAGCCTGCTCCAGCATGGGCTTCCCATGGGGTCACGGCCTCCTTTGGGCATCCACCTGCTCCAGTGTGGGGTCCTCCACGGGCTGCAGGTGGATGTCTGCTCCACTGTGGACCTCCATGGGCTGCAGGGGGACAGCCTGCCTCACCATGGTCTTCACCACAGGCTGCAGGGATATCTCTGCTCTGGCGCCCGGGGCACCTCTTCCCCCTCCTTCTTCGCTGACCTGGTGTCTGCAGAGTTGTTCTTTTCACATATTCTCACCCCTCTCTCCGGCTACAGTTGCTGTTGCGCAGCAACTTTTTCCCCTTCTTAAATACATTATCCCAGAGGCGCTACCACCATTGCTGATGGGCTCAGCCTTGGGGCCAGCGGTGGGTCCATCTTGGAGCCAGCTGGCATTGGCTCTGTCGGACGTAGGGTAAGCTTCTAGCAGCTTCTCACAGAAGCTCCCTGTAGCCCCCCCACTACCAAAAACTTGCCACACAAACCCAATACACTGCCGATATGCTCTAACCAGATTCATACATTTAATCAGAACTTTCCCTTGAAATCAGGATAGTAAGTACACAACACTATTACTTTCCCGTCAGTGCTTGGATCATGTCTCTCTCCCTCTCATTGTAAGGTTTGTCACATTTATCAAAGAAGAGAAAATCTGGAAACCATTGTACCGTTTATAAACATAGGCCAATATTTTGAATCCTGATGCATTTGTTTAGACATCTAAATACATTATTTGAATTTAAAATGAAGCATGAAAGATTAGAAATGCTGGTTAAATTAACAAATTTCTTTAAAAAGGTATTATCTTTAGAAGAGAATGCAAAGACCAAGACTCCCTCTAATGACGGTGAGTTTCCAATAGTTAAGGATGGCACTACCATAGTAAGCGTGAAGGGTGGTGTACTGTTCACAGCACAGAACTATGGGCAATGAAAGCATTTCTCCCAAAGCTTTTTGTGAGCTAAGCTGCTGCTGCCATTTCTGTTTCTGACATATCTTTTCCTTTTGAGTGTTTCCTGTATCAGGGCAAGATGTTGCCGCATTGAGAGCAGAGTAGCAAGATGCTATTACAGAAATTGCTAGTGGAAAATATTTTCTGTAAATGATTACTGTTTTTTTTCAGCTGAGATTTCAAAGTTCAGAGAGCTAAGTGTCTAATTTCCTGAATTCCTTAAAAAATTCCAACCAGAAAGACAACTGACATTAGTGGCTGATATTTGTCCCTATAAGAGAAGGTAAAAGTACATCTGCATAAATTAAAAAAAGTAAATATGAAGTGTTAGTTAAAGTCAAAAGTGAAGTCAAAAGACTTAGGACTTGTGATCTTGTCTATTGTTCATTGAATGTCTGCATTGCATACAGAGGAAGGTACAACCCATGCTCCAAGGAGCTTTGCTGTCGTGTCCATGATTGATGATTGTGGCATTCATGTGGACTTGGGCAGCTCTCAGTTTCAGAGAGCAGTATCAGTAAGCCTGATTCTTAGGGGAAAAAAAGAAAAATAAAAGCACTGACAATAAGGCTTGGTAGGTTCTATGATTTAGCTGAGGTTTTTAAAATCCTTGTAATCCCAAATAATTTTTAACAGGAGTTTTTTTTTGGGACTGGGTGAAGTGCTGCTGAATTCTCAACCAGACATGGTAGATCATACGCTTCTGTTTCATATTTCAGTCCTTATGGCAGCTATCTACCAGTTGTGTCTGCTTCCTTGATCATTGGGGTGCCAAGAGAAAGGTAGTCCTGGGAATTCCATTTTAGTGATCTTGTTTTGGCAGAAAATCCTTTGCCCATGTGCAGAATCACATTCCTTTCTCAAGCGCAGATTCAAGCTAAGCCTCCTCCTCTTCTCTTTGTTCAGACAAGTTAATTGTGCAGATGGCTGCTACTGGACTGATAGATTAAAATTAGACACTACATGATTGTGAATTTGAATGGTTTCTTTGTCCAATTCTTTTCTTGACATAGTCCAGACACTTATCAGTGAATATATTTAATACAGTTATAAAAGATGCAGTCAAACAATGTATAAACCCTAATGCGTTAAAATGACAGAAAGGTTCAGTAGTGACACAAAAGTTCTCATTCCCAGATCACAGAAATGAGGTGTGATCTGTTGTACAGTCTCCATCACCTTCATTGAGCCAATTAGGTACTTCCAAAAACAATTATTAATAGTGACCAGTGTTCTTGCATGAATTATAACTGTAGCATTTCTCATGGTTATTTCTCTAATATTTGGGTATAAATAGCTATTTTAAAAATAACCTGTGAAAATTAATCAGAAGAAAAAGAGAACATACAAATAGCTTGAATAAAAAATTCCGGTCTTGGGGACAAGCCTTTGCTACTGATTTTTCTGGAACAGGGATTTTGCCATGAATGGGTTATCCTAGGTTCTAAGCTCCTATATCCCACTAATGAGGGAAAACAGGATTCAGCAGGATTCCTGTCTTTTTCAAGAGAAATGTTTTGACTTTCAAACGGTTCTCAAGGGGCATTCTCAGGGTTTTTGTTCAGCTAGAAGCAGACAGTTTCCGTTGTGGCAAGGCCAGTGAAGGACTACTTCTACAAAGTTTGTTATTTGAGTATGGAAACTTAGAGTGTTATGGCTTAATTGCACCTGCATACATAATACCAAATAGAAATAAATCTATGTAATTAATTCAGAACAGCAGCTAAGGAAGCATCACAGAAATGATATTCAGACATCAAAATTTAAATTAAGAAAGATTTCAAGGCTCTCCATTCATGAAGCACTGTTCTGAAGGCAACTCAAAGCTTGTTGCACTGAAAGGCTGGAAAGTGATCTGAATGAATTTAATGAGAGACAGATTTCATAAAAGAGAACAACCTTAAAATAAAAAATCTGTCAAGCATGCTTTCCTCTAAAACCTTTTGACAGATGTTTATGCAGTTTAGTGAAAAATCTTTAATCATCAAGGAAAAGTGATTGCCATCCTTCTTCCCTTCATGTTCTTGGGTAGACAGTAGCACAGTAGGTGATGCTGGGCATGGCACACCTCTGCCCTTTGCTTCGGGTTGGTTTGGATAGCCCAGAGTCTAGTCCGAATGGGATTGTTTGCCTTGGTTGCTTTGGGGAGAAAAGAACAAGGCCAGACAGTGGAGAATCTAAAAGCTGGAATAGGAAACAAATTAGTCTGGTTGCTGGAAGGGGCCATTCACTTCCTGAGAAGAACTGATGATCTGCCAAGGACTGTCATAATGAAACATGCCAATGCCTCCTGGGGGACCGCGCTGCAGACTTCCCTCTTGACGCGCCTTCGAAGGAATTTTGAACAGGCTGATGCCAGACAGATTGTTATTGTGCTGTTGTTCCCCTTTCGTTGTAAATGCCAGAGTTATTTATTAGAAATGGCCTAGGACTGTGACAGCTTTCTAATGTAAAATGTGGTGGTTTATTCTGTTCAAATTAACATTTTAGATGTATGCCTTGAATTGGCAAGACAGAGTGTGAGACTCTAATTTTGCCCCTGACAATCAATTAGTCAGACATTAAAAGCAGTTTAAGCAGAAGAGGTTGGCTAAGTACCATGAGCACTGGAAAGACAGGTTTTTTGGTCCCTTAAATGTCGGTCTCCTCCCAAGTAACAAGTGATAGGACAAGAGGAAATGGCCTCAGGTTGCGTCAGGGGAGGTTTAGATTGGATATTAGGAAAAATTTCTTCACTGAAAGGGCTGTCAAGCACTGGAACAGGCTGCCCAGGGAAGTGGTTGAGTCACCATCCCTGGAGGTATTTAAAAGACATATAGATGTGGTGCTTAGGGACATGGTATAGTGGTGGACTTGGCAATGCTAGGTTAACGGTTGGACTTGATGATCTTAAAGATCTTTTCCAACCTAAAAGATTCTAAGATTCTATGATTCTATATTTTCTGTTTAAAGACACCTCATTAATTAATTTGCCCCAGAATGCCACTTCAGCTGGGCTATTTCAGTTTGTTAGTATTTTTTTTAGTTCATCTGTAAGAAAAAAAAAATATATATAGTTTCAGATCATTTGTGCTAGTGCTGATAAAACCTATCTGTCAGATTAATTTAGGTATACTATTGGTGTAAAGTGTCTTGTATTCTGGAGTTTTTTTCCCCTGCTGTTTTTAAAATTCATGCAGATTCTCTCATTTATCCTCTGGTGGCAGTGCACATCTAGACATTTTTTTCCTCCCCAGATTTTTTATCAGTTTGTAGTAAATTATTTTCCAGTTCAAAGTTTTGACAGTTTAATGCAGACACTGTTTTACACTCTTGAAAATAAGTCCATGATGATGATGATTTAGATGGAAGGTTATCTTTAATTTGTTTTCACTGGTGTTTAGACCAGTGTTTCAGACAACAATAGTAATCTCAGGTAATATATTTGGTTAAAAAAAAAAGTGGAAAATAATAATTTCACTCTATTTTGTACTTTTAAGCATTGTTAAAGACTAAAAGATGGGAGAAACTGCTAAATTTGGAGCATAACACAAGCAAAGTAAAGTAGATACTGAATAGGCTTTATGTACAATGATAGAAAAACATGGCTTTCTATTTGTCTCTTTCTTGTAGCCTGAGCATAAGCTTTGCATAGTCAATATCAGAGACAGCATCTTCAGAGAATGAGTTATTTAAATATGGTGATAAATGTTTAAAAACATTCTTTAATTACAGACTCATTACTAATTCTACTATTACTAATCCATTACTAATTCTACTAATCCTATAACAATGGAATATATCATCTCATTTTAAGTGGTTTAGTGTCTTTGCTATCAATGTCTAAGCTTAGGCCTTTAGATCGGGCCTGGATGATCTCCTAAAAAAAGACTTTTTTTTAAAAAAAGATATAGTTTATAGATGAAGCTGAATATTACATATTTTATTATTGATTTTCTTTTTATGTAAAATGTAGAATTAAATAGAGGAAATGTAGAATTTCTGTTCTGCTGTCTACCCAAGAAAAGTGTTTCATTTATTCTTTAAGGCTGACCTTATTAATCTGAGGGTTATATTATTCTCAATCTTTTTTTCTATCTCTCCTGACCTGCTTAAATAACCAAAACTGATTTTAAAAGTTGCTATAGATGTCAGACACATTTCAACATTTCATTAACATTTCTTTCAGTTTTTGGAAGTTTTCATTTAGTTTCAGAAAAATCCTACCCATCTATAAATCTCTTCTGCCTCCTCTGATATCATTAAAGCTTTGGCATGACTTTCAGGTTTTATCCCAAGTTGAAGGCATTGCTGTAGTTTCCTGTCAGAATGAAAAGTTTGTAGTATTTGCCAGGATTGAAGACCCCTGAGACTTTGTTCAGTCGCCTGAGCATAGCTGTCTAGTGCCCTCTGAGGTGCCCTGGGGTCTGCTGCTGGGTCTCCAGCTACTCCTCCAGGAGGGAGGGAGTGTCCCACGGGTCCTGCACCGTATCTGCCGACCTCATGCTGATGTTTCTTGATGCAAACTATCAAACATACTTCTTATTTTCTTCCTTTTTCTAGCACACTGCCACAGATTTAGTTTTGTTTTGCCTTAAATGATACTGGATTTTGGTAAAGACAGCATTTTCCCTACAGTTTATCATCTGCTGAATTGAGAAAACACATGCTCATTTGCCTCAGTTATTTATGGTTGAATTTTTGAGTAAATAGAAATACTGTTGAGTTTGACTTCACTAGTGAGGAAGCTAGAGGTATTGATCAGTTATGAGTAAGTTATTCTAAATAAGCAATGTAGATAAGCCTTTAGAGGTAGTTTGTACTTTATATATCATTCAAAACCTTGAGCGATGGAAATGCCTTTTGTAAATGAACTCTGTGGAACAGAGTTCTGCAGCCATACAAGCTCGTGTGACAGACAAAAGTCTGTTGCATTTATACTCTATCAAATAATAATTAAAAAAGCCTGTCATTCATGCTTTTCCTGAAGATAACAAGGGTGAATAGTCCCTGTTTTCCTTAGGCACAGGAAATGCAGAGACCGTGCTTCCAGTGGAGGTGCTTATTTTTTTGTCTACATAGAGACTAGACAAAAGCATCCCTATTTTTAAACAGAAATAACTTTCAGAAGCCAAGAATAAAGAGCAAATGTAAAACCTCAGTGAGAGAGAAAAGGAATATAGCCTCTTTTCTTACAGACTGTAGCAGTGAAACAGACACAAGCATGGTGAGTCCTGAGAAAGAAATGTTTCATAATTGCACAATGAAAGTTCAAGAAAATTCAAACTTTTTTTTTGACCTAAAAGCAAGTTGCGCTCCATTTTTCTTCTGAATGTTTTCAGTGACAGACACAATTTCATTTCTGCAAATCTAAGGAATATGCAGGAATTTGCATGTCAGTTTCAAATGTTATCTGGAAGACGGAAGTGTATCCGTCTTCCATAAGAAATAGAGTTTAAACAAAGTTAGTTGAATTCTTGGCAGAAAGTAAGTTATTTGAATTTTTGGCAGAACAATTTCTTCTCTTATGAGAAGAAATAATATTTCTGGTGTGAAAAAGCAGAATAAGATAAGCATGTTCTCAAAAATATAAAGGAGGAGGAAATGTAAAGGAAATCATTGGCTCTCTTAAACAGTTGGGCAGATGCTTACGTCCTAAACTGCAGTAGCCTAAATTTACTGGAAGAGACTGAATGAAATCATAAAACATGTTTTTTTCTGTTTTCTTCTTCTTCTTTAGGGTAAATGAGACTGGAAAATATAAGCTACAATGTACTATGTGTTGAGGACTATGCCTAAATCAGACTAAGGCTAAAGACTTTTTGGGGGAATGAGAATTGTATAACTTCTCCTTACTTGAGCCATTTATCCTGACAGACACAAAGAGAATGCAGATTATTTATGAAATGACCTGTTCTTTTAAATTATTAATTCTGTTCCATCTGCTCCCTCCTACCTCTGAATGAATATCTGTCAGCTATTTACTTGCTTTTGAGAGTTTCCTTATGCACTTGACAATGATCAAAGGATGGATTTTTTAAAGTACTTAGGCTCATGAAGGTGCAGATAAGCACCAATGAGAATTAGATACTGAGGTACCTTTGAAAATCCCATCTGATGGCTGTTGTTAAGAGCTGTAAGTTCCCTTAAGAATCTAGTACATATCTGTGTTCCTGAAGGGGACTGTGAATCTGGATTGATGTAACGATTTTTTTCAGCTGATTTGTAGGCCTTTGAGAATAGATCAAAATCCACTTTGATTAATTTTCCAAATGGACATTGAATCATTCTTTTGTTATCCTCTTAGTATCAGCTGAATAGTTGGATAAGAGGAGAGGTTTCCCATTCTTTTATTATCCTGGGCAGAAGCTGGAAAGCAGTAAAGTGCTGTGAAAAATGGCACAGAGAGGGAATAATATTGTAAGAAAGATGTTTCTAATCCTGTTACTCATTCTCTATTGTAGGCAGACTGCTAAAAACAGGCTAGGGGGTTATTATACTACAGGAAGTATATTATTCAAACATACACAGCAACAGAATTGCAGT
Organism: Fregata magnificens; assembly: GCA_013389945.1. Taxonomy (NCBI): domain Eukaryota; kingdom Metazoa; phylum Chordata; class Aves; order Suliformes; family Fregatidae; genus Fregata; species Fregata magnificens. The sequence goes on from WAAD01028267.1 coordinate 59,432, forward strand.
GTAACCAAAAATCAAAGTATATCTTCTTTTCTCCCCTTTATTTCTATCTCTCAGTGCCCTAAGAGCCAGGCAGAAGACTGAGCTGTGCATGAATCTTTTCCTGTCCATGTACCACAACTTCAGGCCACAGCAGAGCGTCTGGAGCTACGTTTGTACTAATGGTCCTTAGCAACTGCAGTGTTCAGATCCTGTGGCAAAGACTTGTGCTAACCATGGTCTCTGTTACGGCTGTTCCTGCTATGAGAGTTTCCATGTGCTCCATAACTATCCCAGTCTCCAAATGGATGCGTGATACCCAAATAGCAGACTGACAACTGGCAAGCTGGGTTTTATCGAGATTGCTGTGCAGTTTTAGGCACTTCATAAATGGAGCTTTTTCCTAACAGCACAATTGTCTAGAAATCATGTTTGTTCCTCAAAGCTATATGTTTGGATGTCACGTCCTTCCCATCCCCAGCTGGCACAGGGGTCTGTGAGATTTCTGAAACTAGTTTAATTTTAAAGCACCTCCTAGGCAGTTTTGAATTATGCTTTGGCTCGTAATGGCTTCTATCGTAGCAAGCATTAGAAAACTGGAAAATTAGATTAAAGCTAGTCTTCCACTCCCTTTCCTAAAATGCACAGAACTGGTGTCTGCAGTTGAGGCTGCGGTCTCTATGTATTTTTTGATTACATAATACCTTTCATTTTATTTTAGCAGCAGCTGCAGAAAATGGGGGCAAAATATCTGCACGCTAAAAAACCCTTGTGAATCATTCCCTGGTCTGGTCCAGTGAGTTCTACTGAGAGTTTCTCAGCTTTTCTTTTTCCTTTTAATTTTCTTTTATTATTATTTTAAACTCTTGTATCACTGTTAAAAAGGCTTTTTCAGTGTAATGTATTTAAAAGCTTCTAGACTCTGTCTTTTCTGCAAAATTTTGGAGATAGATACATAATATAATGATTAAAAAAAAGGCTGTGCTTCACCTTTCCTAAAAACAGGATTTTGTTTGCTCTTGCCTGAAATATTAAGGAACCCACGAGCATGTCTAGAACCCCAGAGACAGAAAAAAAAAGGAACCACACTGCTCGAGATTCACTTACCTTTCAGGAAATTTTTAGTTTCAAACCATTCAAGATATTTCCTGACTTCTTCCTGCTCTGTCTGACACAATCAGTCAAGTCTGTGACCACCCCATCTCTCCAATGTTGTTTAGCATGCCAACCCCTTTCATCTGGGTTTCTGTAACTCCTATTACAGAGCTTGCAGAAGGTACTATAAAATGGAGACATGAAAAATACTCAAATTAGACATGGAAAAAATTGACTCTTACTCCAGATCAAGCAGTCAGCAGTATCAATTACATGGAGCTACTGTTGCTGGTACTAGGTAATGAAGTGGAAAAGCACAGTGTTATTACGATGCAATATAAAAGCTGTGTTAGATTATACATATATGTGTAATTACTCCTGTTGCTGATTTTCAGGTCATAGCTAACAATTGTTTTATTTCAATTCTAACTATGTGGTTCAATCCTTTGGACTACTGAAAGTCATAAAATGGTAAAGACACATGCAGCAATAATTTATACAACATAAAAATTGAAAAGAAAAGCAGGAGATGGAAGACAGGAAGAAAGAGTCTGAAAGACTAAAATAATAAACATTGATTTTCCTCTCTGATCCTCTTTGATCTTCGGCAATCTTTTGTGAATACTAATAATTTTTTTTTTTTTGCTGAGGACAGTAAACGCAAAAGCCATTGTATTCAAAATTCTTCTTACTATTCTTGTTTCATTTTATTGGTGGTGTGACATTTGGATTCCTTAAGCTCAAGGAATCAAGCTCCTTAAGCTCAAGCTCTTCTTTGAGCAATGATGCTTTGAACCTTAAACATATATACATATGTTTATATATACATATAAGAGATACAAATTTATATTTCCTGTTATTAAAGGAAAGTCACTAATGAACTTGCATATGTGCTTTACTTTATGCAGTTCAATGTCCCCCCCTTAAGTGGAAAAAACCCTTTATATTTAACCCTCAAAAATTTGCCTGCTTTCAGGAAATGAAAGTTCCTATGAACCATAAGAACTTTTTACATGGTCTCTCTTGCCGCTACTACAAGATCTTACAGAAAGCCCTTGACAATAATTCATCTTGTAATAGCACAGGAATGCAACATTCTCTCTTGCTGTTTTTTTCCTCACTGAAAGTCATGTATTTTTTCTGGTTTTGTTTTTTCTGAACTCTCTAATAAAATGAAAAAAGTTCTTTAATATGTATGCATATTAAAGAAGAGAGTTTTCGTAGAGCACTTTTAGCGCGTGCTTGAAAATAGCATTCCAGCATTATGCCTCACACTGATTCTAGCAATGCAGTTTTTAATTCATCACAGAACGTTAAACCCAACAAAAGGTTTCAGATGGAAGTAAGTTGATATTTAGTGTCCTTTGATGATTTGATCAAGAAAACATTACATTTCAGGCAGATCTTTTACAAATGTGGGAAATTGGGAAACTGGGATAACTGGGAAACGTATTTTGTCAATAAACTGTAAGACATACATTCAAGTGGAGCAACTGGAAAATTAATTTCTGATACAGATTGTGAATTTGTTTTGCTGTTTATATTTGGTTGGCTAAGATTTCTTTTTAGCATTCAAGTGCAATATGTATCCTTTGATCAGGAATACACTATAGAAAGAATCTTGTTAAAAAGAACAACAACAAAACCCCCAGGAGAAATCTAGGAGAGGCTGTTCTGTTGGTGAGAAGTTAAGCTGCCTTTCCTATTTGTTTTTGTTTCAGTCCATTGCCTTTTATCTGCTCATACCATTATCTTAACTTTTTAATATAATTTTCTCTCTATTTGTATTATGAAAATTCATTTATCAGAGTTATATTGTATTACAGCTTGTATCAAAGAAACATTGGCTACATTTAATGTAAAAACATCAGATTATTTTAGGCTAAATGATTAGTTAAAAGACTAAAGAAAGACTTCTATGGGGATCAAAGACATTCATATATCATTGAACAAAGGGTCATTTATTTGTCTATTTCAGTTTGGGAACTGGATTTCCAAATCAATCCTTTTGGCAAGAGCACAGTGGCCATACTGAACAGCTTGCTGGCTGATACAGTGGGAAAGCCATATCTAAAACACCATCACAGCATGACCAATAAATCTGTGTTGCAGGTAGAGAGTGGGCCCGATTCATCCCTGACATAACTTCATAGTCGTGAATGGGACAAATTTTGCCTTTCTGTATTTGTGCTTTATCTGATTCATGAAAAACGAGTTGGGGATTAAGGCAGGTATTTTGTTCTCTGTGAGTTCCAAGAACAATAGCCAGTAGCCCTTCTACTGTCTTGACAATACGGTGTAATGTATTTGAAAATATCCTTTCAGGAATGACATATGAACATTACAAGCCATAAATGAAACTAAAAGCTAGTAAAAAGCTATACTATATTTTTACACTAATGTATTCAAAGAACTCATATAAAATATCTTCCTTTTTCACATCTGCCAATATTCTCCGGATCATAGCCATACGTACGTGCTTTCTTGAGAACTAAAATACAGACAATTTTTAAATGTACGTTAGTGCCAAATAATTAAATACAACATACACGTACCTGTTTCTGTTAAATAAGTCAAAAGCCCTTACATTCTTTTCAAGAAAGCAATATAGAAAAGCATAAATATTTAAATCTTTAAAAAACCCTCAATACCTCATATTTTCATTTATTACTAGAAATTATATCTGAGAGAGAGATATTCTTTGTGTTGAAGATGGACCGCTCTACTGAAACAATATCCTAATTTTCAGATGCTTTTATTTGACATAAAAGTTCTGATGTCTCAAAAGTGGAATCCCATGGTTAATTGTCATCTTCCAAAATCATGCAATGCAATTACAATGCAGTTTATTTTTGCAAACTGGACCTTTGGTAAAGGCAGCAAAAAACTATGTAAAAGGAGATCAGACATAAACTAAAGAGAGACAAGAAGCGTTTATAATGTTTGCTTTACAAACACCAAACCACCAGTATTTCTTGGGAAGAAGGAAGGATTTTTTCCTTCAGTGAGGAAACACAGCAAGTTGCAGATATTTGCTGTGAATGAGGATGGAGAGAGAAAATTAGGGCTAAAGAGTAGGAAGAAAAGATTACAGATGCAGTGTATTTACAGAAATGCAGAAACTGAGGAAGTGGCCAATTTTCAGCTATATGTGGAGGCGGACAGCATAGTGAGTGGTAGAAAAAGAAGGAGATGGTCTCTGTAAACTATAAAGAGTGCACCCAGTATTATTGTCCTTTTGGGCTCTGTGTGTAACAGTGTTTAAGAAATATATGAGAAAAAATATTAGAAGATGCAACTCTTATTTTCCTGTACCCATAGCTTACAAACTGTAGACTGGGGCCTTTAACTTCAGGATGCCACATGGTATTCGTGTGGTATCTATACTGGAAAAAAAGGTGTGTGGTAGCAAGGCACCAATTCTTTGATCTTCTTTTGCTCCCTCTTCCCAGCCCACCTTCTGACACAGGACTTATCAGAAATTACAAATGCTGCATAAGCCAATGTTTGAACTGGTTTCTGCAAAGGTTTAAACAGATTTTGAAACAACATTTGCTTGTTGTTAAATTTTAGAACTTTTGGGCAAATAATTTTGTAAACATGAGTGTGCAATTCTTTGTAAATAAATGAATTAATTCAGCTAGTGTAAATGCAGTGGAAGTTAATGAGTCTTCAAATGGCTTCAATAAATACCAAGTGGGACCTAAAGGACAAATTATTGTATGGGTAAGCTAGGTTTCTTAAAACAAAATATAACAGGGACAAACAATCCATAAAAGAAAAAAAGGTCATCTTCTCATGGTAAATCAATTTTTTTTACATTCCTATAACATCTGAGGATCAATCTGCATGCAGTTATTACAGATATATTTCACAAGCACACCACGTCAGCTTTCCAGTTTTGTTGACATTCATACTTTCTAGAATAAAAATTAAAACAGCCTTCAAACATCATACTGGAATTGCACTCTACGTATTCTAGATGACATGAAGGATTTTTCAGAACTTTGGCTCTGGCTTTGAAAGTGTTACCAGCCACAACATTAGAGTGACTACAGTTTAGAAATGCAGTGTGTGGGAGAGTGGAGTGTTGGCATGAACGTTTGTGTGTCCTACTTTCTTGAAAATGATAATTGTTTTTATCCTTGTTTAACAGCAAGGGATTTGTAGCGTACCATTTAATTGTGTGAGTACGATCTCCGTAAAGATGTTTTGCTGCATCAGATTGATAATATTGTTTTCATGAACCAAAAATATAGATGTGTGATTTTCAAGTAGGAAGACACTTACTCTATGATGTAATGTTCTAGAAAAGATGATTCAATATTTTATTCTGTCTGGAGTGTGTTTTTGGAACATTACCTTTAATGTAGGTGCCGTGGCTGATTTGAATACACACTTTCTGCCAGTTGGTAAATGTTTCTTGTGCATATTATAGGCCTTTTTTTTCACATTTGCTTCTTCCTTGTCTGCCCTTCCATGTGTGTCCCAAGATGAGAGGTAGGATATGGGTATACCATAAAGAAAATATTACCCTGGAGGTTGCTAATAGGCTACAGTCATGGCAAGAGTAACATCTGAACTTAATTTTTCATAAAATGTTATGGGTTATATTCATAAAATTATAAATGCCTGTGCCCCTGATAGACATAACTGACTGTAAAATGAAGAGAAATTCATCCATCCATTTTAATTTTTACAAACCAGTTATTCTCCTCTGATATTGGCTCATCCTGATTTTGTTCTACGTTATAAAAAGGAGTGGGGGCACAAATATGCTCCTCACACCAGATTTGGGGCCACAATGATTGTTGTGTTTTAGTTCTCACTGATTTTGTGTTCTACTGCTGTGTTAAAACCACACAACCATGAAAAGTGTTTTATTTGTGTACCTATACAATTACAAACCCTCACTGAATAGCAACTAACCTGTCCTTCCCAATTTTCAAAATTAGGAAATGGCCAGGAGAGGGAGAGACAGAAGGAAACATCAAGATAGTAAAGGCTGGATTCAAGGAAGAAAGCACTGGCAATTCTAGTATGCAAGAGTTTGGGACCTGCTAGTGAAACACAGGGTTAAAGGCCCTAATTTCTTAGTGCACAGCTTACTTCTGTTTTGTTCTGAATTGCTTTAAAATTTTTTTCTTCAGAAGAAAATATTGTGCCCTGTGACTGTTTTGAACTTATCTATATTTTCTGCAAGCACTAGATTAGTATGCCAGAAATAATGCAAATTTCCCTGCTTTGCAGTCCTAAGAGGAAGTCCCTCATTTTCATTCTCCTTGCTACTAAATGCTCCACGCTCATTTATTTATTTGCTGCTATATACTTTCACAAAATGGTCCCTGTGGTAAGACTTCTTGATTATCCCTCTATCCACTTTATATTGCCCATTATCACATTAATCTTTGTAACACTTTGCATTTAAATTCAGTTTCTGAGTATCTCATACTGCATATTGCAGTACTGGATTCCATCCTACATCCTTTCACTTTTCCATGGGAATTTCCATCGGAGTTGAAATCCCTTATTTTCCTATGGGAAAAAAAAAGTGCAATGCTGACAGCAAAAAATATGAACCTCCTTTCTGGGGCTCTACTAGTCTTCCTAAACTGGAAAGACCATCCAGGTTCCAGGTCGGGTGTCTACTTTCTTTTATTTTCCTATGTTGCTGCTCCAGTGACCTGCCACTGCCATGTCTTTATCTGTAGACTTTTACATTTAGATGTGGAAATGAGGTGCTAGTCGTGGGCTTTTGAGGTCCCTGCAAGCTGGTTGACGGAGTAGTGCCAGGTTGCCTCAGGTGGTCAGCCCCTCCTGGCCCCAGGCAGCGGTGACGTACAGCTCAGGAGTTGTCAGTACAATTCGCTCTTCAGGAGCTGGTGCTGAGCTGAGTTTATAAAGGAGATGTTTTTAATGACCCAACCGTCATTTAAATACAACCAAATCTTCACACTATATTGTCTTGCCAGCTATTCCAGTTAATGAGATGTATGTTGTGAGGGTTAGTATATGCCTAATATTGTATATAATAAGTCTCAAGTAGTGTTCTATTGATATTTAATTAGGGATGTTGTATAGCACTTACAGCTATATACTCCAAATACTTCCACTGGTGCGTTAAATAACGAGACTCACATCTGTTGACTGTGGCTCCACACTGTGGAAATCACTGAACTATCAAACTCATATTTTTAATTTAATTTTTTGAATCTTAAGTTTCTAACCAGCCTTACGATGTAGTTGTCCTACTTTTTTTCCTTATTCTTCTCTATTTAATGATAAGTTTGAAGAATTCTCTTGTTTGTTTCAGTGTTCATGGTAACCTCCTAAGTTTTGGTTTCTCATATGCAGGGTTTTTTTTCCTGACCGGTCTTAATTTTCATTGCTTTGCTTATTTGTGGTAACCTTTGTAAAGGTTTTTTTATGCACTTATATATAACAAGGGAACTTCCTCTCCTCTTAAATACAGTATTTGTGAATCATTCCTAAATTCCTTCATGAACCATAACATCTTCAAAATATTCATATTCATAGATTTTTGAGTATCATTGAAGTTCTCTTATAAATTAATATATCGTCTGCTTCCTTTTTTGAACATATGGAATTTGAGTTGATATTTTTCTTAGGATTCAGACTTCAAACACCATGATCAAAACATAGATTTTGTTCATTTGCTCATTTTCAAATGTGAAATTCCCCAGACCTTTCCCTTCCAGCACAACGCAGCAATACCAGCATTACAGGCAGTTATTTTTGGTTTGGGTTTTTTTTTTTTTTAGCCTTGATTTGAAGCTTTTCTCTGTAGTGCTCATACTTTTTTTTTTTTTAACTGCTGTATCCACTCTTTCCAATTTTCTGATATATTCCCTTCAAAGCTTAACTGCTTAGTGTGTGAAATTCATCTATCTTCTGGCAAAATCCAGACCTTCAATTTTGACAGTTTATTCTGTATGTTTATTATCTTCTGTATGAAATAATTCTGTTCCTATTAACCTTACGTGTTGTGATTACTTTCCTTTTTTTTTTTAATGTTACTTTTTTCTTGTGCACGTGCAGTATACATGCAATACCCAGGGTCTCTGGTAGAATACATTAGTCTCCAACATGTATACAGATAAGGTCTGTGAAAGGTCCTTACATACATTCTGACTTATTTCATAATCATAGTCAGAAAACTTATTTACAGCAGCTACAATAAGCCATGTTCCTTGAAATTAGATGTTAAAAAACATTTCAGAGAATGAAAATGCTGGGACTTTAGTCTTAGTCAGTTATCATGTTGTTTAGTTCTACTCTCTGGACTGCAGTGAGTTGCAAGTAAGCTTTAGAAAAAGCTTTCCATGATCTTTCTCTCTTAAATCCTCACCTTTCTGGGGGGAAAAAAAAAAAGCTTTTCTAGATTTGTTCATTACATCTTAATGCCCATGAACCTGTGTTTGTATTTTTTTACTGGGGGGAGAGGGGTGGGAAGGGATGACAGAACTAAGGAAAATCCCCCCCAACCCATTTGCCATGTTTCTTTCCCCATTTTTCTGACACAGTTTCTCAGGAAACCATCTAAACTTTAGAGCACCGTAGAAGGAGGTACTCAGGAGTACCCAGCCAAGTATAAGCACCAGAGGACACGCCTGTATCTTCCTTCTGCTCAGCGTGCAGGGCTGCAGGGCTGCGAGAGCGGCTCCCATCAGAGAGCCTGTGTGGGACTGAGCATTGCCACAGCTGGCTGGCTGCAGGAGACCCTACCTGCATGCTCTTTGCACAGGAAAATGGATGTTATTTGCACACTTTGCTAAATTGGATCTCACTTAAACATTCTTTTGGCCCAACGTAGTGTCTTTTTCAGTAGTTCACCTCTAAAACATATTAAAGAAAATATTTAAACGTAAACAATACTGATTTCCAGATTCAGTTCACGCCTTGTCTTTACCCCAGTACTTACCAACCTGACTTTGAGTCTTCTGAAGGATGATCTCGGAAGCCTGCTTACCTCAAGCTTATAATTCTGCTAGAAAAACTGTAATCCTTATAACTATTGGTGTGGAAGCATGTAAAGGAAAAGCATTCCACCAAATCTTTTTACAAATATCCCTCTATTGATGGCATATTTTTTCTTGAGTTAATGAAAATATTTTGCAAGAAGAATGAACTTTGCATTATAGAAAAGCAAGAACAAGCTTTATACTCACTGTTGGTTATACGTGCAGGGATTAATTAGCCTATTTTGGATCTGGATTTGTTGGGGTTTTTTTGTAAGGGATTGACTTTCTTTGAATACAGACGTATAGGAAATTAAGTTGGGTCAGCTAGTGAGTCTATGAAGCTGTACCAGCATTTTCATTAAAAGGTATCAAATAGCTAAGCCAATAGCAAAAAACTTCATTTAGTGAGAATTAGTTTTTTTATATAAAAGAGTGACAGCAGACCCAGGGAAATTGATTTTTTGGTATAATGAAACTGAATATTAGACACAGTGTCAAGCTTAATATTATAAAAATATTATATCATAGGAATGTTTTATGTATTTGTAATTCTCCCTTGTTCTCTCAACATCCTTAGTTCTTAGATGTTTATTCTTCAGAGATTTTTCTAAGATGAGAGTTAAAGACCAGTTCTCATTAAATTGCAATGAGATTAGGGTCCTTACCGTCTTAAAATCTTATGAACTCTTTTTAGTTTCATTTTCTTCCATTGTCTTTTTGAATATAACGCTAACAGTTCACTGCTTTCTGTTGTCCTGTGCAGAGACTAAGGTTAACACTTGGACTCCAAACGAAAAATGGCTGTTTCTTTTCTTTCTCATTATCATGTCCATTTTTTTCTCTTGGTGGGGTGCACTTTGGATGACATATTTGCCCTACTGAGAGCTGCAGGATTCTGTAAAGTCTGTATGGAGTCCCATTTCTTCATCATTATCTCAGTTCTAACTATTCTTATAATGACAATTGTGGCAGGATTTCTGTTGCTGCTTTCTAAAGATGAATAAATTAATCTCAAGTGGGCCATTACCAAAGGTGAAAAAAACCCCTCACTTTTTACAAGTGTAAAATAATAACCCGTATTCTGATTACCAGAATAAATTAATTAATTGCTAGTAAATGCACACTACCTGAAAAATCATGACTATTCAAAGTGCAGTTCCTTTTTAAGTGTGTTTAAAAAGAGGAATCACCATCATGCCTCCATTAAAAATTAAATAAAATTAAATAAAATTAAATAAATCTGACAGTTATTTTGAGTTGAATACTTTTTTTGTAAGCTAGTGAAGAGTATTCCTAATAAAAAATATGTCCATTCTCCCAACAGTCAGCAGTTTCATTGGCCCAGGGGAATATAATTGTTATACTTACAGAGACAGTTCCTTTACTATCTTGAGATAATTCATTGGAAGGCTTTCACTATAGGACAGGGAGTTTGAATTACAGATATAGCCAGTACAGTGAAGTTAATAGAGGTGATGATTCCTGTCAATAGTGTCCTGCTTCTGTCATTATGTAAACCAGAGAGTGTATTTCTTTGGGTAGCAAGGAGTGAGACAGAGTTTGAGTCCCAGGCTGTGTAAATCTATGTATCTACATAGCCTACAAGTCTACATATATGGAGACAGCTGATAATTTCCAGTGAGCAAAAAGCAGAACATGCTCCAGGAATGATTCACAGTTTCTGTTTACCATCATTCTTGCCTTTGCTTTGCATACGGCAGTCTCTGTTCAGAAACTGTCTGACCAAGCTGAGGTAAATTACTTAGTCAAGAATTTATTCCCCTGATCCTCTGGTATTTAAAACCATAGTAGCTGACACAAATATAATTTGCATTATGCACTAATAGCAGTGTGTAAAGTCTGTCTACCTTTAATATACTCTTTTTCTCAGTTTAAAATCTCCGACTGCTATAATCACAAAAATATCTACTAGAATACTGTTCACTCCATTGTAGAAACATATTCTTACCCTGTTTGGTGAAAACATATGTTGTAGGGTACATTTATGCACAGGTGGTTAGCAAGTAAGGCTCTATAAGCAATATATATTCACCATATATTTCTTCACCATTTCTGTTTCAATTTCCAAAATCCACTTTTATGGTTATGAAAATACTTGCACAGAAAATAAAGAGACTGGTTACTTTCTTGTCCATTAATGTACATTGAACAGGGTTCTGGCAGTAAGGAATCGCACAGACTTTAATGTATAAGATAGACAGCTTGACTTAAAAGAGTGACCAATATATAGCATAATTGACAAAAGCAATAAATGCTTTTTGCTGCCTTCTCTGTCATGTGGATTTTTATCAGGAGGTGATTTTCCTTAGATGTTAGGAAACTTTATGCGTCCCTCCCCCCTAATCCATCCCAACTGGGGTCTGTACCATGTCTCCCAGCAAGTCACATCACCTGAATATCATGGGGGAAAAGGAGGATATGCTCTGCTAGGTCTGTCATTGCCTTGAAATACAGGTGGCTCCAGCAGCACCTACTCCTCTGGCAAAGGAGAACTATTGCTGAACTAGAAAATCAGCCAGAAGTGAGGGTAAGATATATTTTTTTTAACCTCAGTTCTGAAGGTGTTTCTTTCCTTTTATGACTAGGAAATAGATACATTTGTTGTAGTTAAGTGACAACTCTACCTCTAAGAGAGGTATAGCAAAACACAGACTATAAGAAAAGACAATCTGTCCGTGTAATTGCCCCCAAACACTTGAGAGCTGACATTTATTGATGCTTGGATTGCCTCTGAAGTTTTTAATTTGTTTCCCTCTTTTTTTGCAATACAGAATACATTTTGTATATTTTGTATTTGTATACCTGCATAAGGCTCTAGTTAAGTAGAAGATAATGATAAAAGTTGTTGGGTTCATGTCAGCAGCATCCATATACTTTTTTTAAATATTTTTCACTTATACACTTCTTTTTCACTTATAAAGAAATGTCAGTTACCGAATCCATGGATTTATTGATTACTCCCAGAGACAAACACAGAATTACCTTTATGCTAGTAACGATTATTTCACAGTTTACTGTGTTTGTAATTTCAAAATAAATAATGCAATTACATTTTTGTTCTCCGACAGGAGTAATTAACTACCTCTGCACAGTGCTTCCATAGCACGTATCTGCCAGTGATTTAGATTGTTTGTCTAGTCATGCTACAACATACAAGGCGGGAGGGAGAAGCCATCTGTCATTTAATTTATTTCTTACTGCATTATGTATATAAAGCAAATGTTGGTTATGCATTAACATTAGCCAGATAGAACATTCCTTTGCATATTTATTTCTGCTTCTAAACTGTCATTTTTATAGCCTTATGTTTGGAAGATAAATAAATGCCTTCTGTTGCCTGTAGTATGAATTTCAGAGCTGTGTTAGAGGGAAAGAGCTAATAGAGACATGTTCAATGTATCTACCCTCTGATGGATAGATTTGTCTTATTTGTAGTGAGTATAGTATGCAAAAGGCTTTATTTATTCACTTGTCATGGGGATGTAGCTAATATGGGATTCTGTCTTCCAGTCTGTAAAGATTAATCCCAGCATTTTTGTCTGACAGACACCTACAACCTCAGGCATTAAATGGTTAAGCACTGATCTTTATCAGTTGAGATGCTGTTTGCATATGACTTATTTCCTTCAATAAAATTAACACACTATATGACTAAAATTTTGTTTGCCTTTACATTCTGTGAAGTTTCACAAAACTTCAGGATGATCCTTCAGACTGATTCTAATGTGTTCCTCTTGATTTCAGTTCAGGTCCGGTGTCTGGTTTTGTTCTGGGCTTCATGAGAGAGAACGTGTACACTGAAGTCTTCACTCCTTTTTCTTTGAGCCTTGAAAGGTATCTGCCTTTAATTGCTCTGTAACAAAATGAGCAGTGAACTTTTACTGCCACAGAATAACAGAAACATTCAGTGGTATTTACAGGACCTTTTGTTTCTTTTTATCTTAGTACATTTCTAATTATGGTTTTTATTTATATTACAGAAGACCTGACGAATTCCAATTAGGAATGGGCCTCTTCTGTATTCAACTTTGTATTGAAAAAGAATTGTGCCATCCCCTGAGGAGTTTACAGTTTGATTTAAGACACAAAGGTGAATTAATTTAATAACTGGGAAAAATAGCTGTTATGAAGGAAGTCTATTGTATCAACACGTGTGATTTTAACAGTGGTATTTTATGCTTTACTTTGAGATTCAGCTTTTAAAATCGGATGGCTGAGCTGTGAGCCTCACTTTGTTCATTTTTTTCTTTTTGCTTCTTCCCCTCCAGGAAGATTTAGTTCTTCAAGTTAGGGACAAAAGCTTGAAAAAGCCAGCTCTCGTGGCTCCAGTAAAGTATAGAGAGAACAAAACTTCCTGGTATTTTGAAAACTATTTTGTGAGAATGGGGCCTTTTAATTTTTTAACTTTTATGGCTGCCAGTAATATTCTCGGTGAAAAATTCTTAGCTCAAGTTGGGCAACCAGAGTTATCTAATACCTAGTAGCATAAACCGAGGGATTTTTGTGTTTAGATTCCCAGGTCAATTTAAAAAGTGAGTCCATTTAAATACTTAGAAAGGTGGCATATGCACAGAGAGACTATCCAGACTGTCATTGTTTTTGAACATCTTTCATATGTCATCCCTATGTCATTCTCTTTCAAAAGGGCTTCACCAAAGTCCTAGCTCTTACTTGAAGTGTGCCGATTACAGTGTGTATCAGGAAAACCTCATAAGCAACAAAAAACCTATGTAGGAAAAGAAACAATCCATAAAATCTTCATTTTGTTGCAAAATCATTTGCTATTTTCCCAAAGGCTACTGGAGTCTTGTGTCAGTTTGTCTCCCTGTGCCCTAGGATATCTGGCTAGCAGGGGGGGCCAGAGCCATGTCTCAAAACATGTCCAGATGTCAAAACATCTGATGATGACCATTTTGGATCTAAATATTCATAGACGATGAATACTGTGCTACACATAGAAAATGAACATAAAATCCACAGTCACTGAGATGTTACTATTTCCTTTTTTGTTGTTTCTGGGTAGATGAGAATCATATCATGACCTTAATAAAAACCATGCTATTTTCATTTAACATACCGATTTCTTCAGATTCTGTATTAATGATTTTATATCACAATTTTATTATAATAGAAAAGGTGATTTTGCCAGGCTGACTGAAAGCAGCCAAAGAATTTATTTGAATATTTCTATTGTTTATGTATTTTTTTACAAAAATCTGTTTGACTAAAAGCAGCACCACTGACAAAATCACACAAGATAGTGTTATTGTTATTATTAGAACTCATAGCTGTATTACCAAAAGCCCAGTTACAGACCAGACCCCTACTGTTTTCATTTTTCTACAAGTGCCAAGCCTTTAGAAACCAAGTATATAATCAAGACAAAACATGTATAAAATAGGCAGGAAAATGCAAAGATTCAATGAACAAATGTAAGTCAGCTTAAACTGCAGTGCCCCCAGGACCTTTTTACCTTTCCATGTCCTTTTTGTAATGTAACAACAGCCTTTAAATAAACCTCATCAGCATTTTACAACTAAAGTGACCCTTTCTTCTTTCATAATAAGGAAAGGTCAACAAGAATTTCTGATAATGCTAAATATTTCCTTAATCTGAAGACTATAACTGAATGTTAAACTGTTGAGAAACTATGGTATGACATGGAGATATCTCTTACCAAGCAAATGTCCCTAGTTCAAAGGGCTGAGTAGATATTTTTCTGTAACTATCTGCCTTTCTTCTCTGGTTAAAGGGCTTGTCACTTCTGTTAATCCAGTATAGACCATCTGCGGCCATTTTTTTAGAACAGCAATATAGGCTACTATAATTTATAGCTGGGTAATAGCCAGAGGCAAAAGAGTACAATATTTTAGAAAGTGCAAAAGTGAACTTTCTGCATATACCTTATACCTTAATTTATATTTTGGGCTACTCAGCATCCTATCTCTGTGTCTTTTGCTAGGAAATAAGTACAGGCATTTTTCACCCGTATGTCTTAAATGTGCTATTGAACACTTTCTGCTGGGATATAACCATAGGATTGTTGTACAGTCAGCGTAATTAATCAGTTACCACATATAATGTTACTTACTCCTCTTTTTTTCCCTTTGAGAGAGAGAAAAAAAAGTGGGGTGTCAGTGCAAATGAAGAAGAAAGAGATAAAAAAAGATTCACTAGAAAAAGAAGTGTAAAGTAGCATACAGACTTATCTTCTTCAATGCTGCTCCTAAATAATTCATTCTTATGCTTTTCTTTTTTGTTTGCCTTAGCCCTTTAGAAATATTCATACAACCTGTTACTCTATGTTGGGAAACTTTGCAAAATTGTACTGTGTGATTTGCTGCTTCTATTTAGGGATACTTAACACTTATTTTTCATTGAAAGCTGATAGCTTGTTTTGTTCTTTTACCTGAGACACTCATTTTTGTCCTTTAGGACACACTCTAGCTCTATAGGTCTCCTTCCTTTCTTCATCTCAGGTTCATATCTTCTCATTTGTGGAAAAAATGTTGCTTGCCAGCCTACCACTGTAAATCTTTCATGAGTTAGTCTGGATTTACACCAAGGGTATGGGGGGAAAATTGGCTTCATGCCTCTTCTCTGGTGTAGTCTCTTTTCCCTCTAAAATACAGCATCTCCAAACACAGAGCAGATACAAAACCCACTGAAACCGATACAAAAGCTCTTATCCCTAGCAACTGTTTTTGACCAGAACCTCTTGCTAAATTATTTCTCTCTTCCTTGCTCACTGCCTTTTGCCAGAACCACCTCTATTATTTTTCTTTCAATCCTTCCAAGCACAATGTGTGTGCTTATTTCCTTTATTGCATTTATTTCTTCTCCTGTCCACAGAGTGCACGTTTCCTGTCAGCACACTGAATCAAAAGGTGATTCAACAGTTACTGTGGGATTCAGTTGCATTTTTCTCCTAATCTCCTAATGAAGATGCAACACTAAACACCAAATGTGAAAAGACGTTTTAATACAATTAATATGTTAATTCATATTATTTCATTATTTCAAAATTCCTGAACCTACCTTTCTCACAACACTGTTAAAAATGCATCTCTATTACAGCCAACCTGCTTCTTTAGCTAATAGAAAAACATTATACATGATCTAGGACTCACAGAAAGTTTAATATCCAGTGAGATCAGCACAGAAAGGAACAGTTTTCTGCCTTCTAATAAATCTTGCAAGTCTCCATTAGTTATGTGAAAGCATATTCACTCTGAACAGAATGTGTTACTTTGTACTCAAGGCCATATTTCACAAAGAATAATTTGTGGCATGCCCGGTAGATTGTCAGGCATTTCTATTGTAATGGATCAGAGGGCTGGTCTGTGACTCCTGCACCCAGAGAGTGGGCAAGAGAGTGGCAAGGCTCGAGTGCTGGCAGCCATCACTGCCCAAAGACAGCACCGCTAACCCTTGGTGTTTGTTGGGATGTATGGAGCACCAGCAGTTCCCAGTTTTTGAGCGCCGGCAGACAGTGGTATCTCACTGACCTCAATTTTCTTCCCCTTCTCCTTAATTCTGTCCATATAGTGTTCTCAACAAATAGCTCGGACTTTTATGGATGGATCTGGCACAGCAAACCTTTTAGAGAAACTTCTTAGAGCTTATTTCTCTGAAATAGCAACAAACTGCAAGAAAATAAAAACTGTCTGATATTCAAGGTGCAAATGATTAAACAGTATTTTAGTGAAGCCTTACTCCTGCAACACTCACCAAACATTTCAGTCCTGCTACTTTTTTTGTTGCCTTGCAAATGCCCTTAGTAGTAATTTTCTTCTCTTACCCCATTCTCACAAAAGATGGAGAGAAATTCTGCTTAGTGCAAACCTCTCCTGCTGACTAACCTAAAAACTGCCTATTAACCTATGAATCTGTAATGCTTCAACTGACATTTGGCACTGAAGTCGGATGTCAGTGAATATTTTCCTCAAAGGAGACTGCAGGTCTTTCAAAAAGATCTGTTTATTCCCAACAAGCTAAAGTTCATATTTTGCAATATTTTTGATTTTTTTAATACTGTCAATTATATTTTCTATTGAATTTCTACTCGTAAATGGATTAAAATTTTTATATGCTTCATTTCTGCTAGGAGGGGGCTTGTTTTGCTGTGGTTTTTTTTACAAACAGATTAGGCGCACTCAGCAGTCACTGAAATGCTTTACCTGTAATCAGAAATTCCCCGCTAAGTCAGTTGTCACAGTGGAGATGATAGTAATCTCAATTGAAGCCTTTCATATTTGATCTACTTGTAACTGGTTGTACTATTTAATTAGCATTTGAGGATTAAATTTTGAAATGGAATATTTAAATGCAATTGAATTACTGCAGGATCTAGGAAAGTAAACACATGTTTCATTTTATTTTAAGATTACTATACAGCTTATCATTTGAGCATTGACATAATGTGGCATATTTTTTAGATGGGAGTAGTTTGCCTAGAAGGAATGTATTCAATTTGTATTAAATACCAGATGCCAGGATCTATCACATCCTCTAAAGGCCATGATTAGAACCCATCTGGTATACAGTTAAAATAAAAATGACCAAAGACTGTTCAAATATTGAACTTTTATTAAATAGCTTACTACAATTACTTCTTTATTTTTAAAAGGAAACATTTTAAATTATTAAATATTTTTTTAAAAAATTGTATGATGCTCCGCTTTTCTCATGAAAGATTAATATTAAAGAGTAATAACAGCCTGTGCAAGAGATAACTCTGATATGGAATCACTATCAAGTTCAAAATGTGAGATGTATGTTGTTGAAACTTATGGTAAGCTTCCTCTCATCACGTAGTGGCAGGGAGTGTGTTGGGAGCCTGAGGTGGGATGCAGAGAAGGGAATCTTTGGCCATCAACTGCAGTTTGGATTCTGGGCTACATGGAATAGGATTTTCAGGATGTCTGATAAATCTCCTTCCTTTTTTTATTTACACTTCATATTTTTGAGAGTGGACAGTATTTTGCCTTTATCAAAATGATTAATACATAAACCTGCTTTTGTATCAACTGATGTATAAGTGCAATCTCTGATTTAAACTGCTCTTGAAACAGAGGCAGTGGGGTGAGGGAGAGATGTTCAAACACTGCCCTGGAAATGAGGATATGGATGTTCTCAGCTGTGGTGCAAGACCTTTGATTAGCTCTGCAATTTTTTGGTGTAAGTTTTCTATTTCTAAACCAAGAGTGATAATATTCATCTACTCTTTAAATGGTTTGTCATTAGAAAAGCATTTGCAAAGCAAAAATGATCCAGAAGTTAAAAAATAATCAAGGTATCTTCTTAAGAGAGAAGGAGACTTCATGGCAGGAAGGAACTGCCCTGTGATGTGTGTCTTATTGAAAAAATGAATAACAGCAAGAAATGCAGATTCTGACTTAACAGAAAAAGCAAGCTTTTTTTTCTACAATTCTCTGTCTAAGCTGGTATTGTTGTAGATGCTGAGCTGTCAATAACTAAGACTTCGTAAAAATTCTCTCTCCAGGCGAGCAGGAGAGAAAACTGTACTAAAGTAATGATTTTTTTATTTTCTTGTTTATGTGCGAAAGGAAAAAATACATGTGTGTTTATAAAAGTGTTGCAGAAGGCTTACTTACTGGCAGAAAAATTTGTATTTGCCAGAGGAAAGAGAGGAAGGAGCAGGTTGTTAATACCTCATCTCTCTCTCTCTCTAATGTTATTGGAAGGCAAGCTGCAGGAGATTATTGTAGTTCTGTAGAGATGAATACTCTGCATATTAGAAATTGTTACACAGAAGTCTGGAATACACAAAATTACTAAGATTTTCAAAGACACCTAGTGGATTTTTAGTCCTCCTAGAAAGTATGAAGCATTTGCTTTCTGAAAATATAACTAATTTAATATGTTTTAAGTTGTCACAGGACTGTGATATAACATGTTTTGGTATATTAGCTACAGAATGGCTATTGTTCATCTACGTCCTTCTCCGTGTCACCTTTCTGCCAGGGTGAAGTGGCTTCTCTCTCTGACATTGCAAACAAAGAGAGATAAGGCACTCAGGCTCTTCATCATTAATTAACCTTAGATTACATTAGTATTTATGAAGATGTTGAGATTAAAAGCCTTAAGGCACATATAAGTTTAGGAATTCAAAAGACGGCAAATTGTGAGGAGGAGCTTTCACACACAATTACATGTCTGGATAAACATTCTGACTGTCAAAATTTTTGCTCTGTCTGGGAAAGCATTGCTTCCACCATGTAATTGATTTCCAGTAAATAATAGGATAATATTTTGCTAATTTCACAAAACTGAAGAGTAAAACCAGGAGCCTGAAACGTACTGTGTAGCAGTTTTCAGGAGAAGATAACTGACTTTTTCTTGAATCATTTTCTCCTTTAGAAAAGATATATTTCTTATTTTGCTTTGACAGTGTTTGTCATTGACAGCGAAATTCATCTGCCCTACCCGACCCCACATGACCATCTGTCTGTTTTGGCTGGGCAGTGATGCCTGCAAGACCAGAGCTGACCTCAGCCACTAGCACACTATGACCAAGGTCGTTAATCCAGCTGGAAGGTTTGGAGGATTGATGTTCTTAAAATTGGGCAAAATTTATTTTTTTTTTAATTGCTAATAGTTGTTCTAAAGGGACTTTTAACTATACAGATATGTTTACATGTATGTAGAAAAAACAAGCCAAATATTAACTCTTAGTTTTTCTGTTCTGGTTGTGAACTGAAAATATAATTCTACTAAAATTATAAATAATCATGCTACTTTATGTCCTATATCTATTAAAAAGCCTTTTTTTACCAAGTGCAGCTTATAAATAAGGAATAAATGGAGGCAATTATTTTAGCTTACTTACTTGTGAATGTGGTTTTAGAACAAAGTTTCTTGGGACTATTACACTATCTCTGATTTTTTTGTGTGATTTTTATAATAATTTCTTTATCTTGAATCCTTACTATCCTCAGAGAGAGAATATATTCCAAATTCTCTGGACCAGGACCACTTAATTAAGAAATTGCCCTAATGATCTCCTTGCTGACTTCTGAATTTCTTAATTAATGATTCTGGGTTTATCCCTTTAAAAAGATCCTCTTTCCAAATCTGGCCCATGTTACTGTGGATACCTGCAGTATTTGCAAACTTAGTGACACATAGCGTATTTTATTCTTGACTGGCCTGAGTCCTAATCGATTTCCCCCGGTCTTCTCAGCAGAAGCTGCTGTAGAATTAGCTTGGTTTTTATTTTGGATCTCCTGAGCCCATTTTTTCCCAAAGGAGAAAGTTAATTCCTCACCAGAATTTTTCTGTCTTCTGGCGGTCCACTGAGGGAGAAAGAACTGTACTTTCAAACAACATCCGAGTGGGGAAGGGCTTAAATAGAAGGAGAAGAAATTTCTAATGGAAATAATGAAGCACATAATCTATAAAATATCCCTAGCAGAAGGAAATTGAAAATCTGTCTTTCCTAGTGAGTTTAGTTACTGGTGGTCCTTCTATGAGAATTGGCACTATTTTTTAAGTGTTTAAATCCTTGCTGGTTTAATTATTTTGGCTGTTGGCAGAAAGTATTTTCAATATTCAATTAGCTCTTCAATGTGTCCATATCAATAAATGTAATAAGTAGTCAGTTATATTCTGGACTTCTCTAGTCATGACTTGGGAAAAATACTCTTTATTTCCAAAACCAGAAGGAATGGTAGAATTTCCCTTCATCTCTGCTTGTTTTCAGTTTCAAAAAGAGTCACTCAGGAAGGACTGTAGATATTTATGATTACCTTTGTTGCCTCCTCTTTGCTTGTTTTTGCTGCCATTGCAGTCACTAGGCAAGTAAGCAAAACTTGCTGTTCATTTTTTTTAAAAAGTAGCTGTCTGTGATGGCTAATCTTAAACAATAGACTTACTAGGTCATGTTTATATCACAGATCATTGTTACAGAACTGAAGAAGAGTTACAGGGTGAGTTATGAGTCTGAAACCACCAGGATGACTCAGTTTGGGATGATGCTGGAGCTCATTGACATTGTACTGTCCGAGACCCAGCTGTAGTTGTTATCCACCTGTCTGTGCCATTGCTCCCAGGCAGCTCAGCAAGTCGCTCTGCGTTCTTCTCTTCAGAGCAGAGTAGCAATGCCCGTTTGCTACCTGAGCTGATGTCCGATGGGTGGCTACTATTGATGGCACAAAGCTGCTGAGGACAGTGGAGTGCTCTGTGCCTCAGTGAGCCACCCACATCATGCTTCTTCTCAACCTCAAGAGCTACTGCTATGAGAAAGAAAACCACAGTTTTCCTAGAAAAGACTGCACTTAATTTTGTGAAATATTTCCTTCTTTTTCTCTCTGGCCCATCTTCTCCCAGGATCTCTGGAAGGGATGCAAAAGTATCTCGTTCATTATAGCCCATTTATTCACCAGCCTTTTTGGCTGCAGGTTTCTCAGTAATGCAGGTACAGTTAATTAAGTATTCAGGAGAAGTCATGAGCCTCTTTCAACCTCTCTGGGGTGAAGCGGAATGAATGAAGAGGATTAGAATTCCATGGAGGAAGCTGAGAGATGAATTCATATACTTTCTTTTGCCAAGGATAAAGATAGGAAAGGGTAGCTATGTCCCTGCCTTTAAACTTCTGGATGAAAATTATTATTCTTGGATATTCTGAAGTGTTTTCTCTTACGTCAGCAGACCCACCAAGTTATTGCCCCACATATTTCATACCCCCTTTTAGCAGCATCTGCCATCTTGACTTTCCAAAACTTTGGTGAAATGAAGCAGATGGGGCTCTGGCTCCTCTCTGCCCACAGCTGTGAGGTGTGTGCAGTGCCCCTGTTATAGGGCACTATAGGCATAACATAGCCTCATTGCTAGAGGCAATATTTCCTCACAGCTGGAAGAACACAAGCACAAGAAACAACCGAGTTCTGCTGAACAGCAGAAAACTCATCGGTCCTTCTGCTCTCATGGTTTGTGAATGCACAGTACAGTACAATAAATCTGGGAGAAAACCCTTTAACAAGCTGGCAAAATAGTTACTTTCCATTCATGGGCGTATAGGGAAGTTATTTTCTCAGTGGTGCCTAGGAGTGGAATAACAAGGGAACAGATAGCATATTCCACCTAAGATGGTCTCACAGCCAGTTTTTTTCAGCTAAGATATAGTTTTCTAGTTCACATGTGCTCTGTGCACGTTTGTCAGGCAGGATTAGCTCTTGGTGTAAGCCCTGCTATGTCAGTGAACCTACACCCGCAAAAGTTTGGCTAAGCTGCTTTTCCACGCTTAGACAGAATGACTTCAACAAGCCCCTGAGAATTAGGACTTTCTCATTTCTGTGTTGCTTATGAAATCAAAATAATGCCTTCAATAAAATGAAAGCTTTTAAAAGAAACACAAGAAAATACTCCATGAAATAGCAAATAAGAGCAAACAAGCTACTTTTTAATGTCGACATTGATTGATCAGAAAACATTTCATTTCATATGAACTGTAATAGCTGACTGTTAACTCTGACAATCTTCTAAAAATGTCTGTTTTTCTTCCTGCTCATATTAGCACCCATTTCACTAGCAATACAGAGCCCACTGTGTCTGCCTGGCATGAATAATAAGCATCTGTCAGGATATCTGCAACTACAATTAAATCCTGAAACTGCTGTATAGTTTCTAAACAAACAGAAGCTGAAAATCTGGCTGTTTCTATCCTGAGAATTATTTGGGAATTTGATTGCCTGCAGTCCACAGGGGATTTAATCTTGCCCCATCGTGCATCACAGAAGGCACTTAAGTTGCATGACCATTAATTTAATCACCCTGAAGTTTACCACTGGGAAAAGGAGGGCAGGAGGGGAAGGAGACCTGAGAGCGCACAGTAGTGATCCGTTGGTCGTCCACTCCACAGAAACCATCATCACAACGGGTATTAATTGACTCCCTTGTTGGCAGTCTCTACGGAAGATTGAATTCACTCCAAGCCTAAACTGGTCTAATAAAAGTATTACCTCTCTCCACAGACCTTGACTCCTATACTGAAGTAGGCTTTCTCTGATGGGGGTGATCCTTCTCAAGTAGCCCTGAGGCCAGGTGATTTACAGAGAGGTTTAATGTGACTACACATGCAATGGAGGAATAAATGCCAAACTTGCTCTCCACTGTTGCCACCCCAAAACCTTTCAGGGCATTCAGTTCATGTACCAAAACTTCATCGTGATTTTTTTCCTTCAAAATATATTTCAAATGAAAAAATCATTAACAAAAAGAGCTCTATTTAGGTACCTAGACACAAATTATATACTTCAATTATCACTAAAATTTAGTTATCCTTCAGTATCCCAAATGTCATTCCACATTTTTCTTCTGAAATGTGTACTAGATTTAGATCTTCTCACTCATTATTCTACCTAAAGAGCAAATTTTCAAAAGTAGGGATATAACACCTGTGATTTTCTACTGAGAGATTTTCAAGGATCTGTACACTATAAAAGGTCAAAATGTCCATCTGATGTGATGAGAGAACCATACGCCACACAGTTTCTTCCAATTATGCTTGTGTTAAACTGCCACATTTCTGTTTGGCTAAAATATATTTTAAAGAAAGGCAATCACTCTTGAAATGAAGTTGACAAGAAACAGAGAACTATTCTTTATCTCAGTAATTTATTTTGAGGGTTGAATCACTAATCACTCTCCTAATAACATTTGTGTACCTTTATTTTTAACATAAATTTGCATGGATCTAGTATCCAGACTTTTAAAACAGTTTTCTTCTATTAAAGTACTATTTTTCTATTATTAAAAAAGGTTGGCATTGTATTTTCTTGGAGGTATTCCAATACTTTAATTAAATAAAGTCCCAGGCTTCTCTTTTGATGAAGTAAATGGATTTGCCTCCTTAATTATCTCTTCTCCTTGCGTTTGTACTTCATTTAAGATTTGGGGTTATTCTGTGATCTCTTTTCAGTCTGTCAATCTCCCCTCTAAAGTGCAGACATCAGAATGAGATGCAGTACTCTAATTTTGTTTTCACTGGTGATCATGCAGATACATAATGCCCACCTTTTTCAAAATCATTTGCTGTTCACATCAGGTTTCCTGGGTGTGTTTGCTTGTCAGTCCTTCTGGAAATTGTGCCACTTTTATATAAATGACTAGCTTTAGGCATACAAAGTTGAAAATACTGGTATTTTCTGCAAGAAAGTAATCCAAAAAGGAGCTTGATGTACACAGAATCTAGTATGCCCAGGGACATCTATTGACTTTAATGAGGCTTTATACAGGCCCAAATGCCTTCCCATGTGGAAATCCATGAATCAAACTTGAAAATATTTAGGATCAGTAATGGGAAAAAATGAGGGTAAGAAAAGAGAAATATGCTGAAAAAAATCATCCTCAGATAGGTAGCATTGTGATTCTTCTCGTTTCAAAATTACATTTTATTTCATTTTATTTCACTTTTATTTTATTTTATTTTATTTTATTTTATTTTATTTTATTTTATTTTATTTTACTTGTGTCTGACTAGGAAACAGTTGACTGATAACCTGTAGTAAGAAACAATACAATGGAACTGGAGGACAAATTCTATAACAAAATTATAAGGTCTTGATACTTGTCCCATTGATTTCATTTCTTTAGAAGCATATATGTCAGCTAAAGCCAAGGATTTAACAGTAACACTGTATTTTCATTTGGAACTTATTCATTGGAAACTTTTTCTGAAAGTAGAAATCAAATTGAAAAGTACTGCATCTATTACATTCATCTTCAATTCCTATGGGAAAAGAGCTTAGAAAAATAATCAGACATCGCATGGAAACTTAAACCAATTTGTTAACAATTTCAGAACATTTCTACAATCTAAATATGAAAATTGAACAAAAGCTTTCTGATACTGATTTTAAGCTGCAGTTTCAGCAGTCCACGGCCAGAGGCAAGTGAAAGATGGGAAGCAAAACTAAGTTTCTCAACGTGATGTTGTCTACCTTTCATTCTGCTTCAGAAGTCAGGAATGCAATATGTAAAGGAGAGAACATGAAACAGCAAGGTAGGAAATTGCATTTGCTTCACCACAAGATTTAAGTAGTTGCTAAGATTCATTCATGGCAAAAGAAGCAAGATTGGCTTTGACTTCTAGAGTAAGGCTGTTTTTCTGGAGTAACTTTTAAAAGCCAAGAGGAACAGCTTCTCTTTCTGTAAGTGCAGTTTATACCTGCCACAGACCCACAGTTTTTGCATGACAAAATTAAATAAATATTGAACTATCTAACCAGTCTGTATTTTTCTTGCACCAATATAGAGAGTCAGTGCTATGAATATCCCTCTGAAAGTGGGAACAAATTGCAGCCAAGTTTGGTTAGTAGTGGCACTTACAGTTAAGATTAACTTGTTTGGCAAAATCCTCAGCTTTAGGAAAATACAGTGAACCTATGGACTAAGTGGAGAACACATTTTCTTTCCCTTGATTTAGGAGATCCCAGGAGATTTACCTAACTGCCAGCAAAATTTAAAATCTGATTCCATCAGTCAAGAATAGTCAGAATATGTGGAGAATATGGGTAGAGGGTAAATATTTCTGCTGTAAGTGAATGAGTAGCCTATGAGTAAAAGACATTGTTGCAGTTCAAAGAAGTCCTGATTTTCCAAGGCATTTTGGGACAACCCAATCTGTGCAAGTTGAGTAAACCCAACAGGGACTACTTTTGAAAATTTAACCTGTTCTGCACTAGTTATTTGCTCTTTATCTTATTGTAAAGGTCCTGAGGTGGGCTACTTAAATGTTGAGAAAACTGAAAGGGGGAAAATGCCTAAAAAGGACCCTGACAACCAAACAACTCTATAGTTCTATGTGAAATCTGAACTGACATAAAGAATCACTTGACTTAAAATTAATTATAATAGCTTAAAATGAGGTAATGATATTGTAAATCTTTGCTCGGGGGAATAAATTTTCTTTTTTTGAAATAACTGTTTTACTATGAAAATGTTCTCTTCTCACTTCTGCTACTCACAGCTGAAACCTCAAACAATAAAAATCCACTAATAGAGCCTGTCTAATGAATAAGGTGTATTCTTGTTGTCAGGCACTGACCATTAGGGATGATGTATCTTGTGATACTACTATGATTTTGACAGGACATCACAAAAGTGTGAGATCATTTCTACAACACATCAGAAACTGTTGTGACCACAGAATAACATCAAATGAATCTAGAGCTGGAATTAGGATCGGAAATTAAGCTTTTCAACCATCTCACTAGCAATTTCACATTAAGAGCCTGAGATCACTCTGTAGCATTGCATAATAACACATTATTCTGCAATGTGTTACCACACATTACAGCAGCCTAATTTTCACTTCTCTTGGTTTATGCAAATAAGCAAAAACTATTTTAAAGTCCTCAGGAGGACAGGCTTTATAATAGCAGCTTGTACTGAAGCTTCAGTTTGTTATGTTTATAAACATTTTTATATCTTAGTAAAGAGTGGAAATTTGTCACTAAAACTGTCAGTTTTCTTCTGTGCCATTTCTGCAAACATTTACTCATGAGTTTATTGTTAGGTATGCATGTGTTTGCTGAAGGTCAGGTGCTCGAGAACTTGAGCACATAAGAAATGTTGTTCCAGAACAGAATAATGGTTCAGTGGTTTCCATATCCTGTTCTAGCGATGGCCAGTGATGGATGCTTCACATGTACTTAATGGTGCAATAATATATCATGCAGATACGATTGTTCTTATCCTACACAACTCTGGCTGAGGAATATTGAATCGTCAGAATTGCTAATACTAAAGCTGTTTCAGGCATTTTTGTTTAGTGGTAAATCCTCTTTTGTGAATCATTCTGACTCTACAGTGTTAGTCCAGTTTTAGGAAGGTATAGCTCTGCTGATTTCAATACAGTTTCACCAAAGGGTTGGATGTCTAGGAAGCCAAACTTCACTTTGGGAACAGGTGATGATTCTGGTCATTCATGATTTCCAGTGTCATTTCCAGTCACAGATTTCTGGTGGTGTCAGTGGAAATACATACTCATCCTTCTAAAACAGGAATAAAAGTGTAAAACTGGCTAGATGCTTTTCCATTCCATCCTCATAAAGTCCTATGTTTGTCAGAGTGTTAAAGTTGAAAAATTTGAAGTTATATAGTGATGTACATATATTAAAAATCAATTCTAAAGACAAACTCGACTGTAGACACCTGATACTCTCACTGTGTTAGAGTTTTTGTTACTGTTGATAGACAATGTAGCAAATGTGGAAACCTGGAAAACACAAACAGCAGGAATTAGATGAAAACTTAACTAGACTTCAAGAAGAAAAGGTGAATGTTTTTCAGCTATTTGGTTATGTTCCTAATAAACACTGAAAGCAGATAAATAGTTTCTACATTTTAGTAGAATAAAATCTGAATTCTTATTCTAACTATTGCAAACATGAACAAACCAGCTTGCTGTTAAACAACGTTCCCAGAGAATGGATGTGCTCTGTCAACAGCTGTACTCTGCACCTAGAGGTAGAGCACAGGTAGAACCTCAGGTTTTTTTAAAATCGTTTCATTACCAGACAAGGTGTAGGAGGCAAGGTTGAGATTCAGTAAAACAAAGTCAAAGGAAAATGGAATGGAAGGGGACTATTAGTCCACTTCTCTAGGTGTACTTATTTTCTTTCTGGCAGATATTCATCTGGCCTACTGCTGGAAACCTGTAAAGGTGAAGATTTCCAGACAATTTATTCTATACTTTTGCTGTCCTTTTCTTTCTTTATGCAGTCTGCCCTGAAATCTAACCTTGATCTTGCTGTGTTATACTTCT